>JACCIC010000071.1:2355000-2550000 GCA_018907035.1 Sycobia sp. Sy_11 | reverse complement strand
TTCCAGGATACGATTTCCCAACATGTGGTCAATCCATTCTGTAATGCATTGAGGGATATCATGCCTATTTAAGACCTTGATAACGTTTCGTGACGTATGATTAAAGGCTCCTTCAGTGTCCATAAGGACACCTACGGCAAACCCTTTCGCCTCCACCTGAGATCGCATCTCAGATACGGTTCTATATAGAGCCGTCTCCGTGGATCTTCCGGTGCGGTATGCATGTTGCTCCTTATGGAGTTGATTTTTTCTTAAGGCTTCGTCTCTGATGAATCTATCAATCATCCTTTCGATAGTCTTGAGAATAAAAGATGTCAGGCTGATGGGTCTAAAATCCTTCGGGGACGTATAACCACATTTGCCTGCTTTAGATATGAATACCACCCTGGTCCCCAGCTATCTTGCTGGGATGTGACCCAGAGTGATACTTGCTCTCGCCATTCTTGTCATCGGGCCGACAATACAGTCCCCGGCTCTTTGTAAGAAGGCCGGGTAGACTCCATCCGGTCCCGGTGATTTAAATGCGCCAAATGACCTTACGGCCCATCTGACCCTGTCCGGTGTGACAATCTGGTTTGCTACCATTCAGTTAGCACCCAGTTTAGCGTAACCCGGCCAGTGGTCATTTTCTGTAACTGTATCGTCATCTTGTTCAGTATTTCTACTTAAACTAGGGAAGTGGACTTGGACAAGGTATTCCAAAGTCTCCTCATCCGATTTTGCATAACTGCCATCGGGTCTCTTCAGCGTGCCCAGGACCGCGCCAGGGTCCTTCGACAGAACTCTGCTCAGCCTAGCCACTTCCTTACTCTCACATATGCTTTCACAGTAGTTTCTCCAGCTTATCTCTCTGGCTGACCTTACTGCCACTCTGTAGTTGTCTCTGGACGTTTTGGGCGACAATTCTCCTCAAAGGCGTGTTTGATGGCGACATTAAAGGACTTCGCGACGTTCTCGAGCGTTCGCTTGTCCCTGATCTCTGCAGTTAAGTCCTTGAAAGCAGTTTCAACGAACCTTCTGTAGCCCTGCCAGTCTGTGCGCTTAGGATCGCGCAGCCAGGTTGGCTCCTCCTCATTGGATGTCCCCAGCGAGTATGTTATCAGAGAGTGGTCCGACAGTGTCTCCACCTCCTCCACTCTCCATCCGTAGATTTTATTAGCTAACCCGATTGAGCAGATAGTATATCTATTACCTGCTCCCTTAGCCTGTTTCCGAACGTTGGGGTGTTGCCCACATTGAGTATCTCGAGGTCTGTGCCCGCAAGATACTCTAGTAATTTAGCACCTCTTGGGTTTGTATTAGTACTCCCCCACACCCTATGGTGCGAGTTTGCGTCACATCCAAGGACTATTGGAAGATTGTTGATTCTACAATATTCCACTAGTCTCCGAACCTCCCCGGTGGGGTTGTCTTTATTGTCATACGGTAGGTAGGCAGATGCAACAACAATTCGCCCCATCCCTATCTCCGCCGAGATCACTGCTAGGTCCCCCATACAGAGACCGAGCATCGGCACCACATTTACTCCTTTTGCAAGGATACCAGCCCGAGGCCTTAGTGCCTTTGAGTCACTAATACAAGCGGCCCACGACCCTAGGCCCCTGATCACACCTTTCACTATCCAAGGTTCTTGGATTAGCGACACACCGGCCTACAAGAGGCACGCGACAAGGTGTCAACCCCTGGTGGAGGTTAATATACATAAAAATACACACAATACCTGAACTCTGACCCTTGTCACAGGTACAAGATCGGTCACACCCTATTCCTCTAAATTAGGGTTGGCACCATATAATGAATTATACGGTTAAAAATAATATTTTCAGAATTTAAACAATTTATAAACAATAAACTAATGGGAATCTTGAGAAAATTTAAACATTCAAAATCAAATTTGAATCGTAAAAATCGGTTAATATTAAGGAATTCAATTATATAATAAGCATTTCAGACCTACCAAAAGTTCGCCTGTATATTTCATGTAAAACGGTAAATATTAACCGATTTTTAAAATTCGAAATGCCTTATACTTCTTTTACAATACTAAAGAATAATACTTTATCATTACTTAAAAAGTATTCATTATTTAAAAAAAATTAAATATTGCATTTTTTATGTTTATGGCCCGAACCTTAATTTAGAGGTTTAGTGCTTGGGCGAGTTTTTCGATTCGAGTTTTCCTGAATATAAATACAAATACCGGCTGAAAACTGTTGAAATATCTACTAAAATCGTTGTAAAGAACACTGAAAATCAGAAATTGTAGAGGTCCACTGGCACTATGTAGATACTATGTCTACGAATTCTCCAATTTAGGTGATACTTTTGATGTACCAGAAACGTCACTCGAGTTAGGCTTGGGATTGCTACATGCCTAGAAAAAAGCGATGGAGTATTTGCTTCATATTTCATAACGTCTCATAATAAAAATCTGGGATGTGCGAAATGATGTCAGAGGTAAAGTATCTACAAATTACACAACTATTATTTTATATAATAATTTGCATTAATAATTCGATATTGTTATATATTTATTTTTCAATAATGCAAATAATATTGAAGCTTTAAAATAACATAAAAATTAATTTTTAAATTAAAACAAATGGAGCAAAGAAAAAACTTAATACAAAAAAAAATTATGAAAAAATTGGAGTGTGAGTAGACCAGGCACTTCAAGGTCATGGAACAACAAATACCGGAAACATTACTAGGAAATATTTTAATAATGTCGTAGCTTTTTCAGATGCTCTAGAAATAAATGAAGAAATTGTGTATAAATTAGCCAAAATCCTTTTGGTATTTAAAAGTAAAAAAATTTGAAACATGGACAAACTGGAAAAATTCTGTTGGGATACCTGCTGTTTATCTTATAAAACATTTCCGTGGGCTCGTATGAGTCCCACATTACATAAATTATTAAAGCATGGTTGTACTATTGCCCGTAAATTCTCTATTCCTATAGCATATTATTCAGAGGATGCCAACGAATCCTGGCACAAATATTATAGGCAGAATATGGTATCCCATGCACGCCAGAATAGTAGAAGGAACAGAATACTGGATGTATTTAATAGGGCAGTTTATTTATCTGATTCGTTAGTATCGTTAATTTTAATCGATAAACGTATCAAGATATAAAAGAATTCATCGATAAAAAGTATATAAAATTTTTTATCCTTATCTATATTTAATCCTTATCTGTATTTGTATTTATATTCAGGAAAACTCGAATCGAAAAACTCGCCCAAGCACTAAACCTCTAAATTAAGGTTCGGGCCATAAACATAAAAAATGCAATATTTAATTTTTTTTAAATAATGAATACTTTTTAAGTAATGATAAAGTATTATTCTTTAGTATTGTAAAAGAAGTATAAGGCATTTCGAATTTTAAAAATCGGTTAATATTTACCGTTTTACATGAAATATACAGGCGAACTTTTGGTAGGTCTGAAATGCTTATTATATAATTGAATTCCTTAATATTAACCGATTTTTACGATTCAAATTTGATTTTGAATGTTTAAATTTTCTCAAGATTCCCATTAGTTTATTGTTTATAAATTGTTTAAATTCTGAAAATATTATTTTTAACCGTATAATTCATTATATGGTGCCAACCCTAATTTAGAGGAATAGGGTGTGACCGATCTTGTACCTGTGACAAGGGTCAGAGTTCAGGTATTGTGTGTATTTTTATGTATATTAACCTCCACCAGGGGTTGACACCTTGTCGCGTGCCTCTTGTAGGCCGGTGTGGATGCTCGTCTGGGGATCTAAGCGGCTGAATATTTAACATATCTTTTGTCTTTAAAAAGGTACATGATCTTGATACTATAACTTTAAGTTTCAACACTTGAAATTTCAAACTTAGTCGAATTTCAGTATTCAATAAATAAATTTTTAAGCTACTATTCATTATTTCATCAAGTATCATTGATGAGCTATATGATTTTAAAATCAAATTTTTTAAATTTTTTAACAAAATTTACATTTCTTTCGACTTTTTTTTGTTAATAAATGTGCTATAATTCTACACGAATATATGTTTTTAACTATGTGAACTATGTGAAGTGCGCGTCCCGGTATGAACCCGCGTCATTGTTCTACGGCCACGCGCGCGAGCGTTTCGTGCTGAAACCACTACGCGTCGTGTCCCCCCCCTTTTCCGCCCCGTGGTGCTTGTCACCGCCGCGCGGAAAGCTGATGAATGGACTCGCGAAATCACGATATTATACCCGATATAATTCCTGTAAAGAAATGTTTGTTGTTTGCGAGTTGATAATAATAAATTTTGTTAGCTTTGCAAGAAAGTGGAGTTTGACTTCTGTCATTTCAGTTCCCTGTTCCCCGTTTTCCAGTTCCAGCAATACCGACGCCACCAGAGATTGCGAAGGTAAACGGCCCGCACAAGACGGGTTATGATATATATATATATATACGAGGGTGGATTGATAAGTTTCCGGCCTGACCAAGAGATGGCACCACTAGGCCTACCTAGAGGTAGCGTTCTATAGTGCCATCCTTAGATAGCTTGTAGCTATAGTTTCAGTCCGATCGCCATGTTAGTTAAGGTTTGAGAGCACGCTGAACAAGACGCCTCTGTGTTTTTCGTAAAAATGTAAAAGCTGGAAAATCGTGCTCTCATCAAATACTTTTATTTGAAGGTGTTAACGCCGAAGGAATTAAAGAAGAGATTAACTCAACACTGGGGACATCCTCCCCATCATATGCAACCGTTAAGCAGTGGTTTCCGAGTTTAAAAAGAATCGTGTGAGCACCTCTGATGAGTTTCGCTCAGGACGCCCCATTGAAGTCACAACTCCAGATATGATCGAAAAAATCCATCAAATAGTGCTGGAAGACCGCAGATTAAAAGTGCGTGAGATAGCTGAGACCTGTAAGATGTCATATGAACGTGTACAAAATATTTTGCATCAACATTTGTATATGGAAAAGCTCTGTGCGAGATGGGTGCCGCGTTTGCTAACAGTCGACCAAAAATCGATTCGAAAGAACATTTCCACCGCCAATTTGGCGTTGTATAAGCGTAATCCAGGAGAATTCTTGCGTTGATTCGTAACCGTTGACGAAACTTGGGTCCACCACTACAGTCCTCAAACCAAACAACAGTCTAAACAGTGGATTGGATATGGTGGTGGACCAGGGGAACCAACTCCAAAGAAGGCAAAAACAATTTTTTCGGCGAACAAGGTTATGGCTACTGTTTTTTGGGATGCAAGAGGTATTATATACATGTATTACTTTGAAAAGGGTAAAACTATCACTGGTCAATACTACGCAGACTTATGGCAACGTTTGAACAACGAAGTGAAGATTTTACCAACGCACACGTCAATCGTTGCGATGGCTAAAATCAACGATCTGAAGTTTGAATTGATGCCGCATCCTCCCTACTCTCCAGACCTAGCCCCGAGTGACTATTATCTGTTTCCTAGCCTCAAAAATGGCTTGGCGGTAAGAGATTTGCGGACAATGAAGAAGTAATCGAAGCTGTAAATGGGTATTTTGAGGAGCTTGACGAATCAGTCTATAGATATGGCATTACTAGACTAGAACACCGCTATGAGAAATGTATCATCCTTGGAGGAGATTATGTTGAGAAATAAAAAATAAAAATTCTTAAAAACGTTGTTTTTCTTGGTCAGGCCGGAAACTTATCAATCTACCCTCGTATATATATATATATATATATATATATACATGTATATATACACACATATATATATATATATATATATATATATATATATATATATATATACTTATTTAATTAAACCTTATTCTATTTGAATTCATTCTATTATTATAGCTTATACAAATTGTACCCTATATTATTCATTGAACATATACAATAATTATTTAACGTATTTATCATAGATTAAAATATCTATAATCTGAGCGAAATTCCACATTATGCTTATTTTTTCTTTATTAAATTCTTTAAAAATTATAGATTGATTACTTTGTAAAAGTAAAACCGCAAATGTTCTTTATGACTGGATATAAATCAGTATAATCCTGCTGCTTCGATAGATAACTAATAACTAATAAATTACTTGTGTTGCGTTAAGTTTATTTTAGTTTACATTTATTTTTATTTTTTCGCGCTACTTAAATTAGTATAAGCAATGGCAAGCCGCAGTACTGTACATGTACTATTTACTTTATGCGATTGCAGAGCACGGTGTTGTGTGGAAAGTGTGGAAACTGAAATTACACGGCAGGACTTCGAGACAGAATTGACCACAAGGAGGCGACATCCTATGAGATTGCTCGTTCAAATGCATGTATTTGATGAAAAGAAAATGGGGGTATGCAGTAAGCGTGGAGATAGGTGAAAGTTAAATCTCTGCTCCCCTACTTCTGCTTCTTTTCTTCCTCTTACTCGCTTTGGCCTTTGTTTTGTCTTTCCGCTGCGCGCAGAACCATTGAGGGATTTCTAAGACAGCGAAGTCTACCAAACAAATCTGAACTACCATCTCCATATAATTTTTGATAAGCTTTTCCCATGTAAAGCGAGCGGAGTTTTCGCTCCTCTCTATGCTTCATAATCTGTATACTCCATAAACTTACAATTAGACCACGCACTTACATGGACGCTTTGAAGGACTTATTGAAGGACAGAGATAGGCATGGAGTCGTGCTTTCTTGCTCCGGAGAAAGAGTAGGGAGGCAGCCTAACAATAACAAGGGTATAGAGTATAGGAGAAACATATATTTCTGCTGCGTATATTTCTACTGATACTGTTCCCCTACTTTCTTTTTCTCATCCCTTCTTCGCTTGTAAGAGAAAAGCAACACGACTCCCTGTATTGTTCTCTCACTCTGACTTAGGCTTCATCTCTGTTGCCAGAGCGCGTGGTCTCATATATGTCTATGGTATACTCTTGCCCAACATTTTTGTTTTTATTCAGTAGCGCCCTCGTGCACGCAGTGGACCTTTTCTTTGCCACTGGAGCTGCTGATCTGATCATGACCTAAAAGTCTATCTTCGTTGATGTAATCATAGTCTAGTAGTATAGTATAGCAGTCAGAGGTGCCAAGCGGTACTGCCAACTCGGGTATGGCGTTAGGGCTTTACCCATCCACGCGCTAATTGGCTGAAACTCGCGCGATATTTTAAAGTTAAATGATATGTATGATCGTATACAATAATAAGCATGACTGTTAAACAAATTATTGATGCTAATATATAACTGTGGCCGTACGCACATAAATATTTTACAACATATCCACAACTAAAAACTCATTAATTAAGATTATTATTAATTATGCATATTATGATTAACATTATTATTAATTATTATAATAGTTATTAAATATTATCATTATTAATATTATTATTAATTAATATCAACATTCAATATTAAAATTAACATTAATAGTTATGATTATACTAAAAAGTATTTTTAATAATAATATAATAATACAAATATTATTATTAAAAATAATAATTATTATTATTTAATATAATTTTTAGCATCAATAATTTGTTTAACAGCCTTGCTTGTTGTTTTATACGATCATATAAATCATATAACTTTAAAATATCGCGCGAGTTTTAACCAATCAGCGCGTGGAGAAGTAAAGTTTCTAACGCGCATGCCCGAGTTGGCAGTACTGCCTGGCACTTCTGATAGCAGTAGGCGAAAGGAAAACCATATGCAAATGCAACATGCACAGCATACCGCATACCGCATGAGAAATGAATAGCCGAAAAAACAAGCATTTGTTCTGATAACTGCTTATAATCTTATTTGCTTGGCTTCATTCATGTGTGCTTTTATACATAAAGTATTTTTTATAAAAATGCTGTTGTAAAGAAATAAAATGACGATAAATTTTCGTCATATAGTTAGGAATATTATTTTAAATTTTATAAATAGATTAAATTAAAATCTATCTTTTATTGGAATAATTCGGAAAATTTTTTAGGTTAAATGTAAATAATAGAAAAATAATATTGTTAAGAAATACATTCATCAGAGATTATACTGTTTTTATGTAATTGTAGTATAGACAAAAATTATTATAGACTTGTCAAAGTTTATTTTTATATGTGTCATATTTGTATAATAATATTGTCATAACATGTCATTAATTTTTGAAAAACTTTGTAAAAGTATTTTACTTGAACATTTTGGATCGATTGTTGCAACAATAGCAAGTGATATGTTTAAACATGGGCCAAGAACATTAATTCAAATAAGAGCAACAACAAAGCTTCCTTTAACAAAGGTAATTATAGAATAATCTTTTTAATTTTACAATTTAATTAAGTCCTATTTTTATATAAAAAACTATTGAGTTACAGATAAAAGAATCATTATGTGTTCTTATTAAGTTTGGATTTGTTGTATATGAGCAAACTGATCGTAGTTCAATATATGCACTAGATGCTGAAAATATTTTAACAATTTTAAGATATCCAAGGTAAATATATAGTATAATTACTTATTAATTTATTTATTAATTAATTGTTATTTTATTTTATAGATATATGTATTTTGTTAAAACTTTTTGTGGAGATGAAGCAGAGATGATGTTAGAAGAAGTTCTTAAAAATGGCTATGAAACAGCATCACAAATAATAGTAAAAACATATCTACGACTTGAACAATTTCCACGTAAGTATTTTTTATCGTTATTAAACAATAAATAAATGTAAATAAATTTTAAATTGGTTTAGACAATTTATCGTACTATAAATAAAGATATATGTAGAATATACTTACTTTTTAGTAAACTGTAGTAAACTAAGTCTATTAAAACAATATGTTTTTATATTTCAGCTGAAAGACGGTCGACTGTACCAGTTTTAAAGGAAAAATTTGAGTTGCTGGTTAAGAATCAATTTTTGATGCGTAGTCTTCAGTCTAATTGCTTGAGTGATGTTCCAATAGATAAGCCAGATTTTAATATACCATCGCTTAATATTAAATCTCTTATGCGTCTTACACAGGGTAATGAGGCTGATGCAGGAGACAACAAAATATATTGGAAAGTCAATATTGATAGATTTACACAAGACCTTAGGTAAAGTCCCTTATACACTATACAATAGAAATTATTTAATAGAAAACAATGAACTAAATTTGTTTTCTAAACAGAGATCAAGTCCTTGTACAAGCTATAACAAGAAGAATTGATGAAAATGCAGGGGAATTAATGAGACAGCTTTTATATCTTATGTATCTTCGCACGGCTTCATGGGCTGATACATCAATTCCAATACCAGTTACTGAAATAAAAGAAGCTATGAAAAAAAATTTTCCTTCAATATTACCATACCTTGATCAGTATCTTCGAATCATAGGTAAAATTATTATAAATGAAATAATAATGTTATTTTACAGTTATATTATAATTTTAGAAGAAGATTCCAGTTCATTTATTGTTCGAGTTGGTGATTCAGGTGGAGGACAATACAGTGTTAATATGAAAGAAGCTTTCTACCAATTAGCTTGGGCAGTTTTAGAAAATGTTGTTATGGAAAGGTTTGGTTCTAAAGCAGCTAGAATTTTTAGGTAATTTTAATAAATATTTTAACACATTTGTCACTAAATATCTTTAAGTTAAATATAAAACCTTATAATTACTAGATTAGTCCGCAATCATAAATATATTGAACAAGAGAAAATTCAGCAAATAGCAATGATTCCTGCTAAAGAAGCAAAACATCTAACATACACTCTTCTTGAAGAAAATTATATACAAATACAAGAACTAAAGAAACCTGGATTTTCTACTGCACCAACAAAAATTTTTTTTTTATTTCATATTGATCTCAATCAAGTTGCAAGAATGATAATAGAACATTGCTACCATGCACTTTATAATATTATTCAACGAAGAGAATATGAAATTACTAGTAACAAAAGAATAATTGACAAACAATTAAGAATGCAAACATTGACTAGTAATTTAAAAGAACATGGAGCAACTGAAGAACAATTATCTGAAGTATATAAAAGTTCACTAATTCTATCAAAGTATGCTACTTTTTGAAATAATGCTTTTTTCTATTATTTGTTATAGATTGCAGAAATGATGACTCCTTCAGAAAAACTTCAATTAGAAAAAGTTCAAGAAAGAATAAAAAAATTAGGTACAAACGAGTTTTGCATTGATGAGACTTTATTTTTATTGCAAATGTATATTCGTTATCACATGTGATATTGTTAATTTGAATGATAATAGACTTTTGTGGACATATTAAGATTTTTTTTGAAATCAAACTAATTATATATAAGGAAAAAGAAAACGCAAGTCATTTTTATAGATATTTATTTATATAATAATGAATACGCTTGTAAAATACAAACAACAAAGAGTACCTAACTTTTAAATTATTATAATAAATATAATGATATATCTATGTTTATAATAGTGCTGTTCTCTATGTAATAGGATACATTCTGATGATGTCACTATCCTTAAGGAAAAGTCACATCCAGGATCACATGGTTTTTATTTTTTCTATTTCAATACATCAATTTGTGTGAAAGTTAAATTATATGGCATGTATAGCTTACACTTTGCTCGTTCGGCGTGTTTTTTCGTAAACAACGACTTCATCTATTTTTAATATATTTTTTAAAATGATTCAAAATTAGGTCGATGTGAAATCAGAACAGTCTGATTAATTCGCACAGCCTACTTACACGTTACAATTAGTATTTAATTTTTACATTGTGACTGTAATTTTTTAGTTGCTGGAAAATTATTTTGAGACCAAACATTAAAATATGTGCAAGTACATAACCATTAGCAGAATTAGAAAGAACCGGACTTAAGCCGATTTACGTCATAAAAAATTAAAAGTGAAACGGAAAAAGATCTCTAGTTGTGGCTTTTCCAATATGATTTTATATGTCCGTTTTCAGCTTGCATTTGACGGTTCACCCTAACACTTGTCCCTGACGAATCTAAAAAAATGATAGAATAAAATCTATTATACTTTTAAAATTTGGCTTCTTTCAAATAAATCATCAATCTAAAATTCATATTGAGCTATATGAAATCGAAAACACCAACGTTGTAAGAAAGAATTTTACTTTCGTTAATTTTTTAATATTATACATTTGTATATTATTTTCGTTCGTTTGTTATTAAACCCAATGCTGTCTGAAGTTAATCAAATGAGATAAGTGTTAAGGTGCTAATGAAAATGTCAATGATTTTGCCTTTTCAAAAAAGATCACTCATGCATATTCACATTCATTCTTGATTCTGCACAATTATATACATTTTTTTTTTATGTTTCATGCGCACATGTCCCTAGAAGTAACGTCGTATGTATTTCTTAGAAACTATGTTTGAATTTTTTCGGTAAAGTATTATACTATATTATACCTTTTTAGTTCTTTTTATATTCTTTAACAACAACATACATATAAATGAAGTATTAAAATGTTTGGAATATTTCAGAGAACTGCGTGTTAGTTCGCGTCTGTATGTATTTTGATAGCTTTTTCTCTTTTCCTTTTTATAAGTAATGCATCAAGCGCACCATTACGAAGATAATAGTGTGAACTCAATTTACAATGTTTTTATACTATAATTTTTTTATACAGTTTTGAGTTTAGAGACAGACAGAGAGGCCGTGTCGTAGATTTTACATATAACTATTGAGTGCTGACCTGGTTGACTACAGTAAAAATAATTGCAAATTTCCGTCATTCGTTTCTTCGAGGCGGATGTAAAAATAATACAAAAAATCGGCGTACCATCTTACATATGTGAACAAGCGGCTTTCAATTTAATATTTCTTAGGATTAAAGCGAGCTTCGCTACATAATTGTCATTGAAAATACCTTATGCGTCTACATCTTTCCTGCTTATATATTTCTGAAATTTGACAGCATTGCCTCATAAAAGAAAGAATATAGGAGTTACATATATGGCACATCGGGAAAGAAGTGATAAAAGAAAATTATAAAAACAAAATAAAACAGAAATGCGAAATTGGCAGGTCCTTCGCTTCTTGATTACTTCTCACCTGTTTTCATTCATTGTATTATAATAAAGACAAAAATAAAATATATATTTGAATTTATAAATATTAGGCAATTTAAGGCAAATTTCTTTTTTGGTAGAGTATTCTTTTGCATAAAATTGAAATAAATAAGTTTGACGCATGAGTCATCACTTTTTAATCATTGGAATTTAATAACTATCATAAAGTTATAGTTTTTCATATGCATATACGTTTATCTTTGTCAACATAAATAATTAAAATACAGTAAAATAATCATTAAAAATTATTGTAATAATACCCTCACGAGAAACGGGTCTTTGGAAGTTACGACTGGCGATAGAGAATCTGACCAAAAATGTTTCTAATTTTGAAAAACTATTGTATATTTTATGCATTTCTCTTAAATATGTTGTATATTAGCTTAAAGTAAACCAAAACTATTAGGCATCGGATGAAAACATTAAATTAAACTAACAGTAGATATCGAAATATCAGTTATAACTTTGATATCTATGCGGAACGAAACGCATTAGGTGTGCTCTAATTAAATCAATAAAAGTACAAGAGAAAGATATGTATATATATATATATATATATATATATATATATATATATATATATATATCACATCGCTATCTCTTTTTGTATGGGTTTAAATTGAGCATTCCATTTTATGTAAATCCGGATGAAGCAGCGAATGTTTTTAACTAATATTTAAAGCTACATCATCGAACTATAAAAAATCAACAGTTTTCTTTATAGAAAAAATAATATATATATATATATATATATATATATATATATATATATATATATATATATATATATTATAAAAACTATTAAATATTTAAAAACATACTCGTATGTGTTATGCAAGTAATTTTCATAAACGCTAAAATTACTGAACGAATTTCTTTCTATTTAACAAATTAAATTAAACGAATATTTAAAATAATTTCGTGAAATTCGAAATCGAATTCGAATATATGCATATATATATGTTTGTGTATGTGTGTATGTATATATCGTGTATTCTTTCAAATCTCGGTTTTTCTTGAAAATGAATTTCAAAATTGGAAAAATACAATAAACTTAAAAATATAAAATGTTCTGGATTGAATGACACCCGATAGTTTCATTCGAGTATAAAAAAAATAACGCAGAGGCGATATTCAACGTCAGAAATTCGAATGGCAATTATTCGAGTCCACCGTTCGCAACAAAACTGGCACTTACAACCATTTTCTATCGCTAGGGACAATTATAAGTTAATCTCTAAAACGTTTAAAATGATATTAAAATGGTATCGATAATGACGTTAATCGATGTAAATATATTTACTCGTATAATATCAATAATAATTTTATAATAATAAAATAATAATCATTCATGAGAGCCAATAATAGTGACCATTTATAAGCAATAAGATTTTTTGTCGTACAATGAGTAACGATATGATGTTTTATATATATATATATATATATATATATATATATATATATATATATATATATTATAGAGTCTATAATGTTTGCTTCTCGAGTAATTTTACACATATAGCTACGTATAGGTACATCACAAGTAATATAGTTACACTGTACATTAATTATATCGTATAATAATATATAATATTGACGCAATTGACACGTCGCGTCTTATTTTTCACTTTCTATTCATCGTTAATAATGTCGAGTCGCGCCGGGCGTCGGCTATTGCCCATTGTACAAATCCATTATATACATAAAATAAATTATTATCAACATTTAAGCTATCCCACCTGCCACTCAACGCTGGTGGCTTAATTCGTTTTTTTCTATCCTCTTACTTTTTTGATTTCTTATCAATCCATTCTTTGCTACATAATTATCGCTACGCACAAGCCACATCCTGGCAAGCTTTCTCTCTTTTTCTCTCTTCTCTCTTTCGTTATTTTTCTCACCGAGGATACTGGCTCTCTTTGTAAAAATTATATTAGGTACCTTGTTTATTCTAGAATTGCACTGATTACGCATAAATTAAGGGAGATACGAAGTAAATCGAGAGAGATTAGAGACCCAAGAGAACAAAAGAGGACGAGAGGAAGAACTTTTCCATTTGTTATTCATTTTATTATATCTCTTCGTTTCAGTCTGATATTCGAAAACACAGAAGAATAAAAGATGTACAGATCTTTATTTAGTACTGGTAATAAAAAAACACTATTTGGCACATTAGTATTTATTATATATCACATAACCCTCCCTACCAGTCGTTTAATCTATATGTCGTTATTAAGAATATTAACTTTTTCCATTAAAATTATAACAAACTGTATTTTATTTCCATGAAAAATTTTAAAATACCAAAATTAATTTATCTATATATTCATACAAATTATTCTAAAATTTGATAATTAAGATATTTTTAACATCTAATTTATGTACAATAAAATATGTTCCAAATTTTTGTACAACAACGTGCATTTCACGTAGTAAAAAGTAAAAAAGATTAATAAAAAAATATAAAATTTCAATTAGATAAACTTTTTTCAATAAATTTAGAAGGAAAATATTTTCACAAACTACTATTCGAACATAAGTAACTTAAGGATAGATAAAAAAATGAAAATAAAATAAAAGATTAGTTATCGTTCTTTGTAAGCATAAAAATGAAAAAAGTTATCGCGTGATATACAAAATTCATATATATTTGTGACTTATTAAACCAATAACATTGAATCTCAATTATACAATACGTAACATTAACAGTGTCAGTCAATGCCACAATAAGTTCTGCAACTCTTTTTTTCGTTCACTTTACCTTCTCGCCAAACTCTTATCCTCGCTCTCGTTCTCATTTCTCGTTTTTAATTCATGCATATGAAAGGCTCAATTAATGAGTATCGAAATTTAATTTTTGTAAGTACTAAATCGCGTTCAAATACGTATGTAATCGTCCTGGTTTCTCTTTGTTTGGAATATCTTATATGTATATTTTTCGTTCTTTTCGATTTTCAACTACTAATAATGTATAACGTGTACATTCGAAACGTCTGTTTGTCTTTCCACTTGTTTCTATTAATTAAGTTTATTTTACTTTACATCTATGCATTTAAACAATTTTTAATTTAAAATTTTTAAGTATTATTAACGTAAAATTATATTTAGGTGTAAGAAAAATAAATAAGTGCATCTGTTAGCTAGTGACAATATTAAAATTATTCGTAAAAATAAACAAAAACCAAAAAAAAATGCAATAATAAAAATTCTATTTAGTTTTATTTTAAAACACAAAATAATATAATACCTATTAGGTATAACTAGAAAGAGGAAGTACCAGAAAGTTGAATTATGCTCTGTAGTAAATAAAAAATTATCTACAACAGTGAAATATCGACAAGGACGTTTCGAGTAAATATAGAAACGATCGGATGCTGTGTAGTGGTAATTCAAATTTGCATAAGTGTACATATTATGTATATGATATATTACGTATATAAAGTATGCAATGCTGCGTGACGAGAAGCGGCCAGTCATGTAGCTCTTGAAAAAATCGCAATTCGCAAGAAGAAATCTATTCTTCTTCTGGCCTCGTATCGTTCTTTTTAGATACACTAAATAGGTATAGGAACAAGATTTGTTTTCGATTCAGAAAGTTTTGCGTTCCTAAAAATTTCCTAAAAAGCATTCAAATTCATTTTCATATTTTTTTAGTTTATTTTTGATTTACAAAACTTTCTATCGAAATTAATTTTGTAGAAACGCAGTGCTTTACATTGAAAGTTTAATGTTTTTACGTCATAGACACAAAAGATCCTTTTGCAGTCAAGTTTTTTTCGCGTTCACACCACTTTCATTCTCTTGCAAAGAAGTTCAGTAAATTGTATTTCTTTTTTTTCAATTATTTGATATTTTTTCCATTTTCCTATAATATATAGGTTAATCTGTTATTTTCTCGAAGGGAGGAGTAATTTTTCTTGTTTGTTGAAAAGTAGTAGTTAATAAGTTACATCGTTCTCCTTTTCATGTCATATAACTCAAGTCTTTTTCATTACCTATTATGTAATATGCGTGGTGCCAAACAACCTTCTTATCACATGTATGTTTCCTCTTGGTTGCACTTTTGATTATCATTTGTAACAGCGATCTGTTCTCATTCAAAATCATCCGATACAATGCATATATGTTCAACTTGAATACATCATTACTTCATCCACACTTCTTCATAGATAAATCTATTACAAGTTGATTATTTTTCATTGATGCCCTTCAGTTCGTTTCATCTTAGCGTCGACGAGGCGTCTTTTCGATTTCTCTTAGCAGATTATATAATGCGCTTGTTATATATCTCCCTCATACAATTTACTTTTATACACCTTTACCGTCGTTATAAAATTTTTTATTTCTTGTTAAGAGCAACTGGCTCTTACGTGTATTTTACTACGAAAAACTAGTTTTCTTTACCAGGAATTTTTGCATATTTGCGTGTACATCAGAGAACGAAAGCATCTGTATGTATACGTATATGCACATGCACGTGTATTTTAGCATGTATTTAAGTATATATATGTGCGCGAATTTCCCACACTCCCTTAATGGCACACAGAGAGTTATTTGAAAAATTTTCCCACTTTTGAAACGTCATTTATATACGTCACAACATCACAACCTAGTCAAAAGAGCTTGACGAAGTTTCTTGGCCGGCGAGTCGGCAAGTTTTTACGTGCATATACAAATGAAACGACGCACCGGTACTTAGTTTCTTTCAAAAAGAGTGCAAATGAAAGAAGAGAGAACTAAGACAGGGAAGTTAAAATCGAAGTTTCTCTCACTGTAGAGCAGAAAAGAAAAAGCTTGCTATCTGGTCTTTTTTTTTACCAGTAGAGATCATGGCCTCCGAGTCTGGTTGCTCCGGGCTGCCAAATTGTCGCTGGCTGACCCGGAGCTAGAGTTCAATCTTCGTCGGCATGATGGCGAGGACTGGCGTCATAGCCACCCATTGAGCCCGAATTGTCCGGAGAAAAGCTTAACACATCCGTCGGCGACAAACTATCCTGCGGATAGTAGAAAGACGGATGGTCGGAGCTCGGCCCGGCTGTACCGTTCAGCAGTGTTGTGGGCGGCGAGACGGAGGGTCGCGACGACGGACCGGCTGCTCCCGAGAGCTGTGGTTGTCCGGAAAGATCCGATTGGACAGGCGAGAGGAAACCCAGTTCGGGGCCGCCATCGCGGAACCAGTTCTGTCGAATGTGTTGACGACGCTGGCGTACAAGTGACTTATACTCGGAGATGCGCATTTTCTTGCCGTCGACGATGCAAGTGCGCTTTGGACGTGGACGGTACCTATAGTCCGGATGTTTTTCCATGTGAAGTTTCGACAAACGGGATTGTTCCTCGTAGTAAGGTTGCTTTTCCGAATTCGACATCCCCTTCCACCTAGTACCTGTAAATAAGCACAATTACAATTATTTGTTTATAACGAATAGTTTTGTAATTCCAATTAAATTAGATATTTATCTTCAAAGTTCTATTAAATAATACTATTAAAACAATTTACGATTTATAAGGGAAACTTTAAAAGTTACTTAAAAAAAATGCGAGTCAAAAAATACTATATTTAATCTTTAAATAGGAAACAATTCTAAACTATATGATTTAAAATATTAGATATCTATCAATAAAATCCAAATAAAGTAGAAATTGAATAATACCCACCGAGTATTTTAGATATGTTTGAATTATGCATGTCAGGGCAAGCCTTTAAAATTTTTCTACGTTCATCCTTAGCCCAAACCATGAAAGCGTTCATTGGTCGCTTGATATGTGGTTTATTTTCACCTTCCCTCTTTGGCTGCCTCACCATTTTTGCTAAAAAAATAATTAAAATTTTTCAATTCAACCAATTCTCGAGGCAAATAATTCTTAGTATAGCAATCCTTATAATATCATATTTTTATGAAATCTTAGTGAATATTTATAAGAACAGTTATCTTTTAATTATCTACATTTGTAAAATAAATCGGCAAAAGTATAGCTATATAATATATGCCGTTATTCTAAGTGTTATGGAAAAGGGTAACATATTTAATTAAAAATGCAAGTACCTTTTTCTGATACATCCTCTGGAATTTTGTAAGGCGAGTCGCGCCATACTGAAAAAAGCCATTATTGAATAAATTTTCTCCATCGTGTTACGCGTATAATTAGAATAGTCAATAATTGAAACTTAGATGCACAAACAGATGCATAAACATATTAAGTGACAACTCACTGTGCGAGGCCGAGAGAAATTCATCGTTCTGGGCGGGTTCCTCCCTTGTCGAGGCGTGTTTCATCTGCCTCTGCTGCTGGGGTGAGGGCGGCATCGCGCCCGTGTTCGGCGGTGGCAGCCCGTAGAGGCCATGCATCACGAAATGCTTGTCGACCACGCTCGGCACGGACGTAGAGCCAGCGGTTGCCCCTGTAGTTGATCCATCTCTACCCGCCACGCTGTTCTCCTCTTTCACCATCTTACCCACTGAAACTTTAAGTTATAGAATATCAGTTATAGATTTTTATATATTGTTCTTTGGCGATTTATTTTTGGAAGAAATTCATTTACGTAGCTATAGTCTGTATTCATGAGAATATCTATACATTGCAGTATGTTGTATAGAGATGTGATTAACAAAGTTAAAATCTTAAACTGGATTAGAAATGTTGAAATTTTAAAAGTATATTATAATTACAAGGAGAAGTGCATACGATATTTGGATGATGAATTTGATTCAGAATGATCAACGGACATCTGATTATATCCAAAATGAGCCGTGTAAGATTTTAGGATTTAATTTTAATACTCTTCCTCATTCTCAAGATAAATGGTATTTTCTTACTTGCAAACTTCGACTTTTCTCTATTTAATTTAAATATGCTGTGTCGTGAGAACATGGTTTTTGAACTTTTGAACGATTATCTCTATTTGGCGATCAAATTTCAAGTAAAAAAGTCGTATAATGAATCCCCGTTCGCAAATTCATAGTATTATTTTAGTTGTGTTTTAATCGAAGATTGAATGATTTTATAGATAGGCATACTAATGCGTGTAAAATTGCACGAGAAAATTTGTAGAGAATAATAGAGAAACAATATACGTTCCACGTGTTCAACAAAAATATTTTATTTAAAATTTTATTCTTTCTTGGAATCCAATGATAAAAGTAAGCGTTTTAATCAAAATAGACCTTTTATTCAACGGCATATCAAATTGACATAGAGAAATATATATATATATATATATATATATATATATATATATATATTTGTAAGATAAAAAAATTATATCTTGAGAATGAGAGAACATTAGATCCTAGAATTTTAGAGGATTCATTTTGGATTCTCATCAGGGTTACCTTGTTGAATCTGAACCAACTCAGTCAGCCAAATCTCGTGCCGTTTCCTCGTTAGAAAATGGAATCAAAAGGAAGGCTGGCTTACTTGGCGTAGAGAGGGAGCTGAGGTGAGGCGGTAGGCCAGCATAAGGTAGATTGGACACATAATTCCTGGGCAGAGTCATGCTGGGTGGGAAGAGCTTGAGAGCCGTCGCGGCAAGGGGCTGCTCCTGGTGTTGAACGCTACCCGTGGGTCCCGTCGAGTCGCCCTGCTCCGGTGACGTTGCACCGTAAGATTTCGGTTTGGACAGGTTGAGAGGCGCGTCCGGGTCTTGCGGCAAGGATGGCGGCGTGACCGCCGGTGCCGCCGGCGTCGAGACGGGCGTCGGCGGACGCTCCTTCAGCTGGCTCGACATCTGGCCGACCTGGGTTGCCCATGCTTGGCCGTCGCGATAGGTACTTATCATCTGAAAAGTTAAAAAAACGATGGATGTTGAGAAGGTGGAGTGTTGACAAGTTTTTGACTTTAATGCTGGCACATACACCAACATCCAGGACTTTTTTTATAAATGAAAATATATAAATATTGTTAAACGAAAAGAAGAAAAGTTTGAATATTAATTGATTGATTTTAAATGCTACTTGAAATTCCTATTATGTATAAATAATGTAATAAAACTCTACTTGTATATACCACTGAGATTTTTATTAAGTCTGCATAAAAGTAGGATTACATAATGATTCATTATCCATATTTAAATCAGTACTCTATATATTAGTTTTACTACAAGGGCTTTTTAATAAATGATCTATACTACTTTAAAAAATTAGACCCGTGTTTTATCAGAATGCCTACATTGGAAATGGAGTTGATGTGCTTGTTGCCAGTGGCGGCGATCGCGGGTGGCGGAGGCATGGGCGAGGGTACTGGTATGCTCATTATCTGTTCGAGCAGAGGTAGGAAAACGAGGGACTGGGGTCCGGCAACGCTCAACTGGCCCTTGGCCAGCTGGGCCTGCAGCTCTTGGATGTTGAGCTGCATCAGGTGCTCTTGTTGACGCTTCAGGTGCTCGGTCTGCAGCCGTTGTATTTCGATCTGCTCCTGCGAGTCGATGCCGCCCATCGGCGTCGGATAGGTCTGTAAGGCAAAATGTAATTGGGTTCGATTATGTATAGAAGATTATGTATATTCGAGGATATCTACGTAATGTATACAGTATTTCCAAAAACTAAAATCATACGATATTAAATATAATATACAAATTGTTATATTAATTTTTCTCAATATAATATTCGCGATGTCCAAAAACACATCAGCTCAAAAATACTCATTTTATCTAATAGCGTACATGTTTTCGCAAAAATTTAATATGCATAGATAATTATAGGAAATTTATGCTTGTTGGCAAGGAAACAGAGGTCTGTTAAAACCTAATTTTAGAGAATACGAAAAATTTATCCAGGACGTTACATGGTCATGGCATACATGACAAGCCAATTCGTATGTATTCCCGTATGTTTATATATATATATGATAATAGACGAACGAGATGGCGATCAAGGGATAGGTGTAGCATTAGCACACGCGAACGCGTATTTTACCGTCGCGTTGGTCGCGCGCCCGTCGAACGATACACCGGTCATTTTACACCGAAATGAAAATGCAGGCCCGAACGCGAGCGGAAAAAAACGTATTCGCATTGTCCGAGAGCTTGTTCAAAGATATATGTATATCAGCGAATTTGGTATGTAAATTGGAGATATATAATATTGAAATAAAGTTATTGTATACCAAATGTCATTGTGTTCTTCTAGAGCGCTTTGAATTTGTTCCAATTTCAATTTAACATGGGTTCTTTTCGAGGAATTCATAAAATTTCAATTATTATTCGACTTAATTTAATAAAAAAGAACAGATCAAATTATAATAATTTATTCAAACTTCGTACAATAGCATAAATAATAATATACTGCATGCGAGCCTGCATACATGATACCGTGTTACACGTATATACAATTAAGAACACTATATATATATATATATATATATATATATATATATATATATTGCTGCGTTCTTTGCTTCTATATAAATATTCAAGTATCCTAATAAAATGTAATGAGCCTCAATTTAAAAAACAGCGATTATTTTCAATTTAATAACTCGACTATCCTTTTTGATTTCCAAGTTAAGTTAAGTTTCACCGATTGCCTCCTGTCTTCATCTCCTACTAAATATTACAATGGGATTTTCATCAATCTAGGAAGCGTAAAAAAGATAATTGAAGTTTTAAAAATAATTTTGACGAATCGATGATTATGCTAAAAATAATCCGAGTATAGATAAATATAATCAGATTTGTCTCAAAAGCTTGGTATAAAATTTGCTAAAATATAATATAAATGCTTTACTTGTGTAATTATATCAAATTTTATACCAAGTTTTTTGAAACATACACACACGAGAGAGAGAGAGAGAGAGAGAAAGAGAGAGAGAGAGAGGTATCTAAAAATGATCCATATAAAAGTAATATAAAATTTTTATTCCTTCCTCGGTATTGCGGCGCGTCATATCACGCTAATGGTCTTTCGTGCATGCAACGAATCAAGCGCAAAAAAGAGAATACAGAGCTGGAGGGTGGAGGAGGAGGAAGAGGAGGAAGAGGAGAGTATACGCGCGAGGGCCAATGAAACTTCATTATTCATCGGTGCTACAGAGCGGGGCTCGCTGCAGTTATGCCGCGATGATACGTATCCGTGACAGGCGCTCGCGCGCACCGCCCATCACCGCGCGGGAGCTAAATATAAACGCAGGCGCTCGCATCGCATCAGCCAGCTTCCATTCACACGCACCGCGCGCGTATAGTGTCCGCTGATGTGCACGCGTATCACTTATATATATACATATACATATATATACATACATACATATATGTATGTATGTATGTATGTATGTATGTATGTATGTATGTATGTATGTATGTATGTATGTATGTATGTATGTATGTATGAATGTATGTATGTATATATATATATATATATATATATATATATATATATATATATATATAGTTCATCGCTCGGCGTAAGAATATGCGCGGGAGGAGGGGAATGGGTAGGAAAAGAGAAGGAGGCCGCTCCGAAAACGCATCCGGGCGCGCGCATTGACACCAACTGCACTGCCTAAACTTAGCAGCGCAATTATCCAAACGATATATGTCTATAAGATATATACCCGCGCACGCCACACCATCGTAATTGCGCGAGTCGTTTTCAGATATTTGTTAAAAAGATTGTAAGATAGATAAAAATATTTTTTGTTGTGATTTAAAACAGTCGATGGAAGTAGAAAATTTGAAATTTGGAAATTTTGTTGAAGCACAAATATTACGACAATGTGAAAAGACGAGTAATTTTATCGCTGTGGATTAAGATTGGAGGATACCAAAATATAATAGTGGGAAATTTGGTCGATTCCAACGTATAAGTATAGATACATATAAGACTCGATCAGACTGAGGCGAGGTCAATTGCGATATGGGACGCCCAATAACTCTGCGACTGGCTGCCCGTGCGGCGTCCCGGCGCGACACGCACCAAATCGAATCGGACAAAGTTTACATTATGCTCGATACGACCGATAGGCTCCATCATTTTTATGTAATTTTAATTCGCTTCATTGACTCTGCTTAAAGAAATAACTGTCGAGAATATAAATCAGTGATGGTTTCCAGAGGAAGACGACGATGGAGGCGATAAACCCCTCGTCCTCCGAAGTCTAAGAGAGATAAAAATGTGGTACAAGAGTAAACCGTATAGTTTTAGTGCACAACGCTAGGCGATTGTGCTTCTGCTTGAAAATTCAACCTCTATAGCATTAAGTGACCTTCGAATACTTATCCATTTCTATATAATGATAAATTTATAAATATCACATCTTTTTGGACAATTCTTTGAAGGAGCTATGGACTGGTATTCAAATAAGTTCAACCGAGCAGTCGTGTATGCAATTAATGCATCTTTAAAATGTTTTTTTCTTCTTCTGCTTTCTCAGTTCCGAAAAACGAGTCTCTCGGAGCAACGGATCTGTCGGGAGGAGTCGATTTGTCGGTGGTGTATATAGAGGTCTATCGAGATCGTTTCATTTTTACTTCGGTCCCGGGTGCGACAGTAAGCGTCGCGATGAATGAACGCCGTCTTTACGCGGTTGCGTAAGACTGGACGGAGGTTGGAGAGAGGGCATACATTTAAAACGCTGATAGGCCTATCATCGCACATGGCGGAAAGCTGAATGAATGTATTGCTGCAATAAAAGAATACACTGTTTCGGTCAATTATATTTTTGTACAAAATCTTATCCCATTCAATGATCATTCTATATACGTTTTATAAATAAGAATTCCTCTTATTTTCTCACGTAAAATATACTTATGTTATATTTACTTTTATGCAGAAAATATAAAAGTTTCTTTCACAAAACTTCCCAAATCCGCCTCCGTAATTTCATGCATATCGCAAAATTATGTTCATTTGTTCGAAGAATAAAGTGATTCCCACGATAAAGATATTGCATAGCTAATACTGAATTAAAGAAATTACCAATATCAAATTGCTCGTCATAATATTGCGACAATGATCGCATTATTAAAGTCAGAGTAGAAAAATCGAAGTCATCGCGCATGACTTCCAAACTATTGGAACTTTTTAAGATGAAACGCGGTTTTATCAAATGCTTCGGAATCGAAAAAAATTCATTACGATTGCCATCGAGTTATCGAAAGAGCAAATAAGATTTGAAAAATGCGTAATTTTTTGATCCATTTGTAATTATATATTTTTTAAAAATCTAAAGAATAAAAGTTCAACGTTTACATATTTTATTCAAACATAAACATAAAATATAACTGCCATCAGATTAACTTACTAAAATGCAATCGATAGCAGGAAGAAAATGTTATTTCGTACTTAGTAATATTGCAATTTTCATCAGTATAGATAATATTCACATTGTTGGAAATTTCGCATAATATAGACAAGTTATAAAAAAGAATTTTATTCAATTTTGTTACAGATTATTTAAATAAAAATTTCTAAGTAAAACACTCGATAGATAACCTGTCGTGACATTCAGTGCCGTCATGCCCAAATTCATCAAAAATACCAATATTAATGCCAATGAAAGGCATTGAAAAACGTATTGGTTGTTCATATAAAAAAAATAAGAAACAATTATTTTATTTAAGTTGAGCCGTCTACATATTTGTTAAACCAAGAAATAGCCTCAAATAAGGAGGACGGGAATTTTTACTTTTGACACGTGCTGTCTATCTCTGAAACTGTGATAGACCCTTAAGCGTAGTGCGTACCGATGGCAGTATAGTGCTGGAGAGAAAAAGCGTCCGATTAGCGAGAGAGAAAGGGATAGAGTAGGGAGGAGTGCCAGACACAGGCTGTGCGAGATAGGACGGCCGTATAACGCACATTATAAGAAAGCAGATCGCGCGCGTAGAATATCTTTCTCACGCGCGGAAAGCAGAGTCAAAGCTGCGATTTGACTCCGGGAGTGCGAGAGATAGAGAGAGAGAGAGAGAGAGAGAGAGAGAGAGAGAGAGAGAGGGTTGGGATGAGGGAGAGCGAGACTACAAAGACGACTTTGTCTTGTTTTAAACTCGCGTCATCATTCCTGCCGGCTGGCAGCCGTCGAATTGATACTACTTGCGCCTCCCGTTCGATCAAGATATTAATGCGAATCTCGAAGAACAAACGTTCCAAAGTTGTTGAGCAATTTTTTCGCACCCCCTACCGTCTGTCTTTCCATTCTCCTTGTCCGTGCGTTCTCGCCCTTCTCTCTATCTATCTATCAACCTCTCTCTCTCTCTCTCTCTCTCTCTCTCTCTCTCTCTCTCTCTCTCTCTCTCTCTCGACAGAGCGCAATGTGCAAGTATCGGAATTTATTGGAGTGTTAAATTCGAAACCGCTTGCGAAAAGTCCCCATGGCATGTGTGTATAAGCTTGAAGAGTCCCCACTTAAGCGAGAGCCGATGTATTATATAGCGGGTGTACTGTGCGCGCGCTTGTATGTTTTTTGACGTTATGCCTTGCGAACGCAAGCTTTTGTTCCGTACAAGCGCGTGGTGTCCGTCTCGCAGGATGCACGCTATGAGATTTTAATGTATGTTCGTCGAGAGAGAGAGAGAGAGAGAGAGAGAAACGATATTTCTTCCTTGGCGTTTGGACACGTTGGATGTGGAGAAGGTGCGACGAATATCTTTCTCACGAGAATTTTAATTTTATTTAGAACTTTTAGTCTTGCAGCCAAGATAGGTATCTTTTTTTGTCTGATATTTCATAATATTTTTAGCCATATTTTACAAAACTAAATTTTTTTATTTAATTATAACATTTTGTGGATTATTCTTCAAATATAGTGGGCAATAAAAGAATTTTAAATAATTCCAAACTTCATCCGTTAATTTCAAAGGAAAAGCGGCCTTAGCTCATAATGAGAGCGGGGGGGGGTCAGAGTCATCAATGGGGTTTTTTAAAAGTTTTTGACAGACTATTATTATTATTATGAATGCCTATTCGCACGATCTCTGAAGAGATATTAAAGTAAATGTAGATAAGTAAGAAGCAATGCAAAATATAGCAGTATTTAGTGCTGATTTGTATTTGAAATTTCGCAAATCCATTGTATATATATAAAGTCGTTTCAGTACTCTACAAAGCCATACTATCCTTATGATATTTAACGGATTAATTAAAGCCATCTAACAATTACATTTGAACATATTATAGACGTGAACATAATTATAGACGTTCGAAGTGCAAGATCTTACTTATATTCAATGAGACGGCGAAAGAGGGAGGATGAGAGAGGAGGGATGGGGGGAACAACGAGAAAGTCCAAAAGGCAAAGCCTCAAAAAAAGGAAAAATCATGAAACGCAAGGAAGAAGAGGGAAAAAAGCCCGCTGAAGAAGCTGCTGTCGACGAGGGACAGCATCAGGGCATGTAGGGCTTGAGAGCAAAAGAGCAAAAGCCGTCGGCAGGGAGGAGGGGGAGAGCGTTGCTCCCGCAGAAAAAAAGAGTCAGTCGACTTATCCGAGGAGGAGAAAATAAGTCGCGACAGCCGAGCTCGCTGTCAGCCGGATTATTGTCTTCGGCTTCTTATCCTCACCCCGAATCGGGAGGGGGGAGGGGGCAGAGACGCACGTCAAGAGGACGCGAGACGACGCGCGAAAAAGAGAACCGCGAAGATAGGGAGCCGGAGGAGAGTCAATTCCCCGGAGAGATGCGTCGCCATATACTCTGGGAAAGAGCACGAGAGCGTCGCCCGCGCGCGTGTATATATATATATATATATAGATGAGTTGCGTTGACGGGTCGCCCGCGACTCACCTCCCAGGCATACACGCGTGGCGGCAATCCTCGGGGCTCCATCCCTCTCGCTCTTTCGCGCCCTTTCCTTTTTTCCTCACCGCCGCGAAGCTGCTCTCTGCCTCTCTCTCTCTCTCTCTCTCTCTCTCTCTCTCTCTTCTCTTTTCTCTTTTTCTCTTTCTTTCGCCGTACTGCTTCGAATGTGGGAGACAGAAAAAATGAAGAGCAAGATAAAGAAAGACAGAGATATGCTCTTTCTTCGGATTTTCGAAATTTTATTTACCACCGGAGAAATCACATTAATATTTCGTCGACATTACATACATCGGGAACGCGCGCGTTTGGATCTCAAGAGCACGTCTCGTATGGGAGAGCGGGGTATGCATGGGGGGAGGGAGATGCGAGAGTTAAAGCCACGACGGGGGGAGGTGCGGCAGATATTTGATATTATAAGCGCTGAGAACTTGCGGGATGACGTTTTTCGTAGCTTCCGGCGAGGTCCTTGCGAGAACTTTCACGTTAATGAATTATACCGAATTGAATTATATATACATGAGCTTCATTGTTATTTTTCTCAGTTTTATTTATTTAGCTATTTGTTTTAGGATTTTCGGTAGCATATATTTTTTTTGTTACGCGAAATATAAGAATAATACCGTTTATTATTTATTTAATTTGCCGAATATTTGGTATCTAAAATGAATATAGTTGCTTATTATTATAGTTTAACGTTTGACAATTTGAGAGAGTGTCTTAAGAACTGATGAATTATTGCACTTCTTGTACTATTTAATTTTGTGGTTTTTGGCATGCTGAATTTGAACCTGTCGTATTATTTTATAGTATAGTCATATAAAGATAATTTTTTTTATTTAAAATTGATCTTTACTATTCTTTTCTTCTAATAAATTATTTTATTATCGAATAACATACTTATGGTGGATTTTTTCTCTCCTGTTTCCTATTCATTTTCATTCTTCTGCGCACACCAGAAGTATGAAGTTTCCATCTCTACATGAACTTTAGATTCTAATCCAGCGAGCCAATATAAATGAAAGCCCTAGATTTATTTAAAATTAAGCTCTTATATCAATAACATCAATAAGCTCATTTATAATTCAAGAAATATATCTATGTTCTTGCCATGCTTTTATGTAATAAATCAAAGCCGAAAGAATAATCATTAATTACTCATTCTCGCGTAATAATCAAATGCGAACGTGCAAAAATTTTTCATCCATCTTCAAAGGCATATTATCAAAGAAAAATCGGGGGAGAGAAGGGGTGGTGGCGCAATAATGGCCTTTAAGCAGATTACATTTTTCCGACAGCGATGAACAGCGAATGCGTGGGAGGGAGGGAGAGAGAGAGAGAGAGAGAGAGAGAGAGAGAGAGAGAGAGAGAGAGAGAGAGGGGGGGGGAGAGAGACAGGGTGTTCGCCATTCGAATGAAAGCATTTTCGTTGAATGTACGCGGCGACTTGAAATGAAGCGGCCGTCGATTACAAGCCTCTTACACTGCCCTCCCATCCCGCGCAAATGTCATTATCGCGTTCGGCCGCGCGTCCACTTCTTTTCTTCGTAGGTTCTTCCTCCACATCCTTCCTCTCTTTCTACGTTTCTCCCGGATCCCTTTGATCGCGCGAAAATTTGCCGCTTTTTGCGCGCGCCTACGCATTGCTCAGGACACACCTGCTGCTCGTATATATTTATATATATTTCCTTCAGCTCCACGGCAATCCTCGGCAATTTGCTTACAATTAAAATGCATCGCGCGAAAACTCGGAATCAGCGCTAAGAGAATCGTGCGAGCTCGGCGGCGAGTGATTAATTCTTAACAAGAGATGCCTGGAAAGAGGGCGAGGGCATGTACACTCAACCCCGTCAAGTCGGGAGCCCATAAGAGGGAGAACCGAAAAGGAGGGGGGTGAGAGAAGAGAAGAGAGAGAGAGAGAGAGAGAGAAGGAGGGATGAGCGGAGGTCGAGCAAGCGGGAGAAATTGGTGGTTGAGAAGTTAAATAATCGCGCACGGATCCCGTGCGCCGAGGAAACTGAGAAAGAGAGAGACGACGAGGTTTCTGCTCGACGCGCTTAGATGGTAAAGAGAGTATATATAAGAGGAAGACGAGTAAAGCGATGAAATGAGATCGCGCTGGCTGTGTATGCGTTCGGGAAGGGCGGGAGCTGCGGGAGGTTTGAGAGAGAGAGAGAGAGAGGGGGGTGGAGACTCAAGGGGAGGAGATGGAAGGCGCGGCACAATGCGCGCGTGCTCGAATTCTCTCAAGCCTTTCTCTCGCGTCGAGATTGTTTGAAGGATCGAGCACGCGCTAAGCGAAGGAAGAAGCGAGAAAGAACGAGTACGAGCAAATATGTATAAAGGCAAGAATGGAAAGAAAACGGAGAGAAAGACAGGCGGGCGATGCGGTACAATAAAAAAACAAACCCCCTTCGGTTCGCTGCCTCCGCTGCCCCTCTCTGCATCTCCGCCACCCGCGGACGGCTTTAATTAATTTTGTATATATTGTGCGGAGCGCGCGCGCGAGAGAGGGAGGGCCGAGAGAACAGAGTCATGACCGTGGTGAAGAAGGAAAGCGCGCGTGTGTGCGTGCGTGAAGATGGAAAATAATGAATGAGAACGAGAACGAGAAGAGAAGGGGTGTGCCTCCTCTCGCGGCGACTTCTCTGCCTACCCGCTCTAGAAAAGGGGGAACGGGGAGTCGCTCTCGCGGTGGCCGCGCGCGAAATAATGCGAGCGACGTACACGTGCCGAGAGAAACCGCGCTCTCTCTCTCTCCTTTTCTCTCCTGCCCGTTTTGTCTTCTCGCGGTTACCGCAGGCCAGCGTTCGTTCTCCGCAGTTCTCTTCGTTCGTTCTGTATATATATCCTTTTTCCCACTATATACTCCTTCCGCTACCTCGGACTTTTTTCGTTCTCGCGGCAGAATTATGCGAAGGCACGAGCGCATGCGCATCTATACGCAGCGACAGAATTCTCCTCGCGTTTTTCTTTTTGCCTATGAATTTCTTAGCCGTGACGAGACATCGATGTGCCTACGCCTATCTCTGATAAGTGCTAAAAAATTTTAACTGCCTTTTCGCAAAAGCTGCATAGAACTTGTACGTTTTTGAGCGAAGAATCGCGCGCTCCCCTCGACGAAGACAAGGGAGAGGGTCAATCACGCCCACGGTCGAGAGGGTTAAAAAAAGATAGAAGCCACGCGGCGCGACGCGTCGGAAGAAAAAAAATTACGATATAACGTGTAACTGGCTCGCGAGCGCGGGTAAAAACGAGAACGCCGCGCCCGCCGCCCGCCGCCCGCGCGCCTCCCAGCGGGCGACGACGACGCCAGTCACACCATCGCGCGGAATGCGCATCGCGCTGCAGCTGTCGCCGAGGCCCGCGCGCGGCTCATTCAGATTTTGCACGCGCGCCCGCGCGACCTCCGCCTCCCTGAAATTTAAGCCGGCACGATACATCTCTTCCACTTTCTTCTTTATTTTCCCCCTTCGCGCGATCTTCGCGCGATTTTCGCGCGTCTTTGCAGAGGCTTTCTCAAATTTTCTACGTACGCATATGTAATTTGTGTGGGCTACGCCGTGTATCGCCGTGTACCTTCGAGGATTGTTGGCCCTTATTTTTAATTATACTGAAATCTTCTCGTTCCACGCCATTTAATTCGGTACTTTTTTTTATTTTGATTTCATGTAATATTATTTTTATTTTTATTAATTTTATTAGCGATTTAAAGCTATACGGACCACGCTAATAAATATATTCTTGTAGAAACAAAAATAATTCTAAACTGTTATTTTGACGGAAATGCCGACTACGAAGTCATCGATGTTGCAAAAATAAGGTATTATTAAACAATACGAATAATTAAAAAGATAAACAAAGAAAGGTTATATATAGAAATATTTGTTTGTAAATCTCACTGCTAATAGGGTACTCCAGTGAACTCATAAGCTCAGAGATATAGGTCCGCGGTATGATTGTCAATTAAAATATTTATTTTGTGTCAGTATTATACAAATATAAGTAGAGAAATTAAATAAAATGCTAAATTTTATTTTGTATTTTTTTCTTATTTATCGGGTGCTTTCATTCGTTTTAACTTAACTCAAACCTCCATGTGATCTCATCGCTTTCAGCTAGACTGTTAATATTTTATAAAAAGTTATCCGATTACGACTTGATAAATCCGCACATTCCGTTATATAATGAAATAAAAAAGAATCAACGATTTTCACTATATACTTTTTTCTTATTTCGGTGTTATCTCTCCACAGATGCGTATGCGTATGTATTTGCGTATGTCTGTCCGTGTATCGACCGATGAATCTTCAGACGGCGCTATATCATAATTCGTTTATGACTGGTATATGGGAAAAAGTTATATCATATTATCGTATTTAACAGAGCGAAAGGAATGCAGCGCGATTTTTCAAATGCACGACTTCACAAACGACTTTTCAAACGATGAACGATGGTAACGATGATAATACAGGACATACGTATCCGAATCGACGATCTTGAAGCGTTGACGTCTCTCCTATTGTACATCGGTAAATCGAAATTAGCACGTATACAGTAGCCGAGTTGCAAAGCAGCGTGCATGGGGATGTGAATGTATATTTACTTGTAGTATATGCACATATATAGCTCGTTTTAACCAGATAAATTCAAGTTCTTTATGCGCTCTTTTTAGTAAATACCGTTATGGATGTTCGTTCCATCGTACGTAGATAGACGATGAATCCTTCGAGTATAATAAAGACTGCGGTTGATCGATAAAAAATGGTAAGACAAATGGCTCTTTATTTTTAATTTTTGTTTCTTTAATGTTAAACTTAGAAGTTATAATCAAATTCTGTACGCGCGTAATAGCATTTAGCTATGCTTCAAAATATTTGCATAAAATATTTCTAACGTTCACAAGCCTAATAAAAGCGATTGTTATTTTTAAAAAATAAGAGAGAACAGTAGCTACATTGTTAGGTGTGACGCAGTTTTTCGCGCCGTTTACTTTTCGGAAATAATCTCCCCGCGTTACATCGCGTATGGCTCTCGGTCTATATTGTCGATTAACCGCACCGTGCGAGCTCTTCCAGGCCGGTCATATAGACCTTATCGAGGCGAGCGCGCGCGCTCCGTAACCCAATGAATTACGGAGAGATAAAGCAAAAAAAAACAGAAAAGATAAAAAAAGAGACGAAGAAAGAGCGAAAGCGTCGGAAAGAATGAAAGCGTCGATTGTGCGAAAGAGCTACCGCGAGCACGTCGAGCGCGCGCGAGAGTAGCCGAGGAACAATTGCTGCGCGAGAAAGCTGGCGCGCGGTTTCGCTGACGAGAGGGAGAGCCGAGAGTTTATAGCGGGCGATCGATTAAAGATGACGATAAAGAGAGGGAAGAAAAAGACGAAAACAGCGGGGGAAAAAACGTAAACCGAGAACTCCTGGGTGCAGGTCTCTCGTGCCCGCGGAAAACAATGGTCGTCAGTATATATATATATTGTATATATGGCAAACTCGGACAATGAGAGCGGCTGAAATCGCGTAGTTTTAACAATCGTGCGTCGCGAGAGAAATAATGACGCCCGGGGTACTATATATATATATAGATAAGGGCAGGTGAGTTGCATCAGATAGGGAGAGAGAGAGAGAGAGAGAGAGAGAGAGAGAGAGAGAGAGAGAGAGAGAGAGAGAGGGAGAGAGATGCACAGGCGCGTAAACAAAGGACAAGCGCTTTGCCCTCGTTTCTCTCGCGCTTATTGTCGTTCGCGCGTTGCATGCTTTTGTTTTCCGCGCGTGCTCTACTGTATCTATATTCGAGCCCGTCAGGTTTCTCGTGCAAATCCCTGTCTGCCATCGTCGCTCGTTAGATTTAATGTCTGTCCTGGTGTTTCTCATTTGCACAATTAAAGAAGAACCGATGACAGTTCGTTGTATTTTCTGCATCAGAAGGTGCGAACGGTAAATGGTTCATTTTTAATGTTTAATTTTCGTTTAATTTTTTTAGAAAGAAGATTCCGATAACCTATTGCATAGTCTGGATATCGTCGGTATATCATAAAAGTACCTAATTTTTCATGATTTTTACAAATTTTTTTTAACTGCTTCCAGAAACCAAAGATATTAAATAAGAAATAAAGGAATAGAAAGTAAATACAATCTTTAAGCTTCCAATTGACATTTTTAACATTACATAATTTTGCGGCCGTTTGAACAAGATGTATATTTGATAGTTAATAAATAAATTAAAAGAACGATATAATAATGACATTTGGAAATCTCGGAAAAATTAAACGAAATTGAGGAAGATTTTTACTGTGTGTTAGATTAATTTTTATATATTACTTCTTATATATTTATATTAATTTATTATTCTGTAATATTGCATTTCTAATTCGTGCACCGCGCTCGAACTATCTTTCACTGTTTTCTTATAGGACCAAATAAATATAATAAATATTCAATGACTGTAATATTAATTGTAATAATTTTCGTCTCCGATATAATAAGCCATGCTCATTTATAATAATATATCACTAGACAGTGTTAGAAAAATAACGAGATACTTTAATTATATCCCGTACATAAATCCAAACATTTAAACACATTGCACTCGGGCATATGTACGTTTATATGAATTTGTATTTAAGCAACTTGTGTCCGAGCGGAGAATTAAGGAAAAATATTTTGTATAGTTGAAGAACTGCGCGGTTATACCGAGAGGGTCTTGATCACACATGCACATATATTTAAGCGGCTCGTTCTTGCCTCGACTAGCCGTCGCAGGACCCGAGCTGGAATCAAGAACTGGCGCGCCGGTACGACCTCCTACGAGGTCCCCTCCCCCCCTGAGGGGCTTTCAAGAGGTTCGGTCTAATGACGTAATGCCGAGCTTTTTCTTACGCAACCTCGTAAGAGCTTGCTGGTCGCGCGCGTGCGCAATTACATGCGAATATAAACTCGTTTGTTCGCGCGAGAACGAGCTCGACGCTGGCGCCTGCGCACTAGGAGCGTTAAAACTTTTCTGCTCCACGAGCAGCCGCAAGGGTGGCGGTAGTATGGGGAGGGGGGAGGGGATTAACTCAAGGCATTTTTCTCAAACACCGCTGGCCGCTTAGCATACAGAAGTACGGAGACAAAAAGGAAAAGGAGCCCCGACCGAGTGACGTTGCTTATTTTAATTACGACTGTTTCTTAATCGTATGGCTTAACGTCCCGGCCTTTTTTCGCGCCTTATATACTTTCTTATTACATATACCGCGAAGCTGGCTTTACCGGCGAGCAAATTCAACCATTTTCCGCATCAACGCTTCTTACCTCTTATAATACTCGGCGGTCCCTTATCCCGTTTTATTTTTCTCTTTTGTTCGAGCGGATACACACGAAAGTTCAAGAAGCTTGCCATTACTCGAAGAAAATGTATAATGAATGCCATATATGATATTACGTTAAAATATGCAGATTTAATAATGTTAGTTAAATAATAAATCATAACCCTGTGTTAAACATATTACTATATGAAAGAGATATTTTGTTTAGAAATCGAGGCAAGCAAAACTTCATATAGTCTGCAAGGGATGACCGTGTAGCGTTAATAAAGTAATGAGGGAATCGCGTGCGACTCCCTGTCACGGGATCACTGATTTTACCTGGCCAAGGTACGAATTACTTTTTCCACTTGTTTCTTAGGCACGTATAGTTGTAAGACTACGAAAATTAATTTCAAATTTGATTTATTAGATCAAATTACAAGCATCAACGTGGCTTTTTTCAACTCTGATAGTGAAGCATCGCAAAAGTCCATATGTATTTGGTCTTGATGGAAAAATAATTATTATAGAATAATAACAAATTAATATCGTAATTTACATTCGTTGATAATAATTAAAAAACTTTAGTACCTTTTTAAAATTATCTACCGAACTAATAAATGATCCGTTCGACATCAATGAATTAATGAAATATTTCATTAGTAGATAATGCCCGAGATACGTCGGTCGCTCCTGCTTTTTGCTTTACGTATACGAAGGGTAAATAATATGATCCGTATAAATAAAAATAATAAAAAATACCAAAATGTGCAAACGGATCTCTACATATTTGCAATGTACTTTAAAAATACAAGTGCAATTTGTTGATGCGCAACGATCAAACAAATAAATTATGTATGCCCGGAATACAAATACGGAACAAAGCCGTATTTCACGGATCGTATTTAGTCAGTTCAAAATCAAACAGGATTTTCATATAAAATGTGAAAACAAATACAGTACACCGCCAAGTTTAAAGAACATTTAATTTTAGCTCCCTTTTCTCTCATTCATGTGTGCATACACATATATGTATATGTATATATATATGTATATGTATATATATATATATATATATATATATATATATAACGTTTAATAAATTGACAGAATTAAAGAGATGAAATATGCAAAGGAAAAAAAACTCTCTCAACCCTGTCTGCGCGGAAGAAAAAACAACGCATCGAAGTGAAAATATAGCTGCGCCAATTACATGCGAGGTCAACTGTAAAAAAAAAGACAGACGGAGCGAAAGAGAAAGAGATACAGCCAAACAGATGGGGAGAGAGAGAGAGAGAGGGGAGGGGGGCAGAGATTGAGAAAGCACAAGAGTGAGGCGGAAAAAAAGAAAAGATAAAAATGCCGCCGTGGAATCACAGAGAGCCATCGTGGGAGGAGGCGAATGGAGCACGAGGCGGGAAGGGAGAGCGAGAAAGAGACCGAGAAAGAGAAGAGAAAGGAAGGGAATGGGGGGTTAAGGGGTCGCGTAATTTGAGCGAGTAGCATCAGTCGACAGGTTTAATGAGGTTAGTTGCAATTACATGCGTTAGTACGATACGATGGGGCAACAGCGGCAGCAGGAGCGACAGCAGCAGCGCGGCGACAGTCAAGGGGAGGGTGGAGGCTCTGTAACGGAGAGAGGGAGGGGGTTGAGGTTCGAAAGCGCGCCTCGCTAAGCTTCCACCCTGTTCCCCCAAAGGATGGGCACGCGGCGGTGCGGCGCGATCGTCAAGTGGAAGGCAAAAGGATTTACGGAGGAAAGGGCGGGAGGAGGGGAGAGGGAAAAGATAACTCCGCACCGGTACAAATTTACGTGAGCCTGTAGAAGAAAGAGAAAGAAGAGAAAGTGCGAAGAGTAGAGAGGCGGCGAGAGGGAGGTAGAAGGCAAACGAGACGAACGAAAAATGTGAGAGAAGGAAGCGTGTGTAACTGGAAAAACGACCGCGATCGATTGAATTATTGTTTCTTTGAAGTCGTTAATGATCTACCTTGTGCCAGCTAATTTTCCCCGCAAACTCGGAGCTTTTAAGCGATGGAGAGAGAGAGACAGGCAGAGACAGAGAGAGAGTGAGAGAGAGAGATGTTTTAGATTGGAAATAGAACGTTCAGCATAGAATTAATATAATCATTAATAATGCATAAATAAATGTTGTTCATACAATAAAAGAAAATTATTGCCCACTGTATAAATATTCATCTTTAGCCGCAACCGACATGAGAAAATAATATTCGATAAAATTACGTTAATAAAAAATATGTTGAAAATAACTGATTTTTTAACGAAGTAAGACGATTGAATTTATAGCGCTAGGGATTATACAATGACGAAGCTTCTGGTATTAACATTAATTCATGAGAAACGATACAAGGGCACAAAATACTATGTGTTATTTATCCTACTCTTAATAATACATTTTATATTATAAAATATTTAAAAAATTATTTTTCCAGTAGTATAAAATTAGTATAAAATTAGTATAAAATGCGTTTTCGAGTAGTAAAAAATGTTACATCCAAGTGGAATTGTTGTGGTCTCGTTGGTACAAAACATATATATATATATATATAGATAGTAAAAATTTTGTCAACATGTTTAGCAAGACGAAATTTCATAACGAAACGCTCATAAATGGACGATAACTCTCGAGGTCGATGAACGAATCAATTAAACGGAGGAAGGCCCGAAGCTTTTGGAAATGAGTAGTAACCGCGAAAGTGGGCGGGCGCCATTGGAAAGGATGGCGGGCGCTGCGTCGGTCGACTCAGCCGGCGAACGCGTTTATGGGAATGCACCGGAGCGGGCTGTAGGGCGTCAAACGACGACGACTAGGACGACGTACAAAAGCCACCGCCTCGTCGCCACCACCCTCGCTCCCGCGCGCTGCTCTCGTTTTATTAATGTCGCTTGCGTCGCGTACATCATACGCTTCGGGTTCAGGTAGACCGGCTGGGCGCGAGCTTGCGATCGATGCACAGGCGCTCGACGGTGCCGCGATCAAACGCGCGGGGAGTACCGCGGCCAGGCATATGCGGCAGCCCGTATTCGGAGATACGCGCGCGCACGGGCACACGCGGACAGTTCGTCGATAGCTCCGAAAGCGTTGCGGGAATGGTTTCGCGTCGCTTCGACCCCCCTCGTTCCTCTCTCGCGGCGCAGCGTTGCGTGCCAAGCAAAATGCCACGCGGCTCTGACGCGCGTGATAAAAAGGAGCAGGGGCTTCATTCCGAGGGAAAAGTGCCGGAGTGGAGACGAAACCGAGCGAGGGCTGCGCTGCGCTCGTTTAGGCCCGCTAGAGCGGTGTTAAGAGAGCTGCTGCACGAATGGATGATCGGTGCTGGATGGCTCAACCGACGAGAATGATATTGTTGAGGAAGCGTTCCTGTTACCACGGAATCGTCCTTACTACCTTTTTCTCCGGTAAAATATCCATTAAATGAGTGTTTTTCTGACTGTGTTTTCCTATAGGCGTATAGTGAGGACTAATCACCAGGTGACTGTAGAATAGCATGTTGTAAATCCTGAATGGTAAAATCTCAACCTCATTGTTCTGCCGATTGTCAATGATATATTCATTGAGAATGATTATAACATTGAAATATTCAATACGATTTACGAATAACTCAACAAATATAGATTTAAAGCAAAATAATCGTTATTAATCTACCATATAAAGTCTAACAATAAAAATAGTAAAATACAAATATCCACACCGCAAGGAGTTAACTACTATATGCAAGTAAAGGCATACTCACATAATACGTGCAAAGCTCCAAAATCATTCCTCGTGAATTTATTTAATTCTAACTCTGAGACGACCGATTGCGATTATATCGTCATAACTCAGCTTGACAATCAACAATCTGCGGTCTGCACTTGAATTTTGACATTGCATTGGCCCTCTGCCGCTAGGCTGGAGTATCGCGCGCGCGCACATTATCTATCTATCTATCTATCTATCCATCTATCTATCCATCTATCTATCCATCTATATATATATATATATATATATATATATATATATATATATATATATATATATATATATATATATATATATATATATAGAGAGAGAGAGAGAGAGAGAGAGAAAACACGATATTGTCTTTTCATCGCTGAAACGTAAAATTGCGTAAGCAGAAATAAGCGTATTAGCGTTTAATATTATACATTGCACGCTCCAATATCCAAACGTACGCACGTAATATATACGTGCGTACCCGAATGTTTCGCAACAAGTAACGACATTCTATTGACGGACATTCGTACACGCTCAACGTACTTTGTGTGTATATAACTATAATAGGTAGAGCGTATAGGAGGGTGACCGATGATTATACTTGGTCATCAGTATCGTCCGAGCTCTCTGTTTCCTCTGCCCATGTATATATATATATATATATATATATATATATATATATATATATATCGGTAAACGCCCACCTCCTCAATTCGCCATCATCCGCGTTTCCATTTCTCTTTCTCGTTCTCTCGCTCTCCCTCTTGTCCCGTCGTTCTGCCTTTGTACCTTGCGCTCCGGGTTCGCATATTGCCCGGGCGTTCGTTCGTGCACGTTTGCCCCGTCCGCCTGGGCTACGCACGGAGGGAGAGAGGACGGACAGGACCACGCGGGGGGAGAGAAAATCCATTCCAATGAGCGTCCGCCCACAATACACCGCTAATTCCCATAAAGCAAATAGGCGGTCGTACGCGCATACAGTCGGTTGATACGCAAATGGACAAACGCGCGGCGCGGAAGCTTTCCACCCCCCCCCTTTTCCATCGCTGCCTTTGTGCCACGCACAGAGCGGGTGAGTCGGATTCGCGGGATTGTTGTCTTCTCCCCCTACTTTCATATCTCTCTCTCTCCCTCTCCCTCTCTCTCGCTCTTCGATTCCTCTCCCTTCTCCCACTCTTCTCTCTGTGTCTCTATATCTGTTTCGCGCATCACTGTCCCAAGCGTGGGAAGGGATAGAAATCCATACCTACGCATGCGGGGATAGCGAATAATAACAACGAAACCCGCTCGGCCCAATACGCGTATATTCGCTGATCCACACTCGAAACAGATTTGGAGCCCATCATACGCGCGTTTGTCCCCCCCCCCTCTCTCTCTCTCTCTTCTCTTTCTGTCTCTACCTATATCATATACATATATATACATACATGTGTATATATAAAATTATGTAGTTGAAATTCGCATACCGTTTCAATGATTGATTCAGGATTACTCATTTTAGCGAGCTCACGCTCGATCGATCTTGTATTCAGTGTTTCTTTCGTGAAAAGAATTTATTATTCTTTATTTATTTTTATATTTGTTTTATTTTCCTGTATGATACAAATATCATTAATCGATAATCCGTTTTACTGTTACTCGATCAAATGCATAATATGCATTATAGTATATAGTGTATATGTACATACATAAATATGCATTTGTGCTGTCAAACCTTTTCAACTTGAAAAGACTGAAAAAGCAAATTCTTAATTTGCAAATATTTTTATTGTTTTTTTTGTGAATATACTTTTTAAATTTAATTACAGTTCACAGAATAGTTTAGTGAATTTTTTCACTTTCAGAGTTTGATATAAATTTTAATTTATATACGTAATTGTGTAGTTACAAAACATACGATAGTCTATTGCCATTCTCTTATGCGCATTGCTAAAATTATTAAAAAAAAGAAAGAGAAATGTGTAGAACTTTTGTATTTAGAAATTAAATCAGAGGGACGCTCAATAGCCGATTTCGACCTCTATATTCTATATACATATAGCAAGAAAATGGCAGAGCGGGCTATTGCACAATAATTACTATTCTTCGCACGAAATCGCTCGCTTGTTACTTCACCGTCGCGTGATGTCGGTCCCAGCGCGCGGCCCGCTGCAAAGACGCGATCCGCCGCGCTACGTGTCTCGGGCAAAGCTGCCGCGACTGTTTCGCAAACGCAACGCACCGTGCATGACGCTCGAGCGCGACACCTGCGTCGCTCTATATCTCTAAAGATATACCTATACTATACGCGCATAGCATAAAACGAACGCCGCGCCCGGGCGCCGCCGCGCGTGCCAAGGAGCGCGCGAGGCCCGCCTCCTCGACGGCTCATTCGTCGCGCGCCGAGTCCTCGCGCACTCCTGGGGCGTGACGGTCGATGGCGCGGGTGCTGTATTATATACACGTATATAGCAGCCCGATAGACCCGAGCCGTCCCCGACTTGCGCTGCACAGCACGACGCGCGATCGATCCGCGCGGCTCTCGGATGGCGCGTGTGCACCTTACCTTGTGCACACTTCCATATATATATATATATAATATGCGCCAGCGTCGAGGTTCGAGAAAGGTAGGAGAGAGATCGAGATAGAAAGAGATAGAGAAAGAGAGCGGAAGACAGAAGAGAGGGGGGAAAAAAGAAGCATCGCACGAGACGAAAGTCTTTCGCTAGGGGGGGGGGGATAAAAGTGGCAAGGTAGCAGTAAAACTGCATATATATATATATATATATATATATATATATATATATATATATACACGTCAGCATATATTGCTCGGAACTCGGTAATAGGGAGATAAGAGAGAAAATAAGACAAGAAGGAGACCCTCCCCAAGAAACTCTTCACTATCTGTCTTGAACTACGATAAAACACTACTCCGTACGCCCTCTTGTTGTGCGAATCGAGAGGAGGAGAAAAACAAGACCGCCTTCCTCCTACGTTCTTTACTCTCTCTCTCTCTCTCTCTCTCTCTCTTTCTCTCTCTATTTCTCTCCTCCCCCCTCTACACATGCGCAAGACAGCGCTATGAATATATGCCTGTTTTTCCCCGCCAACAAGAAGTTCCCACCCTCCTCGCTTTTCCGACTCTGATTTTTCATCATTCTCTCATGAGCGACCGAAGAAATCGATATTTCGCTCCTCTACCTTGTTGCCCGACTTAGCGTACGTACCTACATAGACACAAACGCATACAAATACATACATAAGAGGAATTTTCTAATGTATTGTAGTTCCCGCCCCGTCCACCCGGCCTTTATCGCGTCTTTCGAAAAAAACAACTCGGGTCTGAGGATCTCCAAGCTCATTGCACGACCGATGACTTTCCGACTGTTAAAAAATGAACTTGGGGGACGTTCGCGCGATTGGATTCGAGAATATAAGCGAGGCGAATTGCGAGTAAGAGTGCCCTGCTCCCGCGACCGATAAAATGGCGAGCTCGAAAGCATAGTCTGGGCGCGACGATCAGGCGTAGCGTTTCCTATATGTATTATCATAATATGCACTGCAGTGTTACTTTGAAATCTGATCAGTCACTGCAAATAATTTTGTGTAGAAAGCTGAGTTATTATATAATAAACAATACGATCATCCCGTGTCGTTATAAATCGAAGTATTTTTCTTCAATAGTCAACTAATATTAACTTATTTTCGTCATTTTCTGATTTGCATCGTTGTTATTTGTTGCTCATTGGAGTTTAAAGGCATTATTATAACGCTTGTATTGGTCAGGAAAGCGGAGGAAATTCTCAATTGGAATTATCGGCTATATAAAACCGGTGTTATTGAGAATTTTTCTGAATATTTAAGAATGTAGATATATATTATAGAATTCAAACGTTCCTACGTATTCGATAGCAAAAACGGCGATAATTAAATGTCAGTCTCGAAGTATAAATCTACTTTTTCTTGCAAATTGCAATAGCTTTACTTACGTAAAACAATAATAAAATACATCGAACCAAAGATATTCAGTGCAACAACGAGAAAAACCTTCTATTTAATCATTCGAATTCATAATCGTTGAAAATCAATCTTGCTGTCCGCGACCTGTGTTGGGAGAAAAAATATTTCCCGATTCTCGAACGATTTTTTCGTCGCGCTAGAGTGCTCGTTGAGCATTATGCCAGCTAGGTCTTAAACAAAACAGACAACATCCCCGTCGCGAATCGTAACGCCATCGATCGGCGTTTGTTCTAGCAAAGCAAATACACAGATTGTATATATGTATATGATATATATATATATATATATATATCGACACACATATATATAAATGCAGAAATGAATATTATTTTTTCCCGTGATCAGGATGCATAATAATAGATCCAATAATGAATAACTATTATGCGTTCTAGTCGAGTAAGAAATTCTTTGATAGTTTATTATGTGATAAAGTCACCTACAGTAGTCTTCCCGATCATTGTCAAACAACTAGTAATTTTATGAATAATTTTCATTTTTGCGAAAGCAAATGCAGCTATATAATTATCATGATTTATTTACGGATCGCGCGATCAATCGCAATTGTTATTGTACTATTTTCCGGTCGTCCGTTTCTTTTTCACTCCTTTCTGCTTGATAATTGCCGATAATTACAACATTCTTCGAATTAGTATATACATTTATTAAAAATTCATATATTCGCACGGCGAAAACTATTATCTTTCCCAAATGTTAGTCCCCAATCCTCTATATTTTCATTTTCATATATATTGTAATATGTAACTGAACCTGCATTTGAACTCTTTATATTGTCTAAATATGTTTTATAGATCTGGTCTGAATTAAAGAACAAAGTACAAAATAACGCGTCCTAATAATATTATACTGTTGCCTTCGGTTTTCTCATCGATTTTTACAAAAAAAAAACAGTCAAATTCTCGAGCATAATATTTTTATCAATTGTTTTCAACTCATTGATATTTTTTTCAATTCTCGATTTTTTCATAAAGTTAAATTAGGATTTACGAAAAAGATTTTCCGTTACAGTATCAGAATTCGATATTTTTGAAATTTTATATATGCAGAATCATTCTCTTTCAAAACCCTTTTCTCATAGCAAATTATATACGAGTGATTCAAAAATTGAATTTGTTTGATATGAATTGACTTTATTAGTTATATGAACGTTATTTCTACGATCGCATGTTTGTGGATAATGCTTAAAGAAATTAATCTAATATTATTATTGGCACCTTCAAGAGAAATTACGTAAAAATTCAGGAAAAAATGCGAAGAAAAATAGCGAAAAGAGTAGTTTAAAAAATTGATAATTTTTATAGATATTCCTTATCGTAAAAACACCGTGTGCATAATACGCATATTGCGAACAACGAAAAGCGTTATTATAATTTTGTACAATCTTAAAATAGCGAAAATACGAGTACGAAACAATAGAGAACAAACTTTTTTCAACAAACCAAGAAAAATGTAGGCTTTCGATCAGAATAAAAAAATCGCATAACCAGCTACAGCGAAATCCAAGCAAAGTCCTGGAAAAAATATCGACAATAGGAGACGAAAATGTTCAATTTTACGTTGAGCATTATAAATGAAATACTATCTTAAAATTAATAATAAATTTCAAAAGTTTTAGCATACTCTTATATATTCAAAAATGAATTTTTTATTTCAATATCAACATTTTAATATCCTATAAAGTATAGCGAATGTGAAACAAACATCCTCATTCGGTATTATACGTATCTTATTTGTAAACGTTTTGATTGACTTTGACTTTGGAATTTGTACGCGATTTTTTTCATTCAGTAGATCTTACCAATTTGCGATATGCTTTTGATATTTTTAAGCATTAAGAAAAATACATTAAACTTTCTTGTCTTTAGGTCTGCACTTGTTATAAATGAATAAATACTTTCCATTTGGACTACGCGACTTTGCCCCAGGTGCCGAGGTTCTAATTATAATTCCTTATACGATTTTATAAAAGTTCATTCTTTCATAATAATTTTTCAGCAATCACTGAAAAATGTGAGAAGCAAAAAATGCTGTACTTTCCATAACCAATTCTTCGTCATATTTGCGAAACGACCAGGCTTTCGCACGCGGCGACTAAAACAACGCAAAACCCAGCGTGCAAGAGCAAATCTTGCCTAAAAAAAAAAAGAGAAAAAAAAGAAAAAAGAAAAACAGAAAAAAAACAGAAAAGAAAAGAGAATTCTACCGCAATTTTAACTAAACGCGCCTTTCCGTGCGTGCCGTGCGCCACGGACTCGCGTGGATGAGGCGCAGTAGCGGCGCACTCGGGGAACAACCCGCTCTGCGGCTGGCCGATGCCGATGCCGATGCACCGGACAACGTCAAGGAGAGGCGCGCGCGCGAGCTCTGCACGCGAAACGAAGCGAGCCGGGACGGGACTTCGCGGCTTCGGCCCCGCAAAAATGCGAGGAGCGAGCGCGTGCAGATAATGCGCGGACAGTGCGCGTGTATTTTAGCGTCATTATACCGCGGCCGCGGCCACGGCGCGGTATAGTTTACGTGCGGTAGCCCCGCGCGAACGAGAGGGGCGCGAGGGAGAGGGAAGGATTCGCTTCCGATGCACGCGTATACATTATTGCAATCCGCTCGGCGCTCTCAGGTGTGCCACTCGGGGCGGAGATTCTTCGAACGCCGCGCTGCAGCGGCGGGATGCAGGTTTCAGCCGCGGCGATCTTCTTCGACTTTCTGCGAACACGTAGAAATTTGCAGCGTTATAGCTGCCCGTGAGAAGCGATCGGTCATTGGCGCAGCCAGGAGCTTCACGTGATTCCACACACACACACACACACACACACACACACACACACACACACACATTGTTTGATGCTGTATGCGAGGAAGTTGCGCGCACGAACCCCTTCCGACGAAACCATTGTTAATAATCGATATATGAGAACTTAGTTTGGTTCATGCGATGGGCCGTATACAGATCCATTATGTATAGAAAATAGTTAATATTATTATGGCCTGAATTCTAAGCTTTTTCAACAATTCTGCTCTTCTTTTGATAAGTAATATTGACTAGATCAAGAAATGGCTGATTTGTATAAACTTATTTAATTGGACCAATTATAAAATAATATACAATCTAAAACACGCTCTCTCTCTCTCTCTCTCTCTCTCTCTCTCTCTCTCTCTCTCTACATATATACATATATATGTATAAGCATCGTTTATTGATTCATATTACCCATGTTAATAGTTCGATTAATAATTGGAAATGCATCTTATAATTCTTATCCTCAAATGCTCATACGCAAAATATATTTTACAAATACAATTCTTTAATCATAACTTTCTACGTTAATTTAATTGTATATTCCATAAAAGTTATGTTTTAATACAAAATTATTGGCCGAAATAATATATCTTAGTCAGTTGATCCAAAATATTATATTGTAAAATTTCATATATTCATTTCTTATATATTTAATTTTAATTATTTGTTGAAATAATTCTCTTATTAAAAATGTAAAGGTGTAGAGAAAATTAAACTTTACCTTGTATATAATATAATATAGGTGAAATTAATTACTTATAGTTATTTAAATAATATATTAGCATTATTTCTTGTACAAGCGTCATTTTATAAAAAAAATTTAAAACGTTATCGTATTCCTACTGTTATACGTACAAAAAATTCTAAGTTTTTTGTCTCTTTCATTGCCAGACCGAAGAAGGGATTTCAATTTGGCTATGAAATTATGCCGTTCTATAGAAGCTCGCAGTCCGAGAATAAACACGGAGGATTATAATGAATTAATATACGTTTGCGCATGCGCTCTATGGCCCTCCCCCCCTCTCTCTCTCTCTCTCTCTGGCGATTCTCTCGCTTGGCCGAAAACGGATTGATACAATTCTAAGCGGGCCCCCGCGCGCGCGGATTATAAAGGCCGCGCCGGTCAATGGCGAGCAAACTGCGCCATACTGCCGCCGCCGCCGCTGCCACAGCACAAAGTTGGAACGCACGCGGATCAATAAATTTACGGACGTATATTTAGTTATCTTGGATCTCGCGAGCGCACTCGTATTCTTGTTATGTGTTATCTCACCGGTATTATACGATCGACCCGTGATATTTCAGTCGCGAATCCCGTCGCGGACTTTATAGCGCGCGAGCCTGCAGCGCGCAGCCGGCCTTATTCCTTCCTTCCTCTTTCTCCCTTTTACCATCCTTGTATGCGCGATCGATTCTCTTTCTATCTTCCTCTTACAACCCCCCCCCCGCTCTATAGGGGCTCCCCGTGGATTCTTTCTCGCTTTTCTCGAGTTTCGTCGGAATACCGACGATGACGACGTCGGCACGTTTTTACGAGCGGCGCGTATTTTACTAGCTCGCTCGCGAACTTTTAACGCTTGAAACGAGAAGAAGACAATTCGCTTCCATCGCGAGCCCGTCGTAAAAGAGCGAGCACCAAACTGGCTGCGTTGTCCTGAGTTTTATATATATATATAAAATATATATTTATATATTTTATTAATTTATATATATTTATATTTATATAAATATATATATATATATATATATATATATATATATATATATATATATATACAGCCAATTGAGAATTGTTTTGCATTCCAACGAGTCGAAATAAAGCTTAGAAATTTAAAATATAACAACATATTTTGCTTTAAGTTTTTTAAGCTGTACAGAAAACTTCGTTCATGAGAATAAATCTTTAGCTAATGTATTTTTACCCAATCGATATGAATAAGTCCAACTAATGAAAATAGTATGTTATTTTTTAATTATGTAATAATTAGATGCTAATTAATATATAAAGTCATTATAAAATTCAACCAAATACTCCTAATAATTTATTTGTATAAATTAACAAACGTGGAACAAATATTCAATTTCTTGATAACATAATTTGTATTCTGGAACAAAGAATATCAAGGCAGTTTGTTATATAAGCGCAAAAAAATAATCCAGTGTATAAAATTGAAATATAACTGCCAGTCATCTCCACTCTTAGTAAATTATGATATATCTCGGAAGTTGCGATTATAAAAATTAATTCCAATAATTGTTATAGATTCAATAGCTTTTTCTTTTAGTAACAGAAATAAACACGACTAAACCAAGATAATAAATTACGTTGCGACCTCAGAACTGCGATTCTATATCTGCAGGATGATACAAAAAATTTGCGTACTCGTTAGATATCGTTAAGTTTTTTGTCAGGAAAGTTAGCCAATGTGATGATTTACTTTGAAAAATTTTATCACCATCTAGTTTAAAAAAAAGAGAGAAAATAATTAACCCTGTACATAATTTTTAAAGCTCTGATATTATAGAAAAATATTATACAAAATAAAGAATTGTATTTGAAAATAATTCTAACTTTGTTTATAAATTATAATTAATTACAAAATATAATAAATATGATAAATATAATAAATAAATTATGATTTATTTAAATAGGATTAAATATATAATTCATATTAAATATATTTAAGAGGCTTATAAATGAAGAGTACTGTATTTTTCAGTTTTTCTTTAAAAATTTCAGATAATTGAAAAATATTTGTTTTTGTAAAAGTCGATATTAAAGGTTAATCATTGTATAAGTTCTTCATCGTATAAAGACAGTGCACGTACTGGTAAAGTAACTTTTCAATATTAAGGGGATGTCGGAGTAAAAATTGAGGATTATAATTCAAAGAAGATTTTTCTCGATTAAACAATTTTGAAGCATTGTGAATGAAAAAATGCTGTTCAGCGAGGTAGCTATTATCAACTGAAAAAAAGCAGTAATAGCAACGTCCGATGTAAATAAATACATAATGCCACACGAAGCGCGCGATAAAACGAAGCATATTATTCTCGATTAATGCATTTTAAAGCAATGATGACGTCACAACTCTGTTAAGCACAGTAGCTACAATAAATATAATAATTGATACTACGAAGATTGGACCCAGAAGTTGCAAAATACGATGCGAGGCTGTGACGCTTGTTTATTACGATGGTGGCAAGCTCATCGACATCCCCATAAATTCGAAAAGCCTCATTTCGACGATAATATATAGATGATTTAATATTTCTACTATGTTGGAATTGAAGAATAGAGTTCTGTCCTTGCCAAAGACTATACGATAACAGTATAAGCTGATTGCGCGCACGGGTTTGTTTCGCCCTTCGGCCGATGACGTTCCGAGGCTGCGCGCTCTACCAACGCTACATAGGTGCGCCGACCTAGCCTCTATCTATACGTAAATTCGGACTTTTCACTCACCTTGGATGGGTCCTGCTGCTCGTGCACCAGCTGATCCCTCAGCAGCTGCAGCCGCAGAATCATCTCGGTCAGTCTGCGCTCCTTCTCCGCCAGGCTCTCGCCGCAGAGGGCCCTGTGCAGCGCCACCGCGGTCCCCTCGGCCTGGCCCGCGTCCGCGTTTTGCGCTCTGCCCGTGCCGGTCGGCGAGGTCGCCACGCTGTTCGTTAAACTGCTCCCGCTACTGCGAAGGCAGAATACGAGGCTCGATTAAACCGTCGTTGCGGCGAGTTGCGGAAGTTTATGAGAGAAATCAAATCGAAGCTGTAGCGGATTTGTTTTTTTATTGTTTTCTTACGAATGGAAACAGTATTATTATACGCGAAAATATTAAAATACCAAATCTCTTCGAGAGACACGTAAAATCATATCGTGTCCAAAGCAAACATGCTTTTACTTCGATTAACTCAAGTAATTTAAGTAAGAATACTTTCGTCGTTCTAAAAAAGCTTCAATTCAAATGATCGTAAAAATTTTCTTGACAACATATTACTTATTTTATAATATACGATTAATATAAAAATCAATTATGTTCTTCTTTCATGTTATGGATAAAATTTTTTTTACAAAACGTTGAGATAGACTGCCTTGTAACAAAATATTAAATATAATTTTAATAAATATTAACACTATTGATAGTGAATGATTTAATAATCATATTGTGAGCTAAACTATGTTATTATATTAGGTTAATATATTCTCTAATTCATACATTTTATTATTGTACGGTTTTTTCGATGTAATTTTAGACATTGTATAGTATTACATCTAGTTATGGAAAATCTGAAAAGAACTTACATTGTTCATAAATAATAATTTACATAATTAATATTACTATAATTCTATTATGTGAAACAAAATAAATTGTTGTGATATTTTGTATAAAGACAAATATTAAATAAAATTTTATACTCCATTTTAGCTAAAAAGTATTTTAGATTTGATTATAGCTTGTACAAAATCAAGTTTAATGTATGAAAGAGGGGGTCATACAAAAGTACTGGGAACTTCGTTTAAAGCTTTTTATTAATCAAACATTTTCGCACCGACTTTTGATCATTGATCAATTCTAAAAAAATTTTCCTTTCAAGTCTTTTTTAACAATCAAAGAAAATCTTTGGCGATCAGATAAATAGGGTGGATAAGGGAGGGGACACAGCTCGTTTCATGACATTTTTGATCAAATAAGGTTTCATGGACACATCATTGTGGGTAGGTACGTTGCTGTGGAAACAATTCCTTGACCGCCAAAGATCTGTCCTTTTCTCTTGAATGCTCTCATTCTCGACCTCCGCAAGACCTCCAAACAGAATGAGCTAGTGTTCCACTCATTGATTGCTCAGTTTGAATGAGTTTTTGTGAGTTCAACACCTCTGCATTTATCGAAAGATATGTGCATTGTCTTGATGTTTTATTTCATTTTGTCGGATTTTTGGACGAAGAGTGAATAGTGTGCCCTAAATTGATATTATTGCTGCCTTATATCCGGGTGGTTGCCCTAGCATCACAATTTATCATCAGTTATGATTTTTGAAAAAAAATCTAAATTATCTTTCAACTAATTTAGAAGTACAAGAAAAACCTGAAGTCGATGCTATCTTTGATCGTCAGTGAGAAAGCAAGGAACAAGTTTGAACGCTATCTTTCTCATATATCAATCAAATGAATAAAATTCTCTGAAATTAACTTCATGACGTTCCAGAGATCTCATAAAATTGGTCAATGGTCTGGCGCCGATCTCCACGAGCTAGGGCATTGACTTTGTTCAACTTTGTCAGCCGTCTTTGACGTTGAGAAGCACCGAAATGAAAACCACACTAGAGAAAACCAGTCACATCGATACCTGTTTATTCAGGGCAACACGCTCGATCTTATTGTTAGTTTTTCTTAATTAACAGAAGACTGCTGGCAAACAGATAATTGTACATCATTCAGACTTGACAATTTTCTAGTTCTATAAAGCTATCGTTACCATAGCACCAGTTATATAAAAAAAAACAACCCACTATTTGTTTCAAAGTATAATTCTGGTACAAACAAATTTTATTAGCTATGGTTCGCTCACCTTTAAACACTGATCTAATAGATTGATCTTTCCTTTTATTTGCATTCGTTACTTGTCTGGTACAATCTTACTTTTATACTTATTTTTTAATGTACCATCATTATAATTAAAAACATTATAATCGAGTACACTATAATCGATGAGAAAAATCTTTTAGTGCTTTCGTCAAATTCCATGCAATCTAAAGAATAGAAATCTTTGTCAAACTAAATAATTGTGTAACATATTATGTATGTTGATTGAACTAATTCATAAAGTGACTTCAGTCTAATAGTAAGACTAATAACAATTACATTATTATTTTTGCACCTCGTTTTACACAGGTTCAATAATATCTGGCAAGGCCTTATTTGCAACAACCTGCATATCTTTCATTACAGAGTGAACGGTGATCAGGATTAAATTCATTATGTACCAATGATAGTGGCCAATAATAGAGTTATTCATGGAAAAATGCGGGGGAGCAAGTTGATCATTTACATTTCTAACTTGATAATTCACTTGGGAAGTTGTAATAATACATTGCTCGAATAATTTCGCTAGTTGATTAAATTTTTCGCAAAAACAATATTTTTAAGTCACTGTAAATAATAAACGTTATGCAAATTTGCTTTTAAGCTTTCGATTCTAAACATCAAATGACATCAATCCATGCATAATATTTCCAAGGTTCTGGATAAATAGCGTTCTACGTGCACAAGTAATTTTATAGATTCTAAAGATTTTAAATATATAAAACGAATGTGTAAAATTCATGAAGTTAATGACTAGAAAATATTTCAAGAGCTTAGAAACAATCATAATGAAATTATCTCCGTTTATCAGTAATTAAAAAATGAGAATGATAGATAAACAATTTAAGAATAAACAACCTTACTGTATATACATATATTTAGAAATATGTATTAGAGAGTGCCAGAGTCATTCATAAAATATTTAGTCTTAAATCGAAAACTATTTCTACCATCCTTTTCTTTTACTTAAAAAATCGGAGATCTTAGAATATATAGATAGATTAAGATCCTTGGAAGAACATTAATCAATTACATAATCAATCAAATGCTTCAAATTAGATCTATGATAAAAGTTTCAATATATTAGCAAAATAGCGCACTTTTCAACCGCAGGAAAAAGCTCGGTCAGCCCGAGCGCAAGCACCCTACGGGCTTCCGGCGAGCATATGATGAGCATTATACGTTGGTCGGACTAGCACGCTCCGGGGGTATCGCAGCCCGCTGAATTATAGATGGGATCGTAGCAGCGCCGCAATCTTATCCGAACAAGTGTTTGCACCGGTGATGGGCGACCCCGACATCGCATCCCCCACCGCTCGGTCCTCCATCTTGTCGCCGAGGCAGCCACTCTCCTCATTCCCCTGACTCTATATAGGGGAGGGGGGCTTTCTTTTATACGTCAGGCAAAGCGGACCAGAAATAAATAATGCACGTCGGTGGCTATTGTGCGGGCTGCGCATATACCTACATAACATCCTCTTTTGTCGCTCTGTCCCTCTATCTCTCTCTCTCTCTCTCTCTCTCTCTCTCTCTCTCTCTCTCTCTCTCTCACTCACTCATTTTTTTGTGCGCACGAGGCGAGAGTTTACCTCCTTCGATCTCGGCCCACAAGGCCTCTCGAGTCCTTCAACGAGCTCTGCCAAGCTCCCAATCTTCCGTATCTAGGCCAGTGTGCGTGCGTGCGGGCGCGTCGACTCGCCGACGCTACATCAGCTGCGCGGTATTTAGTCTCTTTTACGATGCACCTCCGAGAGGTGGATAGTATAGAGCATGAGAGGCTGTACGCTCTCGGCAAAAATGAATTTTGCACGCGCGCACGCGCGCGAGGTATTGCAAAACTGTACGCACGTGCGTCACTTTGACGAGTTTGGAGGAGCTGCCCGATGCACTGCAGTCGACTCCCACTCCCTCTTCCCCCTTCGTCTTCCCTTTCTCAGCACTCGCGTGACGTTTACCCTCGATCCGAATCATTTTGCGGTACCACTGGTGCGACAAGGTTTTCCTAATTCTCGATGAAACACGATGTACAGATCTTTCTGCTTTTATCATATCGAGAAAGTTATATGATATTTAACAAGGTAAAATTTTACAATGTATACTGAAATTTTGTATTAAATGTGCGCTATAATATTATAAAATGATCTTGTCTTATTTTATTATTACAATATTGTATGATGTATTTTGTAAAAAAAATTACTCGATGTATAATTCATATTTTAATAAAACAAAGAATATACATTCGCGTGTTGCGATAAACTTGAACTCGATATTGAAAATATATCTCTTTCTAAAACATCTATACTTGATTTGTAGACGAAATTCAACGAAGTATAATATACCGGAATTAGAATGGTATTGATCAGAGTAGTTGCGACCAAATTTATGCAATATGACTAATATATATATATATATATATATATATATATATATATATATATATATATATATATATATATGCAATCGCGAATACATGCCTCTATAAGAATGTTCTTTCGTCTAAATGTCCCTGCCGGCGATCTCGAAAAAGGCCTGATTCGGTATTGTCGTTACTGTATCAGTGTATCACGATCACAAGCAGAGGGGGGTTTTATTCGTACTTCAGAGCCAGCGTCAGCGCAACAGTTTCGACAAATCGCCACTTTTACTACTCACAGTCGCGCTCGTCACTTCGTGCCACCTTTTCCACCTCAACAATTCAGTACTCCGCTCGACTTTTTTTTGCTCAGGCTGTGTGTGTATATATATATATATATATATATATATATATATATATATATATATATATACACGATGTAATGCGATTTCATGTAGTCTCTCGTGAACGAGGCAATACGCCGTAATATAAATGCCAGACACGTGTTCCGAGATATATCTTGACTCGGACGAACGAGGAGAAAAAAGGACTTTGCCAGCTCCGTTTTCGTCAATCGTTTCTTCGGCCAATTTCGCACACGCTTTGGCTTATACTACTTGTGTTTGAGGAACAATGAGATCAAGATAGATATACATATACGGACATTTTTTCCAACAACTGGAGTTCAAGTACACATCCAAGATTATGTTGAAATCAATAAGGATGACTCATGAGAATATTAAAATATTTGTATTCTTTTAGACTTTTACTTCGAACATTTAATTAGTGGACGTTGAAATTTGCAATTCAAATCTTTATAAATTCCCATTCTATGTAATAATTATATTGACGCAATTATGAAGTTAATGAGATAGTAACAAAAATTTGTATAATATAAAAGATCTCTAAAAACTCAATAAACTATTAAGCACGTATGTCATATGACTAATTCCTAATATTAATGTCTATTTCGTATTTGATATGTTTAAGAAAATATTTGAAAACAAAATAATTTTCAGTTTTAGAATTTTCTCATCCATTTCCTCTTTTCGATTATACTGGCGCAATCCTCAGTTTTTAATTAGAATAGTATTCATGCCTCTTTCTTAAATTAATTAAATTTGGATCCATATTTAACGTTGCCTTAGTTTATTAATTCCAATATTGAACGGACAAGTGAAACAGTAGCGTCTCTAAGATCCAACAGAAAATGAAACAGAGCTCTCATTGTCGTCTAAGTTTAAACGAAAAATCCTGCATTGTTGAGGAGAACATTGCGCTAGTTCTCTTCTTCCACGTATATATCGGAATAGCGGGGGGAGGGCAATACTGCCAGCCAAAAAGCCCGCGCTGCAACGCTCTGACCATTTTTATCAGGAAGGTCTTATAGCAGCGGGGATATGGTGACTAGACGGCTCGTAAAATTACTACCCATATTGTTGTTGGTACACTCTCCCTACGTCAGCCCGCTTTGACTATTGTATGATTATATATATATATATATCAGTTTCTCCGAGAGAAAATCGAAGCGCGCGGGCATAGTATAGTAACGCGCAGCGAGCTTTAAAGACGGACTGCTCTAATACGGCACGAAGCTCTTGGCGCTTCGCACTAATACGCAGGCGTGCGAGTTATTTCACCGCCGCCGCGCTTCGGCCGCAGCCACCCCAGCTGCCAAGCGGCCGAATGTTAAAATTCATTTTATCAATGCCCCTCGAACGACGAGCTACTATTGCTCACGCCGCTGATGAGTTTATATCTGTGCAACGGATCAATTAAATTTTCGCGTATAAACTTGATTTACATCCCTATGGATGCGCGCGTACGCGTGCGCTGTTTTATAGAGTACGCGCGCCAGCGAGCTCATTCCCTTTGTGCCCGATAATCCGAGTGGCAAGTATATTTTAGGAGCATTGAGCTGAGAAAGCTTACGAGCTCGCCCCATTGGCTCCCTTCTGATTTGTTGCGTCTCCCAAAATGAAGCTTTATAATTATTTGACTTTTATTTCGCTTCGCGTGATGAACGATTATTCTCTATACATTATTTATTCTCAATATACGAACATCGGAGACAACTCGAGAGTCAACTTATACGTTAGTTTAACACTATGCCAGATATTAAACAATTTTACTATTCCAATTCTCATTGCGCGTATATATTATAGATTATAAACAATGGTACTAAATCCTACACTTTAACGATTATCTTCGTGATAGTTAAATAATCGCGATTCCGTATAAAATTGATTAAATTTACTCATATTAAAAAAGCAAACAATTGTATATATATATATATATATATATGTGTATATATATATATATATTAGTATGGTAAGTTCGTTTCATTCTTTTAAAAAAAGTATCAAATCTACAATATTAAGAAACTAAAAAAGTTTACGAACTTATTATTTCTAAAGATAACCGAAAACAGTGCGATAATACATTCTAAGAATATACGCGCCCTAATTGTCAAGAAACAGAAATTTTTCATTTATTAAACATTTTTAAATCTCGTAGAAACAGAATCTTTGACACTGATAAATTGAGAAAATGATCAGAGACTATTACTATGTAGTTGTTTAAGAACTTTATGTATTAAATTAATCAGATTTTTATTTTTACCGTTCATTTTTATATGTTTCAGGGTTACGACACTATCCTTTATCGCTAGGGCGATACTGTGATATTGAATAGAATAATAGATATAATCGTTCGCCTATTTTCTTATCAGCTAAACTATAACGATACTATTTGACCTTTTTTACTTTTGTCTATAGTTCACTTAATTCCTCTCACTAATTTCCGAAATCAGATGAAAGTATATTCAAATACGTATACATAATTACGCTTCAGTCTTCTTTTAACGATGTTTCTCCAATTAATATGATGAGCTATCATCCATGGTGTTGTCAACATTTTTAAGCGTTTTTCTAACTTCGCTCGATGATGATAGCATTGTTCAATTACATTTTTATATAGTCTATATATCTAGTCTATATATCTATTCAAATTAAAGTATTACCAGATATATGGAATAGTTTTTTATTGTTATATAAGTACTTTTCTAATCGTATATATAGACTCAAACTGTTACTGTTAATATTCTTATAATACGTAATTAATTCAAGATTTTCAGTATATTTGATAACAGATATTTTCATTCAAAGCTAAATTAAACAGAAAATTGCGATATTTTTTAAATATCATTGATTAACTCTTTTGGTTAATTGATTAACTCCCTCTAGAAATTGGTTCTATTATTAAATAACAATGAACGCGATTTCCATTTAGTGAAATTAAAATATTACAAGACGAGGTCATAGTAGATCGGTGTATTTTTTCCAAACCAAGTTAGGTGACTATGATTGCATCAAGATGAGCTTTGCAGAGTTTTCGGAACGATTTTCAGACGCTGTTTACATCAAGCCATTCGCATCAAGATGTGACATTTTTTATTTACAAATAACATACATTTCTCTAAATAAATTGTTTTTATTGGAAATCCATTTTCTAAGCACTTGAATTAAAAAAAGAATAACATTTTCAACAAAACAATTCTCACCAAGCTATGTCCGCAATTGTCTAGTTTCTTAGTTACTGTAAATGGTAGTTTGCTTGTGTTTATACGGGCGGTAACGCGTGATCGACAATATATGAATTTAGCGTGTTTATTTACCATTAACCTAACTTTAATTAACAAATCACAATTAACTCACGAAACTACATTATCCATTCAAAACCATAGGATCATTAGAATTGTTTTTTGAAATGTTATTCTTAATTCTGAAACCGACGTCAAAAGTAAATGTGTTCGATTAAAAAAGTCATTTTATCATAGAATATATCCAATTTCATTAGTATTAAAACTTTGCGGAGCTCATTTTGGTAAATAATCATGAAATTTATGATCACACGTAGGACTCATCCACCGCAAAGCATCGAGAGTTGACAGGAACAAATATTAATTTTGTCTAGAATTTCTGGAGACAAGTAAGGCGATCAATCATCAATTCGTCATTTCAGCGCGCTCTGATGTTTATTGCGTTACCAACCTATGCGTATTGTGGCTGTTAGTTGGCGTGCTGGCCCGCGGCGTCCTCCGCTTGCTGTTCGCCTCCTCCGGCGCCAACGAGTCGCTTTGCCGCTTGCAGGTGAGCCTCTTGAGGACGTCGTCCATCGACCTCTTGCCGACGACCGTTGTCGGACCCGTGCCGTTGTTGTTGTTATTGTTGTTGTTGTTATTGTTGTTGTTGTTGTTGTTATTGTTGTTTTGCGTGACTGTGTTGTTGTTGTTGTTGAGATGTGGATGGTGCTGATTGTGGTGGGGGTAGTAGGGATGCTCGGCGGGAAGGGCGGGCGGCGAGCCGCACTCCGAAGAGATGGTCAGCTCCTGCACGTGGCTCGTCGGCGGCGCGCTCGCGTTCGTTCGGGACTGGAGATTGTGATGGTGGTGGTGGTGCTGGTTGTGATGGTGGTGGTGGTGCTGCTGCTGCTGTTGCTGCTGCTGTTGCTGCTGCTGATGCTGCTGCTGCTGCTGCGCGTAGTAGTAGGCACCGGCCGGCACGTTGTTGGCTTCGGGGCCGGCGGCCGCGGCGACCACGGCACCGAGGAGCTGCTGCAGCCTTGGCCGCCTACCCTGGTGCGGGGGCGGCGAGCTGGGCGAGGGCGAGGAGCAGAGCTCGGGGTCGCTGTTGAAGACGGGCGACGAGCAGCCGGAGGACTCGCCGCCGGCCGCCGTCATGCGGTAGGAGCCCAGGTGCTGCTGGTGGTGCTGCTGCTCGTCGTCGATGTCGGGCAAGGAACTGTTGCTCGCGGTCGAGTTGTTGCCGGTCAATAACTCGTCGGCGCCCGCGACCACGGAGTTGTTGTTGCTGCTGTTGTTATTGTTGTTGTTGTTGTTGTTGTTGTTGCAGATGCTCAGACCAGTCGGCAATTCACCCCCCGAGCCCGCCAGGGACGAGCTCGTGTCGTCCTCCTCTTCGGTGCCCGCCGTCGTTGCTTGCTGACCGCCTCCGCCCTCCGAGAGCTTTGTTGGTGGTGATTTCCTCTTCGAGGACATCCTGTGCCTGCAAAGAAAATGGTAAATTATTTTCTTCATAATCTTGTTAACTTTTAATGTTGTTTCTTAATATTTAAGGCTAATTATTATTAATGTTGAGTAAATAAAATTTAAATATTACAAAAACGTGTCATAATATGTTTCCATGTCCATTTCTAAAATAATACATTTTAGAAATGGAAATCTTAACAGAATAATTTGAAATTATAATAGAAAACGTGTATAAATTACGTTATATTTAGGAAAATATGAAGGGTTTTACAAAAATATATGCGTAAGAAGATTAATTCTACTCTTCATTGAACTGCAACTTTTTATTGAGAAAAGAATATATAATAGCCGACAAATTAGATATACTGAGCATAAATTCATAAGACTATAACGAGAAAACTCCTATCAGCAATTTGTCCAGTGCAGAAATTGTGAGCGGTCGCTATCATATTATATACCAAACAAGCTTTGCCCCTATATAGCCCGTTAATCGATCCAGATCAGGAGCGGAAAGTAAAAAGGGAAGGAGTCGTCAGGCTTAGAAATCGACAAATGTGGTGATCCAATTTGCAGAGCAAAATTTCCGTTTCCTTATGTATTTACTTCCACTAAATGGTCATGAATATATACAGAAGTCTAAAATACACGATAGATCTCAGCCGTCTCTCGACGACTTGATAATTTAGCTTTAGACGCTCACTATAACCTTTTTGATTATCTATCAATTTCCGTTCACAAATCACTAAATCTAAATCTGTGAAATTAACTTGCCTTACTGCTTTGCGCGTATGCGATTGTGGCAAAGATGTATATATAGAAGACGGAGAACGAGTAGGGAAATATAACGAATGGTTTTGCTGGTGGTTTGCTGGTGCAACAAAGTCGATTATTTGAGAAACAGACGAAAATTATACATTTTTATGTAAATAATGTATTGGTAAAAATGATGAATTATATTCAACATATCGAATTTATTCTATATGTATGAGCCCGAATAATAATACTAGGTATTTCTTAAAAATTAATTATTAACTATAAATATAAATAATCACATTTTTATTGATAATAGTATATAAAATTAGGGTTGAAATCTAGTAGTCAGATTCATAAATTGCAAATGATTAATGTCAGATTAATTACTAACAGAAAATAATAAAAAATATATTATAAATAATCAATGATGTTTTTGATTGCGATTTATGTCTAAATTAAACATGTGACTTGTTACTTTTTGAGGATCAAGCATATAATATTAAAATTTCTTCCAATGTAAAAAAAAAAAAAAAAAAAAAAAATTATGATCTTTCGTTTTAATTACCAAGAACAATGTTGCAGAACGACATTGCTGTAATTTTTTATACTTCTGAATTTAAGGCTTGAACGTGTATTTTAAGGGGAATGTTGGGTGTTGGAATAGGACAATCGAAAGAAAATCAGTCCACTAGTATATAAACTTCAGTATATAATACTACTATTAATATTCTATTTGTTACTCAAGGACAAAGAAAATTTATTATTCTATTACACACGCGCGCGCACCGGAGTCAAAGAATAAATGTCATCGTTAATAGAGCAATAGAAATTCATATTATTGCTTTTACAATTTAATTTATAATACCAATTGTATTGTTTGTACATTTTATCGTGTAATAGTTAAAACAAAGATTTAAGTTTCCGTTATCTTAAAGATGTCTCGCATAAGTTTGAATATCTAAATTTATGTTATATGACGCAAAACTTATAACAAAAAACTAGTATTTTTAGAAATTCTAAAGTAAATGTTGCAAACGTTTTTGCCTTATTCAATAAGCACCTTAGTATAAATTACTACATCAAATTTTATTACAATTATTAGATGATTCTTTCTTCGTAAGATATATTTTAAATTCTTAAGATTACAAGTCTATTGATGTATTCTCATCATCTTGAAATCGTAATTATTATTTCAAAGAATATCTGACGATCACAACAATCAAGATGGAAAAAGATTCGGTTTTAACCTGAAAATGTATAGATAAAAAATGTTAGTTATCTGTCTGGTCCCTACGAATGAGAAACTGCGACTCGGCTTTCTTCCATAGTGCTGGATGAAACAATATAAAAAACTAATTGCATGTTCGTTGAAGGCAGCCTCGAAGCTTTTTTCTCTTGCTACAAATAAGTACAAAGGCCTGCGAGAAAAAAATATGCGCTCAACAATCGAATGTTTACAAATAAAACGAAGAGTCTGAAATCCATTGTCGGTTTTATAATAATACATCAAAGTTAGGTGGTCACGAACGCTCGTACATGTGTTATGCAAGTACATCGACAAACGACACGAATAGCGCGACTGTGTTAAGCTTATATATATATATATATATATATATATATATATATATATATATATATATATATATAATACTATATCGCCGATGCCGCTCTATATACTAGTCAAAATACGCGGTGCGCGACTCGATTGCGCGCCAGCTTGCACTGACTCGCCGCGACGGCTCCTCTCTTTGCTGATGCATCCGCGAGGATTCGCGAATCACATAATAATACGTACGCACGCGCATCCGAGCGGGCGAGCGAGCGAGCGAGCTTTTTCGCAGTGCACGTGCCGGCGACACGCGATCACGAGCGAGAGATTTTTTTTTATTACTCGATGCGTGTTCGCGTGGCGTTGGGCAAAAAAGTGCTGGCGAATCTGCAGTTTTTGCGTTTTGCGATCGGATCTTACAAGAAATTATAATGTTTAGTTTATCTGCATCGATTAGTCGAATGAATGCTTGATTATAACGCGATGAACAATATGAAGCATATTTAAGTAAATTGCTAAAATGTATACCACATATGGTTTCTAAGGATTCATTCCAAACTAAAGAGTATTAGATGAAAAACTAGTTTTAAAATGTTCATTCAAATTAATAATGAAGCGCAAAATATATATCTTTTCTAAAACTTCATTACTCGAGGTTTTACTAAATTAAAAAGATGATCACAAACTCATTTAAAACAAGAGAAAAGTTAAATGCAATCTTGTATACCTACAAGTATATATATGAATTATTACTGTTAGAATGGATTACAAACATAAACACAAAGAAGATGCAAAATATTGTCAAAACAAAATCTTTATTTTAATGTTATAGTTTATAAATTTCCATGAGACAAAAAAGTTAGTTAATAAAATAAGAATAAATTAATAAAGTTAAAGTTTAATATAAACAGAAGGAAATAATAAATGCGAAAAATTTACTAACATTGTTTAAATTATTTTATTATTAAATTATATGAAATTAATATATTTGAAAAAGCTTAAAACAAAGTGAATATATATATTTTCATTAACAAACTTATAACTTAATGTACTTCCACAAATACTTTCTGGAATGGTCTTGATTAATATTTCTAACATTACAGGCATTAGCGTGTGCAGCATTCGTTCATTCTATATTCAAAAATTTATGAGAGAAATATATTGAATAACCTACAGAGCTCCAAGCTTTTCATACAATTGATTAATACTACGGAACCGGGTAAGAATTCGAAGCTCTACATCAGCATTAATATTGAAGATATAATACTATATCGGTGTACGTTGCTCACACACACGGATTTACGCAGGAAACGAAACGGCTTAAGAAGATCTAAGATTCTCTACACTCCGCGACCAGACTGATGAATCTCATTCTTTTCCTGCTTCTTTCTTTCTCCCTCTCCCTCATTCCCGACACAGCGCGGTATGGCCCGTCTAAAACGCTGAACAAAAACAGAAGGCACAGAGTGAAATATTTTTAACAGGCCCCCAGATGTCGTCGTCAGTCGGATTTTTAAGACGCGCTCGTGAGTGTTAGCCTGGATCTCTCTCTCTCTCTCTCTCTCTCTCTCTCTCTCTCTCTCTAGTCCCCTCGAAATCGCGTCCGCGAACTCGTTTTGCATGATGGGAGAAGAAAGGGTATATACTCAGTCGATATTTTCCTTTATATGACGAATATATCCCACATTGGTACGCTTCGTTTGATGTTCTTAAATAAATACCGATCTTCTCTTTGCTTTTTCCTCTCCCAGAATCGCCGCGAGCAATATAAGTTCGACAAACTCGAGAGATCCCGCGCGGAGCGCGAAGGGACAGCGGCCGCAAGCTTTGCTCCCCGCTCGATGCAAGTTCGATTATACATTTCTGCCATTGTTGTTAGATATGTATATATATATATATATATATATATATATATATATATATATATATATATATAATCTATAAGGTCGAGAGCGCTTGCATAATCGCAGCGAACGCGCGAGATCGCGCGAGATTCGTTGATATAGTATACCCAGTCAGCGAGAAATTTTTCCCCCTCCCTCGTTGCCTCGTGCATGCGCTTTTCGTATCTGGAGGCGCCTGATGCAATTTATGTAATTGCAAGCAAGTGTCACTATATGATTGAACGATTCAAGATGATTCAAGTTCATTGTCGCTGAAGAACGCCCCGCTGATAAATCGAGTGACGCCGATTTTACAATTCTTTCAATGTAACAATCAAATTCATTCTAAAACTTTTTCCAATTTCGAAATGAATTAACATTCCATACTATGACACTTTATTATTTGCAGTTGAACCTTTCGGTTTGTACACATCTATATATATATATATATATATATATATATATATATATATATATATATAAAATATGCATATAAATTAAGCACTTTCAGCGTTTTAATTAGCGCGCATATATAATTGAACGAAGTATGCGAAAAAAAATCCGTGCGCGCGCGTACGCCATCGCGTGACGGATTTTTTGATCGATAGCAGCTGATAGTGCATGCGTAAATAATATATTCTAAAGAGACTATCCCTTCTTGTGAACTCTCCCGCGCTTATTACGATTATCTTGACTCGGGCATTATGAAATTTCAACATTATAGATATTTATTAAACTTTGTGTAGATAATAGTGTTAATCTGCTCTCTCTCTCTCTCTCTCTCTCTCTCTCTCTCTCTCTCTCTCTCTCTCTCTCTCTCTCTCTCTCTCTCTCTCTCTCTGTCCCTCGCTCTCCCATATTCTCTGTTTTTCTTTTACTCACTTCATGCGTCGGGTGTACGTGCGTTTGCAGTTGTGCTATCCGCGTCAGCTTATCGAGAAAGGTCGTCGAAACATCGCAGTCACACTTATGTAGTTGAATGATATATATGTATTATCAAAGAGTGAACAATGTTATGGCTATACTAAAGTTATGCTACTGACGACTTAATACACTACTGATTTACGAGATCAAATGTAATATTAGCTCATTAGTTGCTTTTTCTCTTCTTATATTAATTTTTAACCCCTTTATATATTCGATTTATCTGAATTCAAGTAGTAGGAGAGAGTTATAAAATTACTATACACGCCGATCATTCTAAAATATATAATTATGCTTTCACAATGCTTCCATTTATTAACGTTTTATTTACGTCGTGTCTAGAAATGACCTCTACTATATTTATTAGTGCTACTAGCATTTTTGAATAGATTTTTACTATTGCTACTTATTTAAATTGCGGTATTAAAAAGCCTCCCTGTGTTTCTTCAAATTCCTCACGAAATACTGAAGCTGTAATTACTTTTCCGAGAATTTTTGTCTATAAAGCGTGACCCAGAGAACAAGATTTTTTCGTCTTATTTTTAAGATTGACGAATTTGTTTTTATTCTATAGTGTTTCTCCAGAAAGTAGACAAATCAAATCAGGAAGCTGCTTTTACAGAGCCGAGAACCATTAAAATTTACCGTACAGCTCTGACTTTCTATTAGCCTTACAATGGACGTGTTTTTTTTTCTTGGATTCCAAGGCATCTGTTCGGGCTCAAGTGACAAGTTATGGAGATGGAAGGGGCATCGGTGGGATTCCTACAAAATATATATTCCAGTCCAAAGCTGGTTGGAGACAGAAAAAATTTCTGACCTGATTCCTTCAAATTTTAGTTAGATTTAGATCAGTCGAGATCAATAGTAAGATACTCGTTAATAATCTATTGTGCTTATTAATTCACAGTAGAATTATGTATATAACAGTTTTATTTTGTGTCAAAAAAGAGTCATTTTATTATTAGTGAGAGAAATATTTATTTATAACAGCCTAAAGACAAAAGTAAAAAACATTAGTTATTGGTTCATGAAAATGTCTTATACTAATTTTACAAAAACATATTCATATAAAAACAATATCGAAATATTGTTTAAAGTGAACGACCTTAGTTTGAAGAAACCTTCATAAAACATATAGGATTAAACATAAACCTACATTACATTTATTAATATTTATATAACGTTGAAAATATACTTTTTTATTTTTAAAAATATTTATTTATAAAAATAAGAGTTAAATTGGATGCACGCGCCCCTATAATTGCATATCATATAGTTAAGTTTCGATTTTATAATTTCATATATATTTTCACAACATTATAGGAATGATAATAGATTCAAAGGTTTTTATTAATTTTTTATTTTATAAACATTGGTTCGAATGAAAAATTCGTTTACTTTTAAAAGTTTTTAGAAAATATTTTTAAAAAATTATTATTTCTTTTCTTAAATTGTTCGAAGAAAATTTTATAAAAAAAATGCTTTTTAATTTTCTCTGTAAGTTATTTTAATGTAAATATCTGCCTTTATATTAATAAAATCAGCTTCTTTTTCACGGAACATAGAACAATCAATTCTAATGAGAAAATTAGATTCAGACATAATATAGATAGTTGACCGTTTCTACATTCACGCTAATTGAAATTTGCTCAATTATTAATATTTTCATATTGTAAATTCCTTGGTAAATTGAAGAAATACGTAGTTGCGAAAAGATGGCCGGGTGTCAAATTCAATTTATAATAAGCCACAGACATCGAGAGGTATGAAAAATTCAAGATTCCCGGTTCAAGTTTTCCATAACCTCGAAGATATGCGCGTATATCCGCTCCTCTCCCTCAAGTCCCCTGTTCCGTCCTTCGAAACACGCAGCACCACGCAAGGTCGCCCTGAGGGCCGAAAGCACTGGATATGGAGAAAAGGTGAAAAAGAGAGCGCGGGATAACTTTAAGAAATTGTCAAAGTTTGGAGAAGGAGAGGAAATGGAAGAAATGAAGAAGTGGAGCGACGAACGCGCGGGTGCGAGTATAGGACGCCGCGCGGCTTGCGGGGGCTTCGTGTAGGTACACAGGGGCGGAGGCGTCGTCGCCGGCGTCGCGACGCTGCTATACTCCCGTCGAGGTCGGGAGAGAAAGCCATATCGTTAGTATTCTTTATAGAAGCAGAGATCGCGCGCGCGCTGGCGCTCGGGATATATGCTCTACATAATGGAGTCTCGGGTTAGAAGCGCTCGCGCGCGTTTCTCCCCCTCCCCTCTCACTCCACTCTTCTCTACTCCACTCCTCTCTTCTTTTGAAGCACGATGCGGCGACCGATCTCTTGTTTATGTATGAAGCGGGAGCGTGGACCGTACCCACACGCACGCACACATATATACTGCCAACACATTTTCCCGATGTGCCGCAGTGGCATTCACCGGAGCCTCTCTTTCCTCTCTCTCTCTCTCTCTCTCTCTCTCTCTCTCTCTCTCTCCTCTCATTCTCTTGGCCTATCGCTCCTTTTCTTTCCCTCGTCCAGAGAAAACGTTGTAGCCGGTTGTAGCAGCGCGCTTTCTGCTGCGTCGTGTCGCATCGTCGTTGTCGTCAATGTTGGGTTCTACCAGGTTATAACCACGAGCGACTATATGTGTTTCGAAAACTAGAGAAGAGAGACAGAGAAGGACGAGGGCAGAGGGAAAGAGCGGAAAATATACGTTCATACAACACGAAGCGCGAGCGTCACAGAGACGCTGTGCGCTCTGACGCCGGGATGTAAAAGCAATCTTCCTCCCACTGAGAATACGTTATCAGCAACGAGTGAGCTCGCACGTCTGCGTAAACTAGAAAGAGAGATAGAGTGAGACAGCGGACTCGGCGCACTATAGTCCTCGCTTGTCTCTCTGCTTTCCGCTGGTGCTTCCGTTGCTTCATCTCCGTCTTCTTCTGTCATCCCTCTTTCGCGCTTTTTTTTATTTTCTCCTTTTGCCAACGGCTCTAGAAAATCGACCTCTTTTGCACTCGCCTTACTGCCCCCTCTCTTTTCTCATTTATGTAGTTGTGTTTTTCTTCTGCTTACCCCTTTTACCTCCTTCCCACCCTGTCATCTAGCCCTCGCGCTCCCTTTTTCCAGCACCTCTGCTGCTGCTGCTGCTGTTGACCAATGTAGTGCTGCACCGGCAGAAAAGTTTTGCCAGCGCGCCCTGTTCTATGCTTGAACTCGTGACTTCGTCGTATCTGTCCATATCGTCCGCTCTTACGAACTCACCAGTGCACATGGAAAAAGCCACCTAATTCCTTCGTAACCCAGGAGGACCTTTCACAGAGCAAAACTTCGTTATCGGAGAGTCTGGGTAGAGCAGAAAGAGTGACGGAAGGGTGTGGGTAAATGTTAAGAGAAATGGCTTAGATCGGGCTAGAAATATATAATATAAGAATGATTATTTACTGATTTTCAATATGAATAGTTGCAATGTCAAATTCTATTTTAGACAGTGACTATTTCGAAGACTTTTGACTAATCATTTATTACATATTTTGATATATTCACTGACTTATTCGGATTTGTTTTTAGAAACTACACGTGATGTCTTGAAAGCAAGTCACCCTTGGTGTCATCTATACGAATTGTTCAATTTACTTTATCGGAATAAATTGTTAAAGGCGTATTTTAAAGATACAATTAAATATTTATTTATATATAGTAAATGATTACATATAATTGCATGATTATTTTGTTTACACGATGCACTACTAAACGCTGTACACATTATACTCGATATTTCCTATCCATATAATTTGATTTCATCTCGAATTTAATCAATCAAATAACAATATACATACACATCATCTCTACTTGCTTTAAAAAAAAGCTCGATACAGTATTTTTTTACTGTTACTGTTCTGGAGTTGCACGTAAAGGATCGAAATAAATATTTCAATACACGACCATAGCTTATACGATCGTGAACGCTTTTTTAAGGCTCCGAACGTTCCCATTTTTAAAACCCGTCTTTTGAATCGCTATTGTTCGTAATACGTCTTATGAATTCTATGAATTCTAAAAAAAAATCTGGGCCAGTTGATGGGAGTCTTTCTCAAAAAGTCAATTTATCAAAACAGAAGTTTCAATTGTTGCATTTCAGACAATACGTTAACTGTTAAATATGGCATTATTTATTACGTTTTCCGTTTGCATTAATGAGGACGATGTAAAAGAATCAGGCCTGTATACAACTGATATATTTATCAGAATTTTTTAAAAAAAATGTAGCAAATAATCCCCGAAATTTTTCTTTCCAATTCATTAAGCAGATAAACTAAAAATAAAATTACAGGATGCGTATTTCTGTGTCGATTTCGAAGTTGACGTTAGATAAAAATCGAAAAAAATCGTAAATTTCTGAAACTTTTAGGTCAACAAAATAATATAGGGATAAAAGTTTTGTAAGTTTTTTCCGCCTTTCCCTTGCAAAATATACATAATGAAAAACATCTTGCTGTTGTAAACCATTATCTAGATAATAAATTCACCAAAACCGATCTCACTCATTCAAGCCGCTGTGGCACGAATAAGAAAAGTTTTCGAGACGATATAATATGCTTGCGTGAGAGCCCCGCGAAAGCTCTGCCCCGCTCTTTCTCTGTGAAGTGGCAGAGTCCTGTGACACATTATATACATAGAATCTTGGACGCGCGCCGAGGAGGCAACGTCAGGGGCCCACTAAGCGAAGGCTGACGGTGCGGGCGGGCGGCTCTAAAGAAGTATAACCAGGGCCATATGTTCAGTGTCAAGTAACCGGGCACACATATGCGCCCCCGCGTTCGTGCAGCTTCCTCGCGATGCCCTCTCGCGTCACGACACTCTAACCGCGCGTCGTTCACGAGAGAGCGAATCCCTGGTTCGACGAATCGTGGTCGATAAATATATACGGACGACCGGGAGACAGTATATATAGCGATATGGAAAAACAATTAAGGACTTTGTCTTTTCGCGCCCTCTCTGAGGTATGTGTGTCTGTGCGCGCGCGTGTGTGTGTGCCTGTGTGTGCTTGTGTGTAGGTCAATAGATTTCTCGAACTCCGTAACTAATATAAATGTATATTAGAGGGGACGTCGCAATCTGGATTTCGAAGTGCAGCGCGAGCATCAATCACGACGCGTGAGAGCTTCTGTCGTGAGCGAGGGTAACTTCTATACTTGTAGTTTAACGGCATCCTGGCACTTTTTCCTTGTGCTTTGTTAAACGGACTCGCGAGTTGGCCTCTTTTAGTTGTATCTAGGATGTACTTATAACTATGCATATAGAATTGTCCTTGGGCGATTAAAGTAATTTTTTAGCATGTTTTCGGATTCCGTGGTATATGTTCTTGTTAATGGTCTATACAGAAATTCTTTTTCCGCACATTTTCAGATCTTGTAACTCGTAAAATATAAAGAAATGTCGAAAAAGAAAATATGCATATAAATTAAGATGAATTATAATTTTTAATTCACCATTAGAGTCATTTTTGTAGATATAAAGTGAAAGTATATGTACTTTTTTAAATATTTCAATTCTATATATTTAGTAATATTTATAGATAATCTACTTTTGTCTGACAAATACAATAAAAAAAATACTTGGAAATAATATATAATTTAATATTTAGAAATTCGTCTGCGTGAAATTTACTTAAAATCTAATACATTATAATGTATCCTCATATACCTGGCCTCTCATTATACTCCATCGAAGTAAGGGCGCATACGTATATATACTGTCCGGGATTGTTCGAAGAATGCGTCTGCTCATAGGATTGTAATACAATAAAAAGAAGAGTATTATATGTATATAGAGAGAAAAAGAGCGAGCGGGTGATGAACAAGAGGAATCGTTCTCGCTCGTTTATAATACCATATATACATATGCGCTTGAAAGGACAGAAGTTTCTTCATCCGCCTCTGCTTCTTAATTTCCTCGCGGAACAATTCTTCCTTCGCGCCCGCACGCGCAGAAAGGGGGGGGGGCACTGATGCCGCGCGAGGTTATATTATAAAGGGAGGGACGGCAGCGCGAGAAGGCCATCAGCTACAGCGTCAGCTCTCCTCTCTCTCTCTCTCTCTCTCTCTCTCTCTCTCTCTCGAGCTGCCACGATCGCGCCGTATTCTATACGAATAGTGCACGTGTACAACAATTACTTCTACTTGCCCCTCTCCCCCGCGCGTCCGCGGAGTAAATAGGGGCACGTATAGTATATTAAACACATACGTATATATAACGTACTTGCCACAGGAGCATCGAGCGCGAGCGTACTCGCGTTACATAAGGTCGCGCAGAGACGCGGCAGAGTTCGTCGAGGCTCGCCCCTCGCGGAGGATGAGAGGGAAAAGCCCGAGCGGAACACGCACCACGAATGGAGGGACGAGAGAAAATGCGAGGGGCGGGGAGGGAAGCGGCTCGAATAGCCGTCACAGTGGCGAATAGGCAAATGAGGAAAAGAGACGTCAAACGACGTGTCTTCGCTGTGCGCCTGTCTTGCACATGCTCTTCCCGGCAACGAGTTTCACGAAATCCTCGATTCTTCCCAAGACTTGTGTGTATATATATATAAATATTTATCTATAAGTCAAACTTCTAAGAAAATTGAGACTAAAAAGTGAAAAATCGAGTCTCAGTAATAATATATCCGTTTCTGATTTTTCTTCTTTCTGTATATATATATATATATATATATATATATATATATATATATATATATATAATATATACATAAATATAATACATAAATATAATATATACATATATATATATATATATATATATATATATATATACATATACAATTGTATATACAATTGTATACACAATTGTTACACAATGTATACACAATGTATATACAATTGTATGTACAATTGTATATACATATACAAATATATACATAAATATAATATATACATATATATAATCTACAGATATTAATATTTTCTTAATGTAATATTTGATTATTATTTAATTTTTTTTTATTTTTATTGAAATTGAAGCTTTCAAAATTTCACTTGGATCCACTGCTGTAAATTAAACAACAAATATTTTTATCGGCATTATGTTCATTATAAGATGCTATAATCTTCATGACCACCCCCGTAGAGTGTTGAAGATAATACTATTACTAAAAAATAATAAAAATAAAGATAATTTTTTTAGTAAAGGATAATCTCACTAACCCCGCACTAAATTTACCATATTCTATATCTGATATTCTTCCATCGTATCGAGCCGCTTCGATTATTCATCAGAGGCTGTTCTCATAATTACTATCTTATTTAAATGAAGATTCGTCAAATACCTTCATAAATATCTGAGAGATTTTGATGAAAAAAATAAAACTTTTATGTGAATTTTTATGTAAAGGTTGCTTATACAAAATGTAAAACATTCACTTTAAAAAATATTAAGATAAAAATACCTTGGAAAACATTAATACGCAAAAATGCCAACTGCATAAATGAAAAAGCATGTTTAAATTAATTTTTCAGCCGTATATTTTAACAGTTTATATAAAATATTCTATTAAAATATGAAACCTATAACGTAATAATATTATAATATGAACCGAAATAAACTAATCTCAAAGTTTGCTTTTCTCTCAACTTGATGTATTCATCGCGAGGCATTTAGCAAACCAAGAGAAGGAATTATGGATAGAGGGTAAGGAGGAAGGGGAGGAAGGGGGGAAAGAGGAGAGGGAGAGTCCAAAATACAAGCGCGCTTGCATATTATAGAGTGAAGAGATAGGCACGGAGCAGCGAGAGTGTAAGGCAACTGTTGAGGATAAAAAGATCGAAAGAGAGGGTGAGAAGAGAAATAGGAGGGAGGGAGAGAGCGGGCAAGCCAACCGCATATGCATATACCTCTTCGCACACATAAACTCATTGGGGCGGATTTAGATGAGAGAGGGAGAGAGAGTGAGAGAAGGAGTGAGAGGGTGAGAGAGAGAGAGAGAGAGAAGAGTAAAGCATGGGAACAAAGCGCGCAGCATCTGGAACGCGTTAGAGTTCTCCGGAACGTATAGGCCGCTGATGGTACATCAAACTCCGGCCACTGCGTTATGCCCTCCCCCTCATCCCTAGTTTCTCTCTCGCCCCCCTTCCTCCTCTGCCTGGACCCTATTTACGGCACAAAACGAGGAGTATAGGCCCTCCACGTGTGCGGTGCCTCCCCCTTCTCCCCACGCGCGAGGATCATGCGAGTAGTAACCTTGCGCCTTCGTTCCATTCCATACCCCGCACGGGTCCGCGGGGCCCCCCTCACGCCAAATTTATCCTAGCCTCGTAATGCCGAGAACCACGGGTCCTGCACACCGCGGGGGATGTGAGATGGAAAAAGGGCGCGAGCATGATGCGCGAACGGACGATCTTGCAGTCTCGCTGCTCTATTCATCATCATTTGCACACACACACGCATCCACACGCGCGCGCACATTCGCACTTAGAGAACGTATCGGGAAGTATCCTTTGACGCTGAAAAAGCGGCTGATGTTGCGAGCACGTCCCTGGACGGGATCCACGAGTGCGATCTCGAACGTCGACGCGCAATAGTTCTCGAGGAGCTCCCTTGATGCAAGCTTTCAGAAACTGACCGACCGATGTGAAAAAAATCGTATTATACGCCTCTGCGCCTATATATATTATATATCTATGCATATGTATTCCATCGTTGCATTATCTATCGGCCGTTTTGCCGTTTATTTATCGTCCTCTTCGATACTCCCTAGCTGAACTCTCGACTCATGCACTGTTTGCCTTAGATCCACGTACATGCTATTCTTCTAATGCTTTTGTTATTTATCGTTGACTTTTTCTTCTTAAAAAATGACAGTAGGTTCGTATACGCATAAAGCGAATAGTTTCGAATTATTTCAATGAAAAAAGATTCCATTACAGAATTCTTGGGCTCCTCGACAGCACAGAAGAATGCACCGTATATAATATAATGCAAATGTAATTTCATTACCCAATCCGGCTATTTAAAACTTAAGTCGAAAACAGTTTTCATATAGTAAAAATCTCTTCACATCTTGTACTCTTTATATACTAGAATCCAATATAAATTCAATGACTTGTTTGATTACCCCGTGTAAAATTAGATAAATAAGAGTAAATTTCATATTGCAAATGCCATCGATAGATTAAACTAAATTAAATCGGAATAATGTTCACATGATTTAGTTTTACAAAAAATTGAGGTATAGTTTCACATAGAAATACATCTCATAATTCTACATATATTAAGCAAATAAATTCATTTTAAAGTAACTAACAAATGCCTTATAAGATTTATTTATATTGAAGAAATCATTTTGTGATGTAATGTTTTCATTAGAAATACATCTTCCTAATATCAATTATCTTCTTAATTTTCAAAATTTTAACAGATCTATTATACTATCTTTTATATATGTAGAAAAGAGAAACTGGTTCAATTATTCTTGTTTTATTTAATATAATATTAATAATAAATTTTATGTTAAAAAAAGGTTTATAAAGTATATATGAATGCTCTAATTTCGATACGTCCTCGAATTTCATTTTTATATTTTTTATTGTGTACAAGTTTTGAAACCTCGCCTATTTATATATTTAATTAAGATGCCATTATACAATAATGCGTAATTGAAGTTTTTATGGATTAAATGAGAATGTCTATAATGAACATCATTTAAGTGATAATGCATACTCTGCGCAATATTTGAATTAACTTACTTTTAAATACATTAGCTAAATCAAACTCTGCAAATAAATCAAGAGTTTATTTCTGCAGAATGCTTATAAATTGGTACCTAGGCTTTGTAATTCGATTGTTTTATTTCTGTGTATTTATGTATTTATATATGCACGATTACTCATCAACCTAATAACTGTTACATAAAAAATATTACGAATTAATAATAGCATAAGTGACACATTGCACACGGTATAACAAATACAAAAGTGTCATGGTCAGATTTGCACACAGGAGGCACACACCTTTCTTATCTCGGTTATTATTAAAAAAGACGGAGAAGATTCATGAATTAGACTCCTTCATTACTGCCCTTGCTTAGCGCTATTATAAAAGCAATTATCATTTAATTATAACGAGGACTGTATACAGATTCTATGATATTCTTCGAGCGTTTACTATATTATGAACAACAATCTCTCGAGAAACCTGATATTTATCTGATTTGGTGAAGTGCATTGTACACTAAAATTCTCAGTTTTCGTTACGTTCGTTTCAGTAAGCAACTTATACGAAAATGCCCCAACTTAATTGTATAATAATATAGCGAGAATCGAGAAATATTGAGCTGTGTTTAAAAGCGACGTTTTAAAACATTTTTTACGTTACGGTAATTAATTTTCTGAATTTAAAAGATAAGTTCTTATGAATTTTTATGTTTTCAATTAAATGAAAATAAAGGTTTTAAAAAAATAAAAAAAAAGGTTTTAAACGCAGAACATCCTATTCACTTACTGCTAAGCGTCAACTATAATATTGAAGAGTGAGGTTACCTCATTCACGCGACCTAAAATATTAACGCAAAGATACATACAACTATACTCTCTATTATTTATCGTAAAAGTTACAAAGTGCTGAGTATTCTATTGTCCGATTAATCGGTTTTTAAGAAAATCGTAATCAAATTATTAGCTAAAAAAATAGTAACTGCCGACGATTGCGGTGAACAGTAAAAATTACCACATTCTCTCAACTACAATATTCTGTTCATTATCAATATATATATAAACAATTGTATAATATTTAAATCTGCTTTATACAATATATCCGATAACACAAATTAAACGTTAGAAAAACCCGACACCTCATTACATAGTAGCAGCTTTATATCTCGCGAATGTTTCACATAACGGATAGATAGGGAAGATTATATATATATATATATATATATATATATATATATATATATAACATTTATACTCGAGCGAATCAATCGAAAAGTGTAATCGGCGGCTCGTTTCAATAATTTATCTTCCGTATGAGTGATTGGAAAATGCCGACCTTGAACTCAGAAACAGCAACTCAATGATAAAGGAAAGTTCCAACTTTATAATATGCACTAGCTCTCTCATTACCCTTACATTTGATTATGCAGCGAAAGTCGCGATATTTTTTTCTCTAACGATCTCAACCGCCCGCGCACGCGGACTCAATGCACATATACAAAATCAAACAATGTGAAGAGTCGGACGTCATCGATTATACTGACTATGAAAAATTTTCTGGATTAGAGTAAGACGATTCATGGAAATCCAATTGTGCAACATTAGCTCGGAAAGAATATGATTGAAAGTACATCCGGTACTATACTGGCACTATTGTTCATCCGTATAGTTTTTTCCCTCCGATTGCATAACAGAGAGATAAGGAGAGCGAGAAAGGGAGATGATTGTTCATCTGACGCATTATCATCTCAGAATTATCGAAACAAACCCGGACTCTTACACATATGCGCTCGATTTGTTATCGTTTGCTTTTTTTAATTCATTCATTCAGAGCTAGAGAGAGAAAGGGAATAATTTTTGTTTTGACATCTTCAAACTGCGCTTTGATTCAGAATAGGACATGGCACAGTGAATGACGTAATAAAAGTACGTAATTTATCTGCGTCGATGCTCGCCAGCATTAATTTTTTTTTTGTTTTTTGTAATAATAATCTCGTCGATACTCATGCTAATGCTATTGATCTTTAATGAAGCTTAGAAAAATTGTGAAGTGTAGCTTCATAATTGTTGACCAAATATGATCAGGGAAAATAGTTTTTTATTCAAAAACGAAGACTTACATTTTAAACTACAAATCGAAGCAAATTACTTATTCACGCTTATCTATTGTTCAATGATAATTATATATATATATATATATATATATATATATATATATATATATATATATATATATATATATATATGAAATATCATGAAAGTCTGTTATGCTTTCAATTAATCGATAAAAAATATATATTATATTAATCGAAAAAAGAGGAAACGCTGTATAATATGTGAGAAGAAGAAATATTTTTTATCTTTGGCATTCGATTAAAAATACTCTCCAGAGCGCGGGGAGTCTCTGTCAACTGCGCGAGTGCGCTCGAAAGGCGCTGGCGAGGGGTTATTGTTTATTTTAGTGACGCGACAGCGGGCGCGCACGAAAAAAAAACTGATGCCAGGGCGCAGAGACAGAGAAAGCGAGAGAGAAAGAGAGAGAGAGAGAGGCGACTTCTACTGTTTTATTTTCCAGTATAGTCCCGGCGCGTTATATGGCAATTAAGATTTCGTCGTGATGCGGAATTTCTTTCAAAAAATTCGTTTGGTGCTCAGAGAGAAAATCGACTCGGACAAGCTGTATAGCAACCGCGAACAAGATAGAAAGAAGAATACGTTTAATAAAAAATTTTTCTCTTATATTTAAATAAATAAAAGTTGAAATCGATATGATTTGCTATTATGCGCTCGAATTTTATGTTCCGTTTCGTACCAGATTTTCATTATATTTTAGCTGTACCCACTTTTTTAATATACTCAAATAATATTATAGACAATTATTAGAATGGATGAACATTGAACATTTGGTTGAAAAAAATAAGCTTAAAATAGAAATCGTTAATCGTAACGAAGATTTCATTTATAGAATAATTGCTATATTTGTTATACGTGTCATTTAAAGAAAGAGTTGTTTCAAACTCCACTTGAAATGTAATCAAAATTAGAGATTATTTAAAAGTTATGCTGCTCTTCTTCAAAATATATTTTAGAAAAGTTTTATTGAATATTATTAAAAAAAACTTTAAGATACCTTTCTGGGAGTGAAAATATAACGTTGCAATGTCACTTGTGTGCAATTTTTTTATCAATTTATTGCACACAATCCAGTTTAGTATCGTAATAAGAGCTCGTCAATTTAATTGACGCATGATTTACGTCATTTTAATAAAATTGAAAGACAACTGTTTTAAAGCAATTCCATGTTAGTAATTTACCAAACAGTTGATGATTGTCAATATTTTTATGTTTTTTTATTAAATAAATATCGTATCGTAATAATAATAATAATCTTCTCTTCTAAAACAATTATCATATAGATTTATATTTATTTAAGATTTGTTTAAACAAGATTTATATTACGATTATGCTGCATGCTCAAAAGAAAATGATTCTTTTACACTTTTTAAAAGTAACGTAATTCTGAAAAAAGAATTGAAATGTCCAATTATTATTAAGACGCAATATTTTATGGCAAAATAAATAAAATTTATACGAGATCATGTGAAAGCAATCGTACAAGAATGTTTCTTACAAAAGGAATTATATTCCAACTAAAATGTGTGTATAAAATAAGAAGTTTAAAGGTAACAACAATTAATTATACTTAATAACACAAGTATGCAAACTGGTAGACAAATACTCTAAATCTATTTATATTACGCCATAAGTGCCGCGGAAAATGTTCCTAAAAAATGACAATTAATACATATTTCCAGTTATTCTCTAAAAAATTAATATATATTCAGAATCGAATAAAAACAAATTACTTTAGCATCATACGAATTTTTTTACTACAATCTCATTTATTCAATAAGAAGAAAACTATTATAATTATACCACAAGTGAGTATATTATAGTATATGTATATGCATCAGATGACCGCATCAAAGAATCTTTTTAGCTCGGCCTTTTATGTTTATGTTTATCTATTATATTTTTCGGCAAACTGATTCTTCGTCCCGTCTCTCCATCCACTGTTCGTCGCCTTGTCTTTTGCGCAGAGGCGTTTCAACAATAGCCAGCGCCTTGCGAGAGGAATTATGTCATCGTCTGAACTATACTGTATAATATCGCGCTCGAGTCTTTGGCCCAGTATAGAGTGATATCTGAAATTTGGTGAAGATCAGCGACCCGGATAATGCGCCCCCCCTCCCACTCGCCTCTATCTTGTAAAGCACCTCGCAGAGCACACATCTGAAAATGTATAGAGAACGAGGGCTCGAGGGCTCCTCGTTCCTTTTTACGGCTACGTGTACTATTTTAAAATAACAGAATGGTGTTCGGATGGCGCGGCAGACGCGCGTCCGAGGAACCAAATAAGAAAAGACAGTGAAAGAATATACAGAGCGGACGAGAGGGCGAGAGCTGAAGAAATGAATGAGAAAACACGAGGATGGATGGAGAGAGAGAGAGAGAGAGAGAGAGAAAACGAGAAAGAGAGAAACGAGTGAAACAAAGAGATGTGTGTAGCGTGAAAGCATTGTTTTTTTTTTATTTTAGACGAGCAACGCGGATTGCGAAATGTAGGTGAGAAATATTTATTGTCTTTAGTCCGTTCATTATTCAGTTTGACTAAAGTTACGATCGCTTGGACTAAAACATCTCATAAATTTATCAAATTTAATCGGACATTCTTTATAGATATGCGCACCGCAACCAGGATAAATAAAGTATCTCGTTTGAAATGCTTTTTAATGTCGCACCAACATAATTTTTAAACAATGTTTATTTTGCTTGCGTTAAAAATATCTGCACATATAATTATATGTTCACAAATATCCGGCAATTCTGTCGAATACAAAATTAATCGATTTGTTCCGAAAAATTTATGCTTAATAATCTACGTTCGACATACACTACAGGCATCTGCCAAGGAACCAAAGAACATATGGAGAAAAATTGACGGATTTTTATACTTTATAATACATTGGGGTCAATAAAAAATTTCTTTAGTCTTTTAGATAATAAAGAAAGAGATACGAAAGTAGAATTGAAAAGAATAAGATAATGTATATATGAGCAAGAGCGCAAAAATGAGAAACGGTTTTGAAAGGAGAGAGAGAGAGAGAGAGAGAGAGAGAGAGAGAGAGAGAGAGAGAGAGAGAGAGAGAGTCGAAGAGAAATATTTTCTCGCCTAAAACTGTCATATATAAGCGTTCTGTGTGCCCAATCTGAATCTCTCTCGTTACTTTTTTACTTTTATAAGTATATGACGACCTCAAACCGCCTCAAACATAACTACATATAGGCCCGCATCTTCCTCTTCTCCGTTATAATTAAGCACAATGCCATTTTTGCGGAGGCGGATTTTATCTGAGACAGTAGGTGAAATTTTTGAGGTGATTATATATTTAATATGATATATATATATATATATATATATATACAATGGAAGATGTGATTAAATAATTGGCCAAAAGTATGCGTGGAATGAAAACTTTTATAACGTTAATCAATAGTGTGCGTCCCTTCAAAAGTCGCTATTTATTTGGAGGAAATGCAGGAACAAATATACTTTCGCTCTTTATATTGTTCATAAAGAGATGTAGAAATATTTACTTTTGCTTGGGGTTGTTGATTTTACCCGTGCACTAATAAGTTCAGATTATTTCTCTTTCACAAAAAGTTAAAAGCAGCGCGTGTCCTTTGAATATTATGTACGGTATTTACTATTAGTAGCTCTTTAGTGTAATTCCATTCACGAAAAATGCGCGGATTATTTTGCAATGTTTATTTTCACTTTACGGGATATGCACGAAAATGAGTAATAGATATAAAATTAGATTTTTTCATTTCATAAAGTTATTGTAAAATGTAAGGTAAACATTATTTGGTCTTTTTAATTTATAATTAATAAATAACGAAATCAAGATTTGCGATGGGATTTGACAAAACGTGATGGTAAAGTGAAATTTCCAATTACGCATTATACTCTATTTTGGATTAATTGAGATCGGTGGCGCTATGACTTTTCTTTTTCTAATATAAAAAAACGTAATGTCTTAGTTAATGTTCAAAAATGAAGATTATCGACGACTGAATTTCTTAAGAAATCTTTACTATCTCTGTATAATCGAAATATAACGACCTTGGACACGACATGACATCTTTATTTGCCTCTCTTTTCTCTCTCTCTCTCTCTCTCTCTCTCTCTCTCTCTCTCTCTCTTTCTCAATTTTATAAAAAAAAAAAAAAACAGCGGAATTTGGTCGAAATTTGGCATTTGAGCGAAACAAAAGTGCACCTACAGCGTGGTTGGAGCGTGGCACTGCAGCCACCGTTTGTTCATGTAGGTTCTAAAACGAATAAAACTTAAATGGAAAGGCTATTGGAAGCATGTATTACCAGGTATTACGTAGAACACCGACGCACAGTAACAAAAGAGAGAAGAGAGGCAGGGAGGCGGGCAACAAATCCCGAGGAGAAACCCCTCGACAAAATAAAGCAGTCTTCTTTTTTCTTCGCTAAGCGCGCGTTATACGATCGGTTTAAGGCCGTCAAGTGGTCGCTCGCCTCCAAGAATACAGAGAGTGAGAGAGAGAGAGAGAGAGAGAGAGAGAGAGAGACGAATATAGGAGAAAGGAAGAAACGAACTATGGGGTACGCTATAGAAGTGGAGAGAGACGATTTTTCGAATGACATCTGCTACGAGAAGGAGAAAGAGAGAGAAGGGTCGCCGGCCGACGCGCAGGAGGCTGATGTGTGTGAATACTGCTACCATCCTTTAGTCTAAAGCGAGCGAGGGGCGAGGGCATTGGCCCGGCTATACGAAACAATTTGATTATACTGATTGCATAATAATATTGTTACATGAAAGCTTCTGTTTCGTTAATCGTATACGTATAGAAAATAAATCCTGTATACTTTGTTTTATCGACAAATTTAACGTTCAGATTAGTTTCCGATGCTCTGCTGTATATATAAGGAATATTTCTGCTACAGCAGGAATATTCCTTACCGTTAAGAATTTATTTCACTTTAAGAAAGTAAAACGGAAAGTGTATGTTCGCATTAAATTATTATTTTTATAAAGCAAATTCGAAAAAAATCATATTATTCAGCGTATTTTTAAATTGAAAAAAATTCGTATAAAAATAATAAAAATAGTGATTATTTGATAATAGATATAACGATTCTCTTCAAATAATGGATTTCTTTGACTTATAATTTTATTCCACATATAATAGAGTAAAAAAGTATATAGTTGCGAAGTTATCGGTTCGAGTGGAGCCAAGTATACTATATAAGAGAGAGCGTATATCACCAGATAACACCATCAAAAAACATTTTTATCGTGCTTAAATTATTTCATTCAGTATACTTCATTGCCTGTATTGTATAATCAATGTACATACATGATTTACATAACTTAATCATTACGAAAAGTTGTAACAGTAAACTATGAACAGATTTTGTATCACATGAAATAAAAAAGGTCGAAATCATCAGGAAAAGATAATTTTTTTTTTATACTCGAATTAGAAAATCCGAGGAAAATGCGATAGTGTGGTGTTGAGAGAAAGAAAGAGAAGGAGGGAGAGGGAGAGAGAGAGGGAGAGAGAGAGAGGTGTCACTAGGTCAAATGCATCGTATCTTCCCCCTTCTTGCTCTTTCCGTACAACATTCGTATAACGGCTGCCGGGTGTAGGTACGTCCCCTCTCTCTCTTTCTTTCTGTGTCTAGCGTGCCCCCTCCCGCTTAGTTCTCGCATTCATTCTCAAAGTTACCACATGGCCCCAACGCATGTATATAAGCATAAATGGATATAATGTAAGCGTGTGTGTATAGAAGCTGACGATTTCAACTGCCCTTCCTGCTTTTCCACGACGACATCAGCGGGGGAAAAACATTGATTTGACCTGTTAGTCCCATATTCCGCCCCATCTCTATACGGTTATAGGTCTCGCGAACATCGAGCATCGAAGCGCACCAGTTAAATCTTCCTATACTGTTCCAAATCCGTACTGTAAATGCCGGGATGTATGTAGCAGATTTATATACGCAGCATTGATCAGAGTTTGCGGCTATATAGACAGCGCACGGTCTAACGAGATTTTTTTTTCTTCTTCGACGGTTGATTCGTGTACGTTCGGCCCGTCTGTTCTTGGGGGTAAAAGCGGTAGCAACTGCCGCGGAAGTATCAAGGTGTTGGAAATTGGGTTGGGGGAAAGAATAGTCGAAAATCATAATCTCACTTCATTGGGGCATTAATGGTTGGAGGGTGTCATTTGGGGATTGTAATTTCTGCGCTTCTATTCCATTTTGTTAATACGCTATATTTTATTATTTTTTATACAAAAACTCGGGAGTTGAAGAGTTACGTAACTTGGAGTATAATCTTTTTTACTTTGATAACATTGTATAATATACATATTATTATCGACTCTTTTTTAAAATTAATCAATTGAATGCGAATAAGGAGAATCTTATCAAAAATTGACTAAGTATAAAATGTACAATTTTATACACATTTCATTACAATAACATCTAGGAGGTTAACAAAGTTATGTTTATTTTATTTCTACAATTATATAAATTATTATTTTATACTTTATTAACTATAACTATATATTTAATTAAATATATATATATATATATATAATATTATATAGCGATATATATTGCGTAATTTAACAATAACACTTAATGCTTGCAAGATGAGATAAAATATTTAGCTGTTCTCTCGAGGAAAAATGATTAATTTTTTTTCTTTTATTTCCATCGCAGACCCCTAAAAGTGTCAACGAGCCTATTAATTTTATAATCAACACTTAAGAGCGGGACAAAAATATGCTCGATTCACAATGAACTCCGAATTGTTTTATAGACCGTTAAAAAAGTTTTCCTTACAAATAACACTGACATTTCAATTATACAAAAAATGCAACGTCATCTCGACTGTAAATATTATCCCTTGCATGTTTCTGCGATTTTTACAACGGCAATATATAATACGATCTTATACGACCTTATAGCAAGAATCCCAATTCAACGAAATAATAATACATATGTATTCCGAAGCGCTCCTGCGGTGCTGATGGACTCGCGCGCCGCGCGCGATGATGGGCCGCCGCAGGCAGAGGGGGGGGGGGACTATGGCCACGCTTTGCGTAATAAAATTAGAAAAAGAAGGAAATGTTGCGCGCGTTCGCGCACGCGTGAGCGTAAAAAATGCTTCCTCCCCCCCTTTTGGCTTGTTGCCACAAAGTTCAATTAAATTTAGAGTACTTAAGATGTTTTGAATTCTATACGTCAAAGTCGCGATTCGGGAATTCGAACCGCCCCTCTCCTTGTATACGTCTTGTTCTCCATTCGCGTGGCGTCAGCTGTGCCGAGCGCGATTAAAAATGCACTCTTCGAATGCCGCGCCCTCGAAATCCTATAATACTCGCGCGACAAGCAGAGGTGTGCGAAACTATCATACGAGAGAAGCGCATTTATAATACCCGAGTTGCCACCTGTGCTCAGCGCAAACGATCTAATTCATAAAATTGCTTGGTTTTCCAATCGTGCGTTATGCGGATGCTTCTGCGAATTCGTGTTACTTTCAATTATTCTTGACGTTCAGCAATATATTTTTTACGCGTGGGAAATTAAAATGATATCCGCGCGATAAAGTGTAATTTATTAAATAAATATTTATACTAATGCATTCTCGTACATTTGTTTAAATAAACCTACGAATAGTTCACGATTATTGCAAATAATTTTTTACAATCTTACAATTACTAAGAAGGTTTATTCCACGACTTTCATTCGTTCGAAATGTCATCTTTACATGTCATCCAACCGTGAACGTCATTGCTAGGAATGCTCATTTCTATTGCTCAGTTCGTGGTATTTAAATGCTGGTTTGACTGTATTATATACCTATATGTCTCGGCTGCTTAGTATCTGACGAGGAATTTTTTACATTATTCTTGTGAAAATTTGAAATTTAATTTAATGTATTAAATAAATAAAAACAACAGTAGTCACTATTTTCCACGAAGAGACAAGCAATGAATTATTATCGCGGACTACGCTCAAAATATCAAAGCTAATGAAAACGGCTGCATTTAAAGCAATTTTAGGCCCATCGTAGCTGTAATAATAAATAAAATTTAGCATTGGCTTAATCAACAGATGCAATATCATAGATCAGATGCTTCAGACACTACGCTGTACTTAATAAGTTAAATATAAAATCTATTAATAATTTCTTCTCTGCTCTTCAAATATAACAGCCGTTTTCACCTCAACCTAACCTCCAAAATAATTAAATTATCAAAAATTATCGACTTCGATTGTGTACACGAATGTCAGTTACCGATTTTGTAATTTTGTACTACAACTAGCCGATCCGATAAAAGTCCCTTTCATCCACGTTTACGAACGTCACGGTGATCGGTATAAACTATTGAATTTTCGGCTTCTTTACGAAATAACTACGTATGTATAAATTATCATCGAGTGAACGAAAGCTCCCAATTTTCTATTATATTTCGGAGGAGTGCGCGGGAGAAGACGAAACCGGAAAGCACACCGCGGTCTCCGCGCGCACTCCCCGCACACTGCAGATGAGAGAAGATCGCGGACTCGCATTCCTCTGTCGCCCGCGAAGCGGTCACTATACGGATATGCATATTATATAAATACGCGAACATCAGTGGAGCGTGGAGACAGGACTCACCTGCCGACGACGGCGCTCATATTATACCATTCCCGTCCCTCCTCGGCGAGGCCTGGGACGAGCGGCGGCGGCTCGATGCCTCCTGGACGCGCGCTTATCGCCAGGGTCCGCGGTGCATTAAATCCCCGGGGTAGCGGCGCTCGTCGACCAGCCGACAGCAGCATCCGGTCCGCCTCTTTCACCGCTATGTATCATCACTGAGTCACTGTTATTTCATAGAATGCGCGCTCCCTTGAATTGTCAACATAACATATCGACGGACGCGCGCACTTGCTGATTGGGGAGGGGGGAGGTAGCAGAAGAAGACGCAAAACACGAAACACACACACTCCCTCTCACTTTGTGGCTGTCTCACGGGAATCTAGCGAGGAGAGCCGAAACGTCACTGGCCGCTGTTGCGGCATTCACGATGCCCGCCGTATTTCTTCTGGATGTCCAACGCCCGTAGTCGTGCCTCTTGAGAAGCTGGAAAAACTATGCACTTCTGCAGCAACCACCGCACTCGAGAGTCATCGTCCGTCGTCCCGTGTCGAGCCGGTGCACCGTGTACTGTAAGTGTATAATTGACACCAGGGCAACGCGTACGGCCGGGTCGATGTTCTGCTTCTCTGGCTCTCCCTCCTACCGTTTTTCAGACGTGCTCGAGCTCTTGACCGCACGTATAAGTTAGCGGAGATCAACAATGGGAAACCGGCATGAGCGTATTATACCGGTTTCATATATGTATATACATGTAAATACACAGTCGAGCGAATGAAGAAAAAAGGAGAGAAAGAAGAGAAAGAGAGAGGGCGACGTACGCAACGGATGGCACCGCACCGCACTAGTATTGCGCGCACGACGGTGTCCTGTCAGGAACTGTTCACCGAACCGACAATGGGCTGCGAGCCGAGCCGAGCGTGCGCGCGGGCTGTTGAAAGAGAGAGAGGAGGATAGGCGCGCGACGAAAAGCCTGCTTCTGCTGCTGGCGCGGAGCTGCGCACGTGCGAGCGCGACGCGGGGGGGGGGGTGAGAAGAATCGAGGGGAAGCGAGAGAACGAGAGGTAGAGAGAGAGAGAGAGTGAGAGAGAGGGAGAGGGAGAGAGAATCTTCGAAGGCATATACACAATGGAAATAATTAGCCGGGGAGAGTATAGCCGCGCGACGTATAAATATGTGGACCCATATATGTGTGTGTGTGTGTGTGTGTGTGTGTGTGTGTGTGTGCGTGTGTGTGTGTGTGCGTGTTAGGCAGCGGTAGCGACTTGAGAGAAGGAGGAAGAGGCTGGTGCGCATCCACCGTACGCGCATACGTGCTCGCGCAGAGAGAGAGACGGAGTGATTGTCTCTATTCGACGACGCTGCACGAAGAGACAGAGAGAAAGAGAAAGAGAGAGAGAAAGAGATGGAGAAGGAGCAAGTGAGCAAGCAAGCGAGATAGGGTAAGCGGGGAACTTCTTCGCCTCCCCTCTCGCGCTCTCTTCGCCATCCGCGCCCGGCGACTCCCCCTCTCTCGCGCTCTCGCTCGCTTTCTCTCTCTCTCTCTCTCTCTCTCTCTCTCTTTCTGCTCGTCCACCGCGAGAGTCAAATACTCCCACCATCGGCGCCGCGCATTCTCCGCACTTCCCCTCCGCGCGAGCTCGCGTCGTACTCGCGCTCGGCGCACCGCAGCGTAGCGCGCGCGGCCGCGGCCTCTCCCGACATTCGCGCTCGCGCGCCTCGGCCGCCGCAGCCGCTCGCGTCGTGGGCATTGTCTACGCCCCCTTTTACCGTGGCTAAACTCCGCCCAGCTGGCGCGCGCGCCCGCGCGAACCTCTCGGGGTATACGCGGGAGTGCACGTATAGGTAGGTGGCCCTCTCTCCCTATTCCTCTTTCTCTCCCCCTCGTTCCTCTCCGCGAGTCGTCGGCCGCGCGCTCTCGCACGCACCCACGCGCCTGCGTATTATACTTACCGGCTAGCCAATATCTCCGACTCCGTCTTCCTATCTCTATAATAATAGTTCCTTTCCATGATCCCGCCGAGCCGATGAATTCGTACACAACATCCTTGTATCGTATTCTCTACTCCCCCCCCCCACCCAGAACTCTTTCTGAGTTGGCTGCCGTTCGTTATAGAGCGTTACAGGAGCACCTAGTGGAAGAGGATAATCGTAAACGTTTGGAATTTTTTTCACCTGTAAGCTTGATCAGAGCACATATAGAATCCTGTTCTTGTAATAAATTTTGTAATCTTGAAAAATATAACACTTGTATAAGTCGTAGTCGTAAGTTTCTTCGGTGTATATTTTTGAACAGAAGTTCTGTAAGTTTTTGAAATATTTAAATATATCTAAATTAAGTGTTGTATAGAGAATTTAAATTTTTCTTTCTGTTTCTATATTAATGTATTTTCATTTGATACAATGCACACAAATAATGGAAGTATTGTTCTGGTCTGAAAAGAATTACAAATATGACTTTCAGGTATACTTATTTCCCCAGATCAAGTAACGTGAAGAAACTGCATCACTTTTTTATACAAGAGTCTAGTATTTTCTGCACGCATGTTATACAATTTGTATGTTTATGTGCCAAACTCATAACTTCTAATTTATTAAATGTACATGCTTATTTTATATGAGCTGTAAAACAAAATTTATTGCTTCATTGTTTTTTTCGTCCAGTCCTTACTTATATTCAGAAATATTATTTAAATACAACAATTTATGATTATATCTGATGTTAAAAAAATTTTACTGAATTGTTCAAACAAATGTTGTATGTATAATAAATAAATTAACATAGTTTATTCTTTAATAATATTTCAAATTTATTTTATTTCTTTTTATTTTAATATTGCAATATACTTATGGACATTATACGGCCGCTTTACTATCGATATGCCTTTCTCCAGCTTTTATATTGATATCTTCCATGATATAGATCGGATATCATTGCATATAGGTATATCTAATATATTCGTATTATACCGACGTGGACTTTTCGTATGAAATCTTATTTTTTCATATTAAATTTATAAAATGATTTATATACTACTCGTTGAATTATTTAAGAATTGTCTAAATGATGTATTAAATACGGCTTGAGAAAGAAACAGTCATAAAACTCTTATAAATAAGATTGTAAGCCGAGTCCGGTCGGATCGATTACGATTTGAGTCGCCACTCTTTGTTATAATGTACATCGTAATCACAGATATTCGTTTATTTGCCAAAGCATCGACTCTTTTTCACATTTCTGCGTAGCGAAGCTTTATATATGTGTTTACTGTTTAGATAACTGGAGTTTTAGATTGATTTCCTATAGTATTGCAGGAGTTCACAAACCTTGATTTGGAAACATTTTACTTAGTTGGATGCTCATCCACGTAGATGAATTTTCCTTTGTTGTGTTCAATAAATTCATTTTATAAAGTATTTTTCGAACATAATATTTTACTTAATATGCCACACAAACGGTAAAAAAATTCGAATATACTTTTCTTTTAATATTGATATTATATTTTCGTATAAATTCAAGCGAATAAAATAATTTCTTCACTATAATTGCAGTATATATACACCTGCAATTTTATTTTAACCATGAGGCGATAACTTTTATACCAATAAAAGGCGAACTATTCTGTATAATAATAATTAAAAAGGATTTTCAAATTTTATATCTTTTTGTATTCATACATATGTTTTTATATTTTACTTTTAAATTTATAATCGATTTTACAGAAGTCATATTCTATATTATATTATTTAGTATATTATATTTATTGTTATTGTAAGAGAATATATTTAATGTTCAAGCATTTTCGTATAGAAAAAGCGTAGATTATTAGAAAATGACATTTTTCATAGTCATACGAGACCCTTAAGTTTTACACCATTTGAAATAATCTTCTGCAGATAGTATCTTATTGTCATTTATACTCTGTTAAAGTCATAAGTCATAATAATATTTACTTAAAAAATCATACTGAATCTGTTGATGGATTAATAGGGAAAAAATCGAATATTCTATATTGAAATATACCTGACGTTAGTTATATTTCGGGTAAAAAACCAATCATTTAGACCGAAATTCGTGTCCCAGTATTAAATTTATTGAATACCCAAAACCAATTTTTAAGAACTCGTAAATTTATTTTATACAGAAAAGATCTCAAATTAATTTTATGAATGCAGCGTACTATTTAACAACCATTGCTTTATGAACAATATTTAATAATTCGAGTTACGTATTATAGACACAATTTGTAATAAAACAAAACGTCTGCAGTCATACAGAATATGGAAGATAAATGTAAATTTTTAAGTTGCAATTAGTAACATGTAATCATCTGCGAAAGTAAGAAATAGAAATATGAATTCCGATATTTTCGTAGGACAAAAAATACGTAATGTAATTGTAATTATGATTTTATTTAAAAATCGTAATAGAAGATAGACAAAAATCGTGTTAATGATTAGATTACACGCACAGATATTCTCGCAAATATTAGCGTTTCTTCATTGACTGATGAACATTGGCGATTAATGCAAAAACTATTTGCAACTTTTTTTAAATGTATAAAACTTTTGCGTATGACTACCCCTTTTTGTCACCCATTGGGTAGTGTGAACAATCACATTTGGGACACCCTATATATACTATAAATAGGCATATATATATATATATAGGAAGAAAAGAATATTTCGTAGCAATATCGCTCAGCCCCAATCGATCGATTGCGAGTGAGGGCAAGTTCACGTAAAAAGTGTGTCTAGTCGATATAGCGCCTCTCACGCCACCGCACCTGGGCAAGCATAAGCATTATTATATATACGTATCAATAAGATTAGAGAAATATACGTATAGAGCCTCTATAATAGTGACAAGGCATACGTATAGGAAGCACCGTGTTGCCGCGACGCATTGTTTATTGTCTCGTATATGGCCTCCCCTCCCCCATCCCTCCCTCTCTGCCCGTCTCGCTCTCTCAATCGTTCGCTCTGTTTGATGCGCCGCGGGTCGACGAAGGCGGCGACCGCGCGCGCGCAACCACCCCCGCCGTCCGATCCAACGACGGGGGCGGCAGAACGGGGGAGGGGGGAGAGGGAGGAGAGAATGGGTGCCGGCGGATCCGAGCAGCCAATGGGCGACACGCTGGGGCTACACCCGCGCGCAAATCACAATGCTCATTGTTGTGCGCGCTTTGTCGGAGCACAGCCACCGCCCACACCCCCTTCGCGGCTGCGAGAGAGAGAGAGAGAGAGAGAGAGAGAGAGAGAGAGTGGGACGGAGAAGTGCTGCCTCACCTGCGAGTGCGCGCCAGCGAAGGAGAACGGCCGAGTTGCTCGGCGATTGGCTTGTTGCGACCTTGATACTCCATTTTTACTCTGTTTTCGGAGTATTTCTCTGAAATTATTTTTATATTTATCGAAAATTATAATGGTTTCGTCAACAACAATTCTGCATTGATATTTTATTCTTCAGTTATGGATATATTATATCTCTACTATGTAATGTATAATTCTTTTGCTATATTCAGAATATTATATATGGCTTTCCAAAGTATTTGTTCAAAATATAAAAAATAATAAATGAAGTTTAGCTGTTATACTTATATATATATATATATATATATATATATATATATATATATATATATATATATATATATATATATATATATATATTATTTCGTCTGTGTGTGCGTGCTTGCTCGTTATATACACTTAAATACATTATATACACATACGAATATAGTGCAACGTATATAATTATAGGTCTTTTCCCGAGCCGTATGAAAACAGCATCTAACGATTGGCATTATTTACGTGCGCGCGGCACTTGTATAGAATATATGCAAATGATATGTATAAATCCAGTTTGTATGTGAAACTATATAATGCCTCGTCGCCGAACTCGTCGAAGTCCGCGTGCAGACTGCGTATTTATTCGATTAATAAATCGGGGCTCGAATCGAAGGCGCGCGAGTCCGTGGTCGGATGCGCATATGGTATACAGAACGCGTATTTTATTGACGTCAGCATCGTCAAAGCGCTATATACATTACGGTTTAGACTATTATATATATATATATATATATATATATATATATATATATATATATATATATATATATATTATATGGTCTTTCGTCATCAAGGACTGGACCGACCGAAATGATCGTTTCGAAATTCCCAGTTAAAGTGAAATTGTGACGTACTCAGGGAAGTAAAAGGCAGGTGTAATATATATATATATATATATATATATATATATATATATATATATATATATATATAAAGACATATTTGAGTGATTTTTCTTTACGTTGTGATTTTCAGAGCATTAAGCTTCTCGTCGTTTGAAGTCAAACTGTCGGAATGCAGCACACAAGTATATAAAAAACTTACGTAAAGTTGATGGAATTGAGATGCAACGAGTTTACGACTTACCTGAAACATAAAAAGACAAGGATATATATTAGTTAAATAACCGATGGGACGCTTTATTCAAAAGATATTGTGAAAGTATACAGATATAAAGAGAGAAGGGAACAGTTAGAGCTTGGAAGAAATTGTTTTAAGACTTTTTTTAGTAATTTCATTGCGGAATAAGGAAATCTGAAATAGCATCAGCGATTTCATTAAAACTTCGATTGAATTAAGCAAACGCTGTGTGTTGACCAAAGGTTCTGTGAATAACATATTCTAATGGCCTAATACCCAAAAGTTGTTTGGCTGTTTAGAAAGCGTCATTCTTAAGTGTTTTTTTTTTCATATAACGATTCCCGTATAAAACTTATATCATAGATGAGTTTGTATTCTTTGTCCAAATAACGTCTACGCAATAATCGAAGGCTTATTAATTATATAGATTTCTGGATTTTCTGAATAGTCTCTTATATTCTATAGTATAACATATAGAAATGTCTAGAAATATCCGAGGGAGAAAATAATTATAAGATGCAAATAAATATTTGAACAAATAAAATATTTAAGCTATTATCAATAGTAATTTTTATTCTACTATCTTTATCTATTATTAAATTCGTTTGAAAAACTAATAAAATTGCTAAAATTCGATATACTCTTATACACATACAATAAATAAATATAAAAATAATCGATTTATTTAGATAATATTGTAAAACCAAAAAAGTGATTTTTATTAAATTTACTCAACACTGTAACAGATGAGCTAAATAACTAAAGTATCGATTTTTAAATATTCGGGATAATTCGGAGTAACTACAAACACACCCACACACGCGGGCGCGCGCATACACACGCACGAGATGTGTAATGAAGGAAATACTATAGGATATATTTTCGAGCGTTTAATTGAGTTTACATATATAGTCGAACTCAAACATTATTATATGACCAAATTAGGTACTCGTGCAATAAAAGAATACAAAAAATATGTATACAATGTGAATTATAACGCAACGAATGGATACCACACGACTTCTCGACAAAACATGCTTGTACATTAAAAACAATTCTATATATATATATATATATATATATATATATATATATATATGTATGTATGTACGTATGTATGTATGTATGTATGTATGTATGTATGTATGTATATATAATATATATATATATATATATATATATATATATATATATATATATACTTACATACATACATACATATATATATATATATATATGTTTAAGACAAAATTGAGAAATTCATATAGTATTGATGCAAACGACTTATATTCATAGAAGCTTCGTCATTACACTATTATTTTATGCACAATAAATTAAAATATGTACATCTCACAAGGCTATCAAATTAATTTACGCAGAGATTTTTTTTATTTAATATAGTAATGGAAATTATAATTAACAAATCCTGAAAAATAGAAATAGCTTAACGTTTTGCACGATGGTTTATTTTCTAGGATGAAAAGATTTATTGAGATATTTCTATTGTTTCTACTAAGGGCATGCGAGAAGTGAAGAATGAATAATGTATTTCAATATCAGAAATGCGGAAATATAATCCATTTATTATACTAGTATCCATATTTGTGGCTTGAAAACTCACATCAGAGGTTTCTATTTGAAAATCTTATCTGTTTGCAAGTACACATATATCATCTCATTATATTTACTACGACTTATATCCACATTCCTAACGGGGGTGCGCTCAAGTATTCGCAAAGCCGAGTGCAAAGTTGACCTACGCAGATTTAATTCTTAATTGCTTATACCGATCGTAAACGGTACTGAAAAGTAGCATGGATTAGATTTTTAAAGCTTTTAGTCTCATTAGCAGTGCTGGTGTTTCTTCGTCGATACATTATTCAGATTTGACGAAATGAAATATTTTTCTGTTTATTCATTTATACGAATCCTATACGGTCGAATAGAAAAGGTGATTAAATTCATCTTCGCAAATCATCATTATTTATTATATTATATAACTTGCAATGATTTCTTACCATAATGCAAATAACCATTTACATGAAAGTAGTTTATTATCGAACTGCCTTTGGAATATATCAGGTATTTTATTTTTCTAATTACTTATTCAATTTGCACAGAAGATAGTTAAAAATTAAGCAATTTTTGAAAACAATGGCGAATTTATAAATACTTTTAGGGAGTTTTCAAGTACGTAGTTGGGTTAATGAAGTTTACGGTTTTTTTCATTCAAGATAAAGATATGTGATTGAACTATAATAACTAGGATATATATATATATATATATATATAGATTGATAGATAGATAGATAGATAGATAGATAGATAGATACATATTGCAGTTATGTCGTTTGTATATACGTCGACCAATCATTAATTCAAAGTAGACTTTAATATCGAAAAACGACGAGTTTAATAACGATCGCGAGAGTTTTCAGGGAAAATTTAGAAAGCTGCGACGATAATATAGTCTTATGAGGCAGAATGGATGATTATCGCATCGGGTTGTGTCTGTGTGCGTGCGCGTGTGCTTACATGTATATGCGCTCACCCGGGTGTGTCTGTGTAAAATCATAGCCAGGGTTTCCCAGAAATAAAGCCTCGAATAATTCATTTAAATAAGACGCATTGGTTGCTAACGCACATCTGTTTGTCCCAAGTCGACCTTATACGCGTGCGCTAAATGTTAAATTATGCTCCGACCAAGTAATCTATCTCTAGAATCTATATATAAATCTATAATATTATATACAATCGGAAGTACGCGCAATGTTGTGACCTACGAGTCGGGGCATTAGCGGGTGAAAGACGCGCGATTCTCGGCATCTATTATTCTCTCTCTCTCTCTCTCTCTCTCTCTCTCTCTCTCTCTCTCTCTCTCTCTCTCTCTCTCTCTCTCTCTCTCTCTCTCTCTCTCTCTCTCTCTCTCTCTCTCTCTCTCTCTCTCTCTCTCTATCTCTCTCTCTCTCTCTCTCTCTCTCTCTCTCTCTCTCTCTCTCTCTCTCTCTCTCTCTCTCTCTCTCTCTCTCTCTCTCTCTCTCTCTCTCTCTCTCTCTCTCTCTCTCTCTCTCTCTCTCTCTCTCTCTCTCTCTCTCTCTCTCTCTCTCCTCTCTCTCTCTCTATCTCTCTCTTCTCTTTTCTCTCGCTTCCTCCGCGGCGGGGGGCACTGCGCGGGTGCCCAGCGCGGCGCTTTCGGCCCTCTCTGCGTGGCTGCAGAGTGCGTGCTTCTGTTTCGGCGCGTCCGCAGGCCTCTGTATATCCCGCTGACCCCCCGCCCGCGCCTCTTTTCTCTCGCTCTCTTCTCGCTCTATATCTCCTCTAACTCGCTCTCTATATATAGACAGAGAGAGAGCGAGAGCGAGAGCAAGCGAGAGAGCGAGAGAGAGAGAAAGAGAGAGCGAGCGAGCGAGCGAGCGAAGGAGAGAGAGAGAGAGAGCGCAAGGAGACTTAGAGCTCAAAAGATTGTAGGGGTCATTATATTAATTTGTGCGGAATAATCCGGACGATACCTATGCAAATTTTTAATTGTGCTGGCTTGGAAAAATGATTGTACCCCAATACAGTAATAGACATCACAATAAGTATCCGAATAAGCCAATTTTTCTTTAATATTCATTTATATGCTAAATTATCGGAATATATTTATATATAATAATCATACTTGTAGTTGTTCATTACTGTAGAAACATATAAGCCTCATATTGTAGAAACTGGTGAGGGTTATTAGAGAACTTTTGAGCTCGATCCTCATAAAGTATCCTGATTTGTCAATACCATATTTTATTGATGGCTTACAAAAATGAAAGTTTATCTATAGAAAAGTAGATTGAGGTAAAAGAAAATACTGTTGGAAAATAAAAAACTACATATATATTTTCTCAATTCGAATAAATGAATTTAATATATTCAAAACGTTAACGTGGCGATGAATCACATTAAAAATTTTAGCAAATTTTTTACTTTTGCTATATGTTAAGAATTTCGGCATATTAGTCCCATTGGCCACTAGACAGCGATCAGCATTTAGTATCTCAAAGTAACTATCCTGAATTACTATTATCAGAAATTTATTAGAAGCTTTGAAAAATAAATAAATGTATAATAGTCTAGAAATGCTTTTTGTTCTACAGTATGACGGTCGACACAACGGCATTATTGTAAGCTCATAAACCCAAGATGTTTTTTTAAATAATTTTATAAGTAACATTTTAAATAACATTTTTTCTACTTACATGCTCTAAATAAGCGATATTTCGCGATATTTTCTAGGTTTTCCTAGTTATAATTTTTCACATATTGTAAAGACATTTACTTATTTACTATCTAATGTTGTTTATGAAATAAATAAATATAGATATTTATTTTACGCGAAGAAAGCTGAAACATCTTAAATAAGTGAACACGAATTTCAAATAAGTAGATTTATTGGCTTACACAATTTTAGAAAGTAACAAATAGTTTTTCTATTTTTTCTTAAGGTAAGTAACAAGTACACGAAAAGAATGTAGGAAAATAAAAAAAGTTGATTATTTCAAGATTATAATATAAAATATATTTATTCATATATAGTGCTTTTTTAATTTTTAATAATTTTCTTGTTTCTAGTTTCGACCCTTTAGTATACAAATGTTATCAGTTATATTTCGTTTCGATAGTAAGCATCTTTGGTATTATTTCATATAATTGGACGGCTTGGAAAAGGATGAAATGGATTTGCTTGGAAGTAGAGTTAGAAGGAAATATGTTGAGCTAGATACACTGTATCTATCTACAATTCTCGCGATAAACAGGGCGCAGTAGGGTACAGATAAGCATACCGATACAAGTGGTGGGACGCGAATACCCTTTCCAGATTACACCGCTCCTCTATAATATGAAGTATTCATGGCGGAAAAATTTCGGGTGCGCATCGAATCTCCTCAGCTCCCGTCGGCAAACAGCGGGCGACGCTCGCTCACGCACTGACCCCTCGCCTAAATAATTCAGGCGCACGTACGCGCGTTTCCCTGCATCTCTTTCTCTTAACATAAACGTACGTGCATATAGGAGCAGGCGCTACTCGAAAATCCGAGCAAAACGACCTTCGTGCCTGCAATGGACAAGGACTGATACGGCCGCGGGCGCGTGCGGGCCAGGCGAGGCGCCACCGAGAGACGAGAGGGTCGAGAGCCGTCGCGGGGAACGTAAGAAGACGGAGAAGACGGAGCGGCGGGCGCGGCCGCGCACTGGCGGGGGATGCGGTCGCGATGCGCGAAACGCCGGCGCGCATCCCTTTCGCGCTTTCGCCGACCGGGTCGTCGCTGGCCGCCCCGCGAGCTCTGGACCGCCGCCCCCCAGCCATTGTCGGACACGCAGCGGCGCATGCGCGAATCGAGTCATTGTACGAGAGCTGCGAGAAGCGTATATCGAAGAGTGCTAAGTACGTGGGAAGCTAAACGGAGATAAGCAGATAAACAAATATAAGTACCTATATAGAGATACCTATAGGTGGATAGATAATTGTATCGTACGAGAACTATATAGGGGTCCATTATAGTCTGGTTATTTATGCAATAAAGCATACGATCTGCAAATTTCTTCCTAAGCAGTAGTTCATTTTGATTGCCATGTCTGTGTAAGGGAACAGTAAGTTCTTTCGAAACTTCAACTATAATAATAAAAATAAAGAAAACCTAAAGTTTTAACGAGTATCCGTCTTGAATCGAAAATAAGATTGGCAAAGTTCTCGTTTAACCACATTTCATCAGGATAGCTTCTATGTTTTCACTTCATGCCTAATATTTAAGTTGTCTCCGTGTAAATTATTTTCTAGTCGTTAAAATAAACTGTTGGTACAATAAAGTATTACTTCTACGGAGCTACTCGAATATCTTGTAGAGCCCTACTATAGTGCATAAGATATATTAATATTAAATTATGATGTCGTTGGTGATATTAGGCAGACGTAAAATATGGCGAATTGTACAATATGAATAAATGTCATACACATTTATTCATATTGTACACACACACACACACACACACACACACACACACACACAAATATATATATATATATATATATATATATATATATATATATATATAGGCGCGCGCGCACGCACACACATATAGAACGCACACACACACAGATATACATATATATATATATATATATATATATATATATATATATATATATATCAAACAGTTAGTTTTTTTAGTATTACATATTATTGGTATACAACGAGAGTCTGTATTAAATTAATAAATATTTTTATCTGTTTTAAAGTCTTTATTAATTTAATTCAGAACAGTCGACATCGGTACAATTTTTAATTTTTAACGATAGTCTGTACTTCTATATATAAAAACTAAGTAGACTAATTAACAGTACTGCAGATTTGCGCCTATCCTGAACATAGCTCCTTTATACCTGTGGTCAACTATATCCAGCCCAAAACAAAAATGTAAGTCAAGACAAAATAGAGAAATAGCGAAAGCTGCAACTAGTTATAAGTAAATGAACGATCGAGTTGTGATTCGCAGAATAAATAAAGTTAAAGGGGAGAGAAACAAACTACTTAATTATGAAAGATAATGTTGAAATTAGAACCTTATGGACTTTCTCGAGTCTCTTTCTGTCGTAAAATAGCAAAAGAAAGAGCACAGAGCAATAGAGGAGAAAGAAGAGGAAGAGCCGGAAAGTGATGGTTGGGGAGCGAGAAGGGAAGGACACGGTACGGCAAAAGGAGAGGAAGAGAGAAACCTTCTTCTTTTAAATAGGACTGGAGATGATGTGTGATGTCTGGGCTGGGGAGCGAACCAGTGCACTAGTATGATTATTTTGGAGTGTAATAGTTTCAAGTTGCATTAAACGATGAATGTGAATATAACTCTGTCATAAGCCCGCGCGCACGCATACATAGACACATTATTTTTGTCTCAAACGATGAATAAATTTTTCATGAGGATGTGGATAAAAATTTCTTCTTTTTCGATACAACTTGCATATTTATGTAATGTTTTAATACATTGTATATGGTGATATTCTATATATAAATTTTTTTAAAGTCTAGTAGCCCTCTTTGTATTACTGCTCATTCTGCAATTTTTAATAACAAATTGAGATGAAAATTATTTAGAAAACTTCCGAATATATATATTGAGTATTACATTTTTGTATCCTCTTTCTATTAAAATAATTTGAGTATCGTGTATAAATCGTATCCGAAAATCGTCATAGTAACTATTCTGAATTATAAGAAATGCATTGTCTTTTGAGGATTAAATAGTCATAAACTCTCACAGAAAAAATGTTATATTATCTGTCGATACTATCTATAGATGAGACGTTAACCGTTAAAAGTTTGTTTTATAGGCGTAAGTATTTTTTACGTTCCTAATAGTTCCATTTCTGAACTCCTATGACTCGACTGGCCGTTACTCCTTAAGTTTCTCCTTAAAGTCAGAAAATGTACAAATAAATTGTAAAGGGGACGCGTAAAGTAATTATGAAACTGAATCGTAGGCAATTTTTAAACAGTGTGGACAATTTCAGAACAGATAATAGTGCATATGTATGCTTACACTGTTGCTTTTTTCATAACAATAAAGTCGACAATTATAGAAAATCATGTATGGTTAGTATTTTAAAATGAAAAATGGTTTGTCATTTTATATAAATACAGTATAGATTTATATATGAATGAATAAAGATATATGAAAAAAGTATAAAGTTGTTATGAAATAATGATAATTGAAGAACCTATATTAATACTTAGACATTTATAATCACTTCATTGCATTGCAGATGTTTTTATTTGTCTCTATTATTATAATATAGGAACGTGTAATCAAAACTGATAATTTTCAGTCAATCGAGCAGTATCCGCCGATAGAACTGTCAGAGATTGGCACCGATTCGCGACAAGTTGAGCAACGCATTCTCTTCCACACCACATCCGCGTATTTAATATCCCTCGAATATTTACATACCGAGAGCCGCAATTTATCGACTTTGTGCCATTAAAGTATCGGATCGGATTCATTCTTCATTTTTTTTTATTTTTCAATTTCTCGACAAGAAGCATGCATGATACACTGCAACGGATACAAGTTGGAAAATCCGAGACGATAAAATCGCGTTCGTTTATACATCAAGGAGGGAAGTTAAGGTAAAAATAATGGAGAGCGGAAAAAAGGACGACGAGCAGCAGCTATGCGATTTATTACTAACGCGAAGAGAGATAGGGGGTTGGGGGAACGCAAAATTCCAATCGGTTGGCGTTCTCGTAAGTCAGTGTCAGGCTCTCGGCTACCTGCCACTAACTCGACTATAATAGCACGCTGCAAAAGCTAATCAGCATACTATGAACGTCCAATGGTATCGTCAGCTCAAAATTCTTCCTCTCTAACGTTTCTCTCTCCCTCTTTCTCAGTCGTTCGCTATGTACTGTACAACATTATATTTGTATTTTTATTTCGCTCGGCTCGTCCCCTGTTGGTGTACATCGGCAGAGCAAATCTGACGCGACGAAGGCCGCGCCAAATCGCGCACCAACCGAGAGACCGATTGAATTGTAAGAGAACAAGGAGTTTAAAGAATCTCTGACGTTTTTTGCTTGCTTAGAATCTTAAGAGCAGATCCAGTGGCCAATAATACTGGCTTTGTTTGAGCATTCGACGATCTCAAAATGGCCGAGACGGAAAGGAAGGACGGAAAGAACGATGCCCGCACCGTGACGACGGATGCGCTTATAAGAAAATCTTAATTTTTCTAGCATATTAGAACGGTAGAAGTATAAAATGATACGACTTAATTTACTAGAATTTTTTGAGGTAATTTTTATGAAAAACTATTAATTAAAAGTCATTAGACGCTTCCGCTTAGAAAGTTTTAAAATTTGTGGACTGTTCAGAGATTAGTAGTTCTTATCTGGATTTTTGTAAATCCGTCAAGTATGTGTTCAAGAACAATTTAAAAGATATTACAGTATATTAATCAGAGGATAATAAAGAAGGGATTGCTCGAATTCATATAAAAATCTGATCATAGTAATTAAGTAATTAACGCCATATAGTATCCTTAGCTTAGGTAATTATTTATGCAGAAGATATTGCTTTTGGATTCATAAAACGAATGAATTCTCTCGACGAAATAGAATAATTTTCAATGGTTTTCGAATTCCTAATTTCACGAATTGCAACAAAGCATTTAGCCATCGTATCTGACTAACGTTCTAATACTTTTATAAATCTAGATTAGTCCTGTTATAATTATTTTCATTCGATGTAGAAAAATATTGCAGAATTCTTAAAACCAGCTCCTAGAAACTATTTATGTCGTAAGCAAGTAATAAATTACGTCAACGGAACTGGAATAAACAACAATGTACATGATTTAATTTTGCAACATTTATAGTTTATGCAAATAAGTATAATTCAAAACTAATTTACAATATATACGAATGCGCTATTTTACAACGGATACTGTTGTGAAAAAGATCGCGTGAAACGTGCCTACGCGATCGCGTTGACGTTATTCAGAATTAAGCCCGACGAAAAATACGCCGCATCTCCTCCGGCAAATTTTGAACCTCGCCAGCCCGAATAATTTTAACCTCGCCCCTGCGCGTTGCAATCGATCATCGAGGAAAATGTCGCCGTGGACGGCACAAGCGTTCCGCGAGGCTCGCCGGAAGGTATGCGCGTCGTTGCATCGCGGGCCGGTGCGAACGGACCGCGGTGGAGGCTCTGGTGGAACGTACGCTGCGCGCATGCGGCGGCCTCGCGCCCCAGCAATATTCGCGCGCGCTTCCTGCCCGTGCCAGCAAAGCGGGGAGATTGGGCGGACGCGCGCGAGGTCCCGCGAATCTTGCAATCTGCGTTATACTTATAGAATAAGAGAACTGTGTATATATAGAGAGACGCGGGGACGGGACACGGGGCCGGTGCGCTCATTGGCCGTTCGCTCAAAGATCTTCGGAGAGTTCGCGCTGCAATTTAGGAATTGATCGAGCAGAGTTTGTCGACGAAAGATTGTTTGATTTTTTTATGAATGGGTAAAATCGTTATAATTAGAGCGAGATAGGAATCGTATAAACAGAAAGTGTATTAATACTGATTTACAAAATGAATAAATACCGATGATAAGATAATTTGGATGGGCTGATTCAAAAAATTTACAAACACTAGCTAAAATACAATATATGTATATATATATATATATATATATATATATATATATATATATATATATACTTGTATTACAATAATATAAATTATTACAGTAAAGTATGGATTAAGCATTTACCATTAAGCATTTTCATCGCATGAATATTACTTAATTAAATCTATTAACAATTCTTCGATTAAATGCATCGGGAGCTTGCGCATTATCATTGGCATTACAACTGTTTGATACGATCCGATATCACCGTTTCATACTACAAACAGAACAGTTTTTAAATAAGCTATAACAATAAATTTTTTTTGAAAAATACAGTACGAAGCATTGAATGTTGGAATCTTAGACGTATGTACTGTCATATACAATAATGGTAAAAATATTTAAAAAAAATCTTCTATCGCAAGTTTTATCGCAGTCTAAAAAATACAAAATATCTTATTTATACAGATATAGAAATAGCGTTCTCGTCTACAGCAGCATTTGCTTTATTACCTCCTAAGTATAAACGTCTATCGTGTAAGTAATAACTGTTTCATTTTCTAAGTGAAAATCGCTGCGGATGCGGCTCTCTAGCGACTCCTGCTTTATGCGTATATATACGTGAACGCCTACTGTTGGAGTTTTCTCTACCAACTCACAGAGCCGGCTGTCAGGCAAATTTTGCTTTGTTTTTCTCCCACTTTATATACGCGCTACGCGCGTTAATCAAAATTATACTGGGTCGTATAATGCCGCCGCGCGTATTCGAGCTTCGCTCCTCTCCCGGCTCCAGCGCGTCCTCCTTCATATTTTCGTCAATCCCATGGAAGTAGGAAGGCATAAAGTAGACTTTACGGTCGCGCAAATCCAAAACTCAAAAAGAAGCGCCTATAATACCCCCTTCGCGACACCCTCCCCCCCTCCCCAACGGCGGTCGCCGAAGAATATATGAAAAATTTATCTCTTCTCTTATTTCATCGTACGCTTATAACATCTTACGCTGGGGATGACGTTACTCTTTTCGCCCCTTTTGTATATATTTATAAATTATAAAAATACGAGGGAATAGCGCATCAAAATCTTAAAAGAAGCTGACACCGCGGTTATATGTGACAGTGCGTTCGTGACAGGAATGGAGGGAGAGTTACAGGAATCTTGACCTTACAGAAATAGTAGCCCTTCAAGCCTTCCGAGCACTTAATCGTTCAGCTTATTTAAATAGTTGAATCCTGAATTATTTTTCGTGCGCATATTTGAATATAATTTGTAAGCTTTCATATTTATAAATATGTATCATGTTATCTCTTTTCATGTTTATATGCAAGATGATTTCATATGTATATGTACGTGTAGGATTTCCAATGTGGAGGGTGTCGAGTAATTTATACCTATACGTTTCATAATTATGCGTAATTGCATCACTTGTAAGCGCATGTATACAATTTAAATTCCATTCTCTAATTTAAATTAGAAAAATTCATTGGTATCAATTAGTTAATATTCAACTATTTACAATAAGTTGTAGAAATAATTTCAGCCTGACGTATCTATATATATATATATATATATATATATATATATATATATATATATATATATATATATATATATATATATATATATATATATATATATATATGTATATATTTAAAATTATTGAAATGGCATCAATGTATAAAAATATTGAATAAAAAAAGGATTTAAGAACAACGTAAATTACATGACGGCAAGACTATCGCAGTCAGTGAAATATATGCATATGATATGCGATACAGAAATTCCCTTAACAATACAATTAGTATAAATAAAGTTCAAATCAATATATTAAAGAACATAAAGCGAAACATAAGTCGAAATATATTAAAGAACATAAAGCGCTCGAAGATATTGTTTATGAATACTCGAAATTTACTTGAAATTAGAGCGAACTTGCGAGACATTAGATTTTCGATGGTTGATTATGATTGAATAAAAAATGGTTTGGATCTCTCTAAAACCAGTACAAGAATTGCTCTAACTAGAATAAATATTCGTCAAGACTTGCTTTTCAAAAATGATTTATAAAAATTCTTTAATACGAGTATATTTACACGTAATAATGTATACGTAATTTTTATATAAATTGATGTAATTCTATTAATTATTTCACTAGTCTATTATGCAATGTTTGGTATAAGATAGTAAAATGAAATATTATCTATATACATATACATACATACATACATACATACATACATACATACACTACATATATATATATATATATATATATATATATATATATATATCATATATCATATATCACCTTTTTCGTTATAGGAATACAGATTGAAAAAGAACGAAATGTTGTCCCGAACTATATGCAAATAGTGCAAAGCGTTTTGTAATATAAAGATATATACTATAATTTTTTAATTGAATGATGATGTATTTTGCAATAAGAACGACATTCGATGTTTTTAATGGTATTTTATATTCTACGACTATAACTCCCCACACTCATTCTCAAATTCGAAAATCCTCGCTCAGTTTCTTTAATTGGCTCTGCTAAATTCGACGTAGAGCACCGCCGTAGCTCAAAAACACCGAACAACAAGGTTGAAACGAGCGAGAACCGAACGTGCCTCAAGAAACGTAGTGACAGGGAGAGAAAGAGAGAGAAAGAGAGAGACAGTGGGTCGGAGTTCTCGAGGAAGTGGGTGGGGGAGTCTTCGCCCCGTAACAAGATTCATTTTCGTCGCCGACATCCGCAATACCGCGAAGATAGTTCGCGAAGGGAGGATGGCCCCGTACGCTGCAGCGCACTTATATGTACAAACACGCGTTCGCTCGCGAAAACGTCATTCTATTCCCGGCGAAACAGTATATACACACATGGACGCGCACGCACGAAAGCACATACGCACAAACACACACACGCGCTCGCTCGCCGAAGAGTATATGGAGAAAAGAACAATGAGCCTCTCTCTCTCGCACTTCTTCCCTCTCGCGTGTCCGGGCACGCGTATATTATATAGTGGGTGCTGCTGTGCGCGCATATATATATATATATATATATATATATATATATATATATATATAGAAGCTCCATGGATGTGTCGTATAATGAAAGAGCCCGTGGCTAGCGTAAGTAGTGGTAGCAGTCATGGTAGCATAAGTAATAGTAGTAGTGTATAGTGTAATAGCTGCAGTTTGGAGAACGAGAGAGAGAGAGAGAGAGAGAGAGAGAGAGAGAGATAGTGGGAGGAAAGAGGCCGAGGGTGGGAGAAAGAGAGCAAGAGATTTATATGCCCGGGCGAGCAGGGCGCGCGCGGGCGTCCGCGAACGTTTTGCTCCCGTTTCTGGACGGCCGCGGGGCTGGGGGGGGGTGGGGTGGCAGCAAGAGGAGTCGACGTCGACGTCCGAGTGGAGCGGGACGCATATACGGGGAGGTTGAAAAACAAGAGAAGGAAGAGAAGTCGGTGCAGCGTGTTTGTGAATGAACATTGGCTCGCGCGGGAGCGCATTTCCGGCGATGCTTTTGGCTCTCTCTTATTGCCCTCGCTCCCTCGCCCGTGTGCGTCCCTGTGCGCATGTGTGCGCATCTTCTGCTTCTTCTTGATAGTGGCGCGCCCGCGCGCCGAGGGCGAGCGCGCGTCCTTCTCCCGCGGGTCTCTTCATGAATGAGTCGCCAGTGTAAACGCGAGCATGCGGGAGAGAATGCGAGAAAGAGATAAAGGAGGGAAGAGGCAGCGCGCGCGCGCGCGCGGTTATAATAGCGAACGCGCGCTTCCCGCACGGCGACGAATTTAGACGCGAGCGGCACACGCGTATATTCGCTCGAATCTCTGTCCGCGCTTACGCGCGCTCTCTCCCTCTCTCTCTCTCTCTCTCTCTCTCTCTCTCTCTCTCTCCCTACCTCCCTCTTTCTTCATCTTTCTTCGTAATATAAGAAAGAAAGTTCCGGTGTCTTTCTACGAGCATCCTCGGCTTTTTCCCGGACGTTTTAGTTTTTTATTTCCTCAATGAAAGAACTAGATGCTGAAATTTATTATAGTTTCTTCATTCTCCGTTAAATCGAATTTCATCGTTTTTTTCACTCTTCATATTGATTTTCGGAAAGAAATTAAGTTAATAAACGAATAAAAATGAAATTTTTTATCGGGCATCTAAATATGCCATGTTTTAATTTCAGTTAATAATTTAGACCCGAAGAATGTAAAAAAAATCTATCGCTTTCGTAATATTATAAATGTTCTGGTTCAACTATCGAGCGTTAGAGCTTTTAATTACAATGAAAATAGTGTTAAGCTTCGGGATCATTATTCCAAGCAAGAAGGCCCGAGCAAAAAGTATGAAAAAAAGTATATTTTATCACCCGGTAAGTCGGCCATCATTAATTTCTATTTTACCGTTTCAAATGAGAAATTACACCGGAAACGATCTTATTGCACTTACAAAGCGAGCCCGCGCACGCGTTGCTTAGCTTATATTTATGAGAAGCTGCGCGCGCAGTGCGTCCCCAGAGCTAAAATCTTGGTCGATTATAAATAGTTGCCTTTGTCGAATCCTTTTTATTACTATATAGTTGCCGTTGCCTCGCACGTATATAGCACGCGCGCGTATGACCATTTCGTTTTGCATTCCTTGCTCTCCCCCCCTCCCCACCCCGCCCTCTCTTGCCAGCCTACCATCGCGGGATGCTCGTATCCGCGGTACTGCGCTATTCAATTTTAGACGTTTTCGTTCCTGACCGTTCGCGACACTTTGCCGGACTCAGCCTGGTACAAAATTTCACGTGTTTGGCAACTGTTGATATACATAGATGTGAGAAACAGCGAAACCGTTGAAAATTTCGATACCGTGTATGCAACTGGTAATCAAATCTGTTTGTTCAATTCAAACATAACGGATTAGTACGAATCGGATATACGCACAAGTCGAGCTTTTAATTCGAACTTTTGCTCAATTTTTTTAATAATAATAACGTCAAAGCTGCCAGTGCTAGAAAATATCAATGAAATCTCTGTGATTTGCGTGCGCGTGCATCTATGATCTCAAAGGCAACGTTTCGCAGTGCCAAACAATTCAATGGGAATTTTCATTCCCTCGCTTTGGCAACTTCATCATATAACGGTTCTCTTCTCGCCGTTGAGAACACTCGTGACTAATGACATTCGCCAGCGCCAGTCATATATAATACGTGGCCGAGGGTCCACACAACATATAATATATAGATAAAAGAGACAAGAAAAGAAACGAAAACCCGTGTGTGATTCGCTCTCTCGCCCGCTCTCTCTCTCTCCCTCTTGCATCGTGACTTAGAACCGCGATCGCTAACTCATCGCGCTCCGCGATTTTTAAAAGTTTTTCCCGCGCTTCGAGCCTCAGCCTCGAAATTCCCGAGCAATCGTCGTAGAAGTAGTATATAGGACCGCGTTGACGCGACGTGCACGTGGGCCTCATATTGTATACACATGTTACATACATACACACAATTGTAAAATTGTAAATCGATCATTGCGGGGCGCGGACAATGGCTGTAAATTTGCCGAGGCTTGTCTAATTTATGCCGGCGTGAACGCCGCGCGCGCCTCGGGGGCCGCGCGTGCAGCGCCCCCGCCGCCCCTCTCCGCTACACGAACACGAGCACCGGTGCATAATAAATTAGCGAGTCGATGCCAGGATGGGTCGGAGCTGCCCCCCTCCGTGTATTATACCTGACGCGCGCTTTCTTCTTCCTTCTTTCTTCTCGATATACATATATATATATATTATAAGTGAGAATAAGTGTAGCGTCGATATTTCGCGAGGTTCGTCGCTTGGGACGGATGAACGTTAGTGGTTTGGCTTATGCGTACCTGCACGCGCGTTACCGCGTGGTCGTGGACGACGCAAACGCAGGACATTGTGCTCTGCGTATATACCGAATGAAGTGCGCGTGCTTTATATGATATTATAAACTATCGAACATAGTCCGCGCACTTTGTTCCTCTGTAGAATATAGTGAGGTAATTAAGAGCTATGTAATGTGCGCCGGTGAAAAAAGAGGAATAAAAGAAGATCAACGGCTCGCTCGCTCACGGCACTGCTCGGTTACATCTATATTATAATATATATTATATATTGATATGCTTTATATGGTTTTTTGTTCGCTCGGAATCGTTTGCACCATGACAGTCTTCTGAACGAAATTTTTTTACCATATTTATACTAAGGCATCGTTTTTTTTCATGACAAAATATTACTTATTTGATATGTACATTGAAAACTACATTAATTAATGCATTGCCCTCCACTTTATTCTGCTGTTGACCATCTTTTGGACAGCGAACGATCCACCGCGTCAAAAGAACTCTTTTACATGCAATTTACGAATCTATTCGATGTTTACAATCTTCATAAGATACGAACTTCTGTTTATACAAAGTATATCAGCCGTTTATTCGAATAATAAGTCGTTTCCAAGTTTCTACGTCTTTCGATGTATCCCGAGAGTTTTTTCTTCAATGCTTTTCTTAATACAGCTTTAACAATAAGTGGTTAATGATATCGGCTCTGTTAATATCAAATATCGAATATGAATTTTGATCTAATAATACTGAGCATTAACAGCAATGTTGATGATGCGATGGAATTAACCCAGATCTTTTATCCATTTTTGGAGCCTGTAATGATTGGGTATAAATTCATATGAAATTCAATCATACCTCTTTTCTTTTAAGATGTACTCAAACTTTTAAGACATTTTCCTACTATTAGTAAGTCAATTTCTCATAATATAGTCAAGTCTTTAAATATTTTACATATTTATATAATAATGCATCCATATCTTTTGAACTAACCAGGTTATTCCTTGTTATATAAGTCGTAATCGTCAGTTTTAAAATGCTACAACCACTTGTATAATATCTCAACGGCCAAGACACGAACAATACCAAGATCTAGTTATCTCCGATACAAAATTCCAACATTTGCTTACTCCTAATCTGAGAATTGAAGGGAAACCTGATGTTCTTTGCTACATATGGGAAATACTTAAGTAAATATGACCAAATGAAAGAGTAATTTACATACGATATTTACCGATATTAGGTAATTATAGGAAATTCCTATAAGAATGCAGTCCATTACGTATATGAAGAATTCAATTGTATTACTAGAATCTAACCCGAACAAGAGATATCTCGAGAATATTTCTATACACGTATGCATACCTCATTATTGCGGTTTATATTATAGCACGCAGAGGCAACGGTTTTTATCCGGATTCGTGTATACGAGCGGAAAACTCAGGCGAAGAGAGGGTTCGAAAACTCGTTCCAAGGGCTCGGTGAAATCGCGACCAACATTCTTATAACGATCGCGAGCCAAATCTAATACCTGCACGTTATTATATTATATGCATCCGTGTAACTATATATTTATACTCCCACCGCTTATGGACGTAATAAAGTACTTTATTTATAGCGTTAATTAACGGAATCGAATTTAACTCGGCATAAACAACGCGCGCGGAAAGTTCTTTTCCCCCGAGAGCTTTAACGGAGACGTTTAAGACCGCTTGGCGGGGGGGGGGTGGAATGCATTGCGTAAGCTATATATAATAATAGAAATATTAAGAGTTGTAAAACGCCTGCGTCCTTGATGTAACTTCACACACACACACACACACACACACACGCGCGCGCGCGCGCGCGCACATATTATAATGTATTGCGCGAAATATACATTAATGCCTATTACGATTTTTGTAAGATCGTCGAAAAAGTGTTCGTGCTTATAATATAGGTCAAAGAATGATTAAATTTTAACGATCGCGAGACTTGATATGCAGCTTAACACTCGTTTACTCTTGTATGTGTAAATTAATCAAGATTTAAAAATATGATCACTTAATAATTAAGCTGAATAAAATGTAAAATTCGTAGATGACGAGTAAGTTTTTATAGTATTTTCAAGAAAAATTGATATTCATTGCACGAGGACAATTACCAGAACCAACAGGTTAGGCGTTCGAAGTTTAGCTTTTCCACTGATCGAAAGCAACGTTAAACGTTGACAAACTCATTCTGGGAATAGCCGAAAGAATTTTTATCTGACGCAGAAGTCCAGGTAAAAACTGTACTCAAGGACTCCGTTATTTATAGATATATAGATATATAGATCGCCACTACTTATTGCACCTGATGAATTATCCACATGCCAATTAGCACTTTCCTGGCATTATGGATATTCTAAATTACTGGATATGTAATACATGTTGTAAATACAAATAGAATAAATAGTAACTTCATGTAAAATATTAAAAAAATAATTTAACAGCACGTGATTCAACCATTATGCTCTCATATGCCCGCGACGTGTGATGTGTGTGACAGGTGTTCGCGTGCATATAATATCGGGAAGTGCTAAAGAACAATTAAAATCTAGGCCCCGCAAACGCGCCGTCATCGTAGCGTGGATCCACAACCATATACGTGCGCGCGTGCATAGCGCCGCGCGCTGCATCACCGCTGTAATGGCCGCCCGCGGCGCTCGTAATGATCGGGCGCGATATCCACACGCCGCGGCTTTCTCGTTCACGCGCGCTCGTCCGCGAGCCGTAAAGTCTCCGAAAAGAAATCCAAGGTGGGAATGACGGGATAAGAGAGAGAGAGAGAGAGAGAGAGAGAGAGAGATGGCACGGGACACGACGAGGCTCCGTATTTATATGCCTCAGTGTCTTCGAATATGCGGGCGTACGGCACAGAGAGGGCTAAAGAGGGGGGGGGGGTGGTGGTGAAATTGATCCGCACCAGAGAGAAGGGCAAGGAGGGTGAAAGAGACAAGAGATGAGCTCACGTAATGAGTACGCGCGTGAAAAGCCACCAATTTCAAAAGCCACCTTCAATGGCGCGTGTAATACTTAAATTTGTTTGGGTTAAATTGACGTTTATGAATTTTGACGATATATACCGAACGAGTGCAGCTATTAACAGATGCGCATAAATATTTTAAAACTGTTTTCTTAAAAAATTATAAAAATTATTAATAAGTATACCTTTTGTATACATATTAACCACGTTCAAATATTCTTTTAGCAACTACCTAAATGTTCAACATCCAACCTATTCCTAAAGAACAATTTTTTCCGTCACAAAAATGCCGAATTTTGTGACAAAAAAATAGCAATTTATTTGTTATAATTTAAATATATATACACCAATATATATTTAAATATATATCCCAATTCGATTGATATTATAATTCAAGAAAATCCAAGAAAACCGTTACCTCGTTCAGTCGCAGGTACGTAGGAACTGTAGGGCGACCACACTATCGGTAAATCACATTAGTTTCGATTTTTTGAAAAGTACAAAAGTGCTGATTTTGATTTTTATCACGAGTAGCTTGATTGATATCGGAAAAATTCGATAACAATGAATTGCAGAGTTTATTGGAAGAAGACACTTTATTGGAAAAAGCCCACACAAGTTGCTCATCAATTATGTGTAACACAACAATTATTTTTCCAAGCGTGTAAAAACCATTCAGATTGTAAAAGTGCATAGACAGTCTTCCTATAATCCTGTTTATTTTTTTTATAATCTTGCAAAAGATCATAATATTATGAAAATGGTGGATTATCGTCGATGCCACGATCAAATCCCTTTGGCCAACTGGTTTTTCGGGACCAGTTTAGAATAATTTATAGCGAGCTGCTCCAACTGCTCGGAACGTTCACCGTGGAATGTTATCGACACGAACTCATCAATTTGAATCGAAAAGAGATGTCAGATCGCGCATACGACGAGACAAGACAGCGTTAGTTGATTTTCCCGAAGATTTTTCTGAATGACAACGCTACATCGCTTGGCGTTCGACCGGTTGAAAAAACTAGAGAGCTGTTTATATCCGTGAATTATATTGCCTAGCTTTGGTTCTATCCCTGTATCATTCGTACATTTGTTCGTGGGCTACGCATGGTTGGACTAATTCTTCAATTATTACCAAAAGTCCAAATTGGAGCGATGCGCATGGTTTACCTTCGAAGCAAACAAATTTTATTCACGTCGCTTGTAAATTTTATTCAAGTTGCTTGTAAAATTCAATAGATTCACCGAATGTAATTACGTATATGTATACAAATGTAATTATTTCGATCAGGTTTGGAAAAATAAAAAACTCTAAAAAGTATTTTTATTTCACAACGTTTCGTCGACTACTTTACGTCAACGTATTGTCAATTGCTATTAATATACATTGTAAAGATTATTCACACACTTTTAATTGGGGTAATGTTAATATATTAGATATTGACAATAATTTTAAAAAACGCACTTTATCTGAAATGCTTTTTATACAACGTAATATCAAACACACTGTGAATAAAAAAGAAGACACTTATATATATATATATATATATATATATATATATATATATATATATATATATACACGAGGGCGAAAACAAAATTATCTATTTATTATCACGAAATTAATTAATTTCAATAAAATTCTTCAATTTGTCCATACTTGATAAATATTACATCTATTATTATTACGGATCTACGTGAAAACATTTGTTACATCTTTCTCTTAATTTGTTGTTGCAAGGTAAAACTCTAATTTATGTTTTCTTTCTGTAATTTAGATTATAAATTAGTCAAGTTCGTTTTATGTGAATAACAATAAACAACTTCGCAGACATTGAATTTGTAATTAAAGAGCAGCGTAAAAATCGCAATTGTATTGTTTAAAAGATAAATCTGCGTAGGATTCTTACGTAAGAATGAAAAAGAATCTAATGAAATATATTATATCCTGCATATAATTAACGATTCAATTATATTTTCATTGTTATAATAAAGTGGCATATATGTATGCGTACACACACACGCGCACACACACGCGCACACACGCGCACACGCACGCGCGCGCGCGCGCACGCACACACACATTCAATACATTACCATTGAAAGAAAAGCCATACGGGAACGAGTTTTTTTCTCTACTCTTGACAAGGAGAAACAAATTGTAAGGAGCGGCCGGCTTAATGAGTAATTTTTACTAATTTAAGATTATACTGCCCCATACGTTTTATCAGCACAATGGTTTTAATTTTAGAATCCCATTGTTACGGCCACGGTCATTTGTACCTCGCGCGCGATTCATGCGCGCCAACAGATTCTCACGCGCGCGCGCGGCGCCGCATGGCGTATGGGATACACAAGCAACTTTGAAAACAGATAAGGAGATAAAACTTAAGAGTCGAGGGGAGGGAGAACGATAGAGCGCAGAGAGGTGGGTAAGGTAGGGACAGCTCGTTCCGCAGGTATACGCGTGGGCGTGAATTACGGCGCGAGTTAGCCCCGCTCGGCGAATAATATAACGGTCCCCCCGCGCGGACCATTGTCGTGCGCGCGCGCCACCTCGTCGACTCGCCCGTATTATTGTTGTCCTTATTCCCCGGGCCCCCCGCCCGGCAGGCGCGTGCTCGAAATGAGAAATTAGCCGTTCCCCGGTGATTGACTGCTGATCGTTTTCCTCTCGCGAAGCTCTCGAACCCCCCCTCCCCTTCCCCACTCCCCTCCGCCATCCTCCTTTACATCCTCTCTTTCGCGTTCGACAAAGACTCGTTAAGCCGCGAGATGATGCAAATAATGCGCGCGAAAGCGAGTCTCGTTTGACTGGCACGCGCATAGTTTTTTCTTCTTTCTTTCTTTCTTTTTTTTAAGGAGCGCGCGTATACATATATATTATTGTACGCAAGATTAAGTGCGTCGTGTCTTGGCTTTTATGCGTGCGCGGAGAATGTGGCGATTTTCTTTTCTTTTCTTTTCTTTCTATTTTTTTAAATTACGGCGCGTCATCGCATGCGCGCGACTTAATTGCGCGCGCATTTGGCTATAACGCATATAATACAGCGCCGCGATCGATTCGAGCTGTTTGCGCAACGGGGAATCGCGCCTCGTTGGAAAATTCGATTTTAATGAGTGACTGTATATAATACGTATACGAAGGTATTATATGGGTCGTTTTTCAATCGGGGATGCTTTAATGGCCTGAGAGGTTATGTATAGACGAGCGTCGTTTTGGGCTCGGCCGGCTTACCGATCGTTGATCGTTTTGAGTTAACAAAGGAATATATATCGAACTCCATGTAACACATTGTTGAACGGGACACGGATTCTTTAGATAGAAAGTGATTATTGTCATATAGTCTGTCATATACGTATGAGACTTTCACAATAATATATGCTTCAGTACTGGAATTAAAGATAAAACGAAAATAATCCACCATGCCATTCCATTGCATAATAATGTACCTTCCAGTTCATGAAGTTATTTTATAAAGATGCATTATACATACGATGTTACCTCAATAAATTAGAGAATCTTTTTTCAGGTTATATTTCTATACCGTTTTGAGAGTTATAGAACATATTATGAAAACGTTATTTACCGTGAATCAAAAGTGGTCGAGGCCAATCGACATTTATAGGCTCTTTTTATTGTTGAGAAAGTCAGCCGTTTCAAATTAACAAGTAAATCTTAATTTTATGCTAAGTACGAGAACGACGCGCCTTTTCCTTTAACGTGTACGGTTATTATTTTACGCGCAATCCCTACACACACACACACACACACACACACACACACACACACACACACTCAGACATGCAATCGAGTGATTGCTGTTTTCTAAAAAAATCGTTTTCGATTATAGTATATTTCAACTACTTGAATAAGTCTGCGTAATCATGATAAAATAACGAATGTCTAGATCTAAAAGTTCTGCTTTAGTGCAACACATTTACTAAAGCTAAAAATTATAAGGAGTATAATTTTTAGTATATGTTCAAGATGAGTACTTTATGTAATAGGATAAGCTAATTCGGCAAACTCAATTTTTTAAACGATCAAGAAATTAAATTTGATTAAACAATATTTATGAATAAATAATAGATAATGTAGAATTAAGATGTAAGAAAGATTTGATAAGATAATTTGCAAAATGTATAATATATAGGATTTGAATAATTTAATAAGAAAGTCAAGTAAATGTGCACACTATTTAATTCTTGAATATATTTAACAGCCATATAAGACATCAATAAATTATTGTTTGAAAACATCTTTCTAGAATAGTTTACTTGCCCTAGTTCACTATCTTATCTTAAATTTCTTAGTTATTTGGATTAATTATTGATAAAATTTCATACAGATTCTGAAAAAAGGGTTTTTGTAAACAATATTTTTTAGAAAATATATAACAGAAACAAAAATTTTTTTTTAAACTCAACAAAAACAGTTTTAAATTTATGATTTTCTTTTTTTTATTTCAACAGTTTTTATTTCGAAAATTGTATCGTAAAAAGGCATCCTTAAATATTTATGCAGAAAAAATGGAAGCAGGCAGTTTCTGAATAAGGTGCTTTCTCGATATTTAAAAAGAAAAATCTAGTTAAAATAATGTTTTTAATGTCCATCTGATATAAATCGAATGTAGGTTCTGATATGTACATGTAGAAGTATGTAATAAAATGCTCTGAGAATTTTTGTTTGAGATTAAATCATAAATGTTTGAAAGGATATTATAAATACTATCAGATATTAAAAAGTAGTACTATACTTATAATAAGCAATGATACTATATTATTATATATACACGTGAACTAAACACTTAAACAAAGTTTTTTAACGTGAAAATAAATTTAATGCATTTCAAATTTCAAATTTCAAATTCTATCATAAAAATTGTAACAATAAAAGTAAAAGTAATAAAAAAATTAAATTAGAAGTATGAAGTTACATCTATTAATAGAAAATGATTTAATGCCAAATAGGACATGTTGGGACATTTATTGAATGAATGGTTAAGTTGAAACCAAATAGATTAAAAATAAAGTTAATGTAAGGGTTAAAGTTTATCTTTCGAATTTCAGTATTATTTTTTAGCTATAATTTCTACTAACGAATATAAATGGGGTTGGATGATATAGTGAAATTACATAAAATTTAAACATTTCAGAAAGAAGAATTTTTTATGTACGTAAAAACGGGTTTTTCTTAACTTCTGGAATAATTGAATATAATCAGAATGACAACCCCTTACTGGTAGGCGCTTTCTGATAAATTAAAAAAATTATTTAACAAAATTCTTTAGCGCTTATGTCTTAAAATATTATATTTCTGACTTATGAACATCAAATGAATGATAAAATTTTCACAGAATGTGTAAATGAACGTTTTCGTGGTCAGGGGGATAATTTTATTCGTCTTTCTAAAAGACATCCTCTTCCTTTGATGAGAGGCTCACAATTTACATATATTATTCTTAATTTATCCAAAACGTAATTTTGAAAGAAATTTAGAAGTCGTTGATAAATCTTTATTATTAGAGTTTATTGGCATATTATACTATTGTACAATTATTATTGTCGCTTCATTTCATCTTATAGAGGTAGTTACGTGGTTAAAATTGTTTTTAAATAACAGTTTTCTTGTAAAAATCAACCAAAACTTCTTTAAAATGTATTTTTTGTATGTATTTGATTAAAAAATGCCCTTTAGTCAGAAGCTGATAACCATATGAATTACTAAGGCGAGGAAAAGAAATCTTCTTTACACGATTGTCGCAGAAACTTAATTAAACTAAAATGTTATTTTCATCAATAGTGGTATTGTAAAAAAGAGAAAGATACATCTTGAACAGTTAGATTTATTTTGACTCTAGGAAAATGATGAAACAAATTTGTAATGCAAGAATTTATGCAGTGCGTTATACCTAGACGGGCAAGGGGATAAAGTTCAAGGCGACGCGAATCGAACCTCATTCAAGCAAAAGTCTACGTATGTATATATACGTAACTATAGAGGTCGCTTTGGCCAGACTCAACTTTTTTTCGGACCCCATAGATTACATCGAGTATGCGTGGCCACGCGCGGCATATTATAATAATAAAATTAAATCCTCGCTTGGTCTGCGCGCCCGCGCCTTACGTACAGTGGAATCTCTGTTCGCGCACGGAGGCGATCATCTGCGCCTCTTCTTCATGAATGAGACTCGGCCGCATGGCCGAAGAATGGCCGGGAAGGGCCGCTCGAGGGGCCGCTGCTACTGCTGCTTCTGCTACTGCTACTGTGGCGGCAGCGCTGTTAATAGAGGGCGAGAAAGAGTGACTGAGAGAGAGAGATAGAGAGAGAGAGAGAGAGAGAGAGAGAGAGTGTGTGTGTGGTAGGGAGGACATTTGGCGAAATTGAAGGCGAAAAAGCCCGCGAGCGCGGCGCAAGCCGTGGCCAGAGAGTAGGACGGAGCGAGCGACCACCACCGGCTATTATTATCTCCCGGGCTCTTTGCCCCCGCTTCTGTGCACGTGTGAGTACGTGTGCACGTATGCGCGAGCGTGCCCGCCCGTGTGTAAACAGGGACAATAAGTAGTTTGTACTCCCGAGGGCACATTGTGAGCTCGTGGGGATCTCTCTATATAGCTCCTTCGCTCTCCTTCGCGGACAGCCGGCCGCATTGTCCGCGCGCGGCTCTTTGCACCCGCGCGCGCGCGCGCGTGCATCACGCACGAAGATCTCTTTGCATCGTCGTGAGGAGCGAAGTATAGGGGAGAGCGAAGAGAGTGTGCGCGAGCGAGAGGGAGAGGGGGGTTCGCAGGAGGATAAGAATAAGAATGTATGCCCGTGCACGCGCGCGCGCGCTCGGCTTCGCGCCCGCGGTCGCAGGGCCATTTTTGTTGCTCCTCGTTGTATATGCGCGCAGAGGTCTCCTCTCGTCGTCGCGTGAATTGCGCGCTTCCGGTGGTGGCGCGTACAAGGGGAGAGACTTTATTTTGACGCTTTTGACATTTGGTCGCGCGGCGTTTGAACGCGCGCCCTGCGAGATATATAAAGTCGAGAATTGTTTTAGGTCCGCGCGCGCAGCACGGGTGTAGGACGGGGATTCTCTCTCTCTCTCTCTCTCTCTCTCTCTCTCTGGTGGCGTCTTCGCTCCCGCGTGCATATGTAAGAGGTTCGCGGGGATGCCAAGAATTTGTTTCAAATTTTGTCCGGTGTACGGCCCTCCGCGCGTGCGCGGATACCCGCGAATTGCGGCGCGCCGCGCTGCTCGCGGTTCCAACTATGTAAACTTGATACACGCCTGTAAAATTAAATAATTCAGTGTATAGTTGCTGTTAAATTCCGGGAATCGCCGGAGAGGCCCGCTGCTTTAATAATAGAAACAAGTGCATTCGTGAACGTCTTATTTTACTCATATGAATGAAGTAGCCAATTCACTTAAAACCCGTCCATTCATATTTTCTCACGCACGCAATGGGGTCACTTTTCTATTTTTAACGGTTATTTTAAAATGCGAATGGCATTATGAAATTCATTAATATTACGGACTTCATACAGACAAAATCCGATCTATATAGTACAGATGCGCATGTTACGTAAGAACGGCCAACGAAATATTTCCCCTTTGTTATATGCGCGGCTGGAATTATGCGTATCCGTCGCGCGACGTTCGCGACCTAATCGACGGAATGAATAAATATTTCTTCAGTTGAGACAATATACGAGAGACGAGCCGGGGCGTCTTTCTCGAAATTATTGGGGCTTGGTTAAAAGTACGTCATATATATATATATATATATATATATATATATATATATATATATGTAACAACATATAATATATTAATTACCGCCACGGCGTTCGCGTATCATCAACTTCTGTAGACGAGAAATTACGGCGCGTCTACGCACGTTCAGGTGTGTTCGCGAATGATTATCTAGATTAAATAACGAGACAACTGAGACAGCCGATCGGTCGTACATGTCGGGCGTAACATCGTTTTATAAGTCCCAGAGCGTCTAATTCATCGAGAAACTGTGCAAAATAGGAGCTACGTCTCTCTCTCTCTCTCTCTCTCTCTCTCTCTGTGTGTGTGTGTGTGTGTGTGTGTGTGTGTGTGTGTGTGTGTGTGTGTGCGCGCGTATGAAATAAAGGAACAGCAAGCCAAATGTTCAATTGTATATACGAAAAAGGTCTCGCTTTTCACTTTGGGCGAGCAAATGGTTCGAATCCCACGACTAGACGAGTTAATCTCCCGAGGAAACACAATAAACTGCGAGATAATAAACGGAAACCCGTGCCTACATACACACATATACGTTTACCATAATAATATACCCTCCGCCCTGGGGCACGGATCTTAGAGAGCGCCGAAACGCCAACCGAATATATAGAACTCTATAAATAGAAGATTCTCTCTCGCTCCATCTCTCTCTCTCTCTCTCTCTCTCTCTCTCTCTCTCTCTCTCTCCATTTCTCTTTATCTCTCTTCAACTTTCTCTCGTTCTCCCGCTCGCACGCGAACGCATGCACTTGCGCTTTTCTGTCTCCCATTTCCTTCTTTTTTCTGCGCTTCCCCTTGCACTCTTGCTTTCCATCTCTCTCTCTCTCTCTCTCTCTCTCTCTCCCTCTCTCTCCTGTTTCTCCATTCTCTTCCATTTCTTCAACCCCACCTTCCATACTGCTCGTCCTCTCCTTCTCATTCTTCGCTGGCATGTAGAAGCGGCCCTGATCGTCATTTTCACAAATGTAATGTAAGAACACCCGCCACTCTTTCGCAGTTATTTTAAAAAGTCCACTTTGGTCATTTTACATCTGTCTCTTTTATCCCTTATTTTTTTTCTTTCAAACGAAGGAGGTTTCGGAACATTCGAGATATGTTCACAAATCAGAAACTACAGCGTTTCGTGTCAAAATTATTGTAATTTATGCAATGATAAATCTATTTCTCAACCTTATAGTTTAAGAACAATGTATTAGATATCTCATTTGTTAAAGTTTCATACTCATACATGATGGTATCGAATCGTTATAGTAGATATTATCTTGAAATCATTGAAATAAATATTTATTTATTTTGGAAGAGATCTGCACTATAAAATATATTCTACTTTATTTTTAATAATATATATTTCTATCTATTTGACTGATATATTACACTTTGGAAATTAGCAAATATAAGGGTAGAAATATTTTTTATGTAATGGAACATCTTTTAGTTATTTATCAAATTGAAAGTTTGATAGTTAAAATTCTATTTTAAATATAATTGAATAATATAATTTGTTTTATATTACAATAAATTTTTGCAATTTCTTGTGAATTAATTTATGGTATATAATAAATATTAAAGATGAAAATTTCGTGATTATGCAGTTCATAATGTCTAAGAAAGACTATAATACCACAAGAATTACGTATATCTAAAAATTTATTGGTAACATATTATAATGCAATTATTATTAGAGTTTCTAAAGGAGCACAATTGAAATTGCTGAATTCGTTATCATGGAAATCGCCGCGTCAATTTGCCCACTCCTATAAAGTTCCCTCTATATACAGATCATTATCCGCCAAAATTTTTCAATTAAAATTTGCGAGAATTTCGCCAGGCACTGGCTATAACCTTGAACTCGGCGAGCGCATCTAAATTTACCGATATATTTATGCCCCGCTCAACTAGGCCGGAAGTTGCCAGATAGAGCGTCGGGAGAAGAGGGGCTATCGCCCCGCGGCTTATTCGCTCTCGCGGGCTCTCTTTCTCGCTCTTTCTCCCCCCTCCACCTTTCTCTCTAGACTCGCTTTTGCATTTCGCGCGCAGCGTTAAATGCAACCGCCTGCCTGCCTGCCTGTCCGCGTGCGCACCTCCCTCATTTCATAATACTTGACTTTGTGACGCGCTACTGCTACTGCTGCTGTTGCTGCTGCTGCTGCTGCTGCTGCCGCCGCTATACGCGCATATCTTTATTTTCAACGGCTCGTCGCGCTCAATACTGTGACGAGCGCTACGGATTCGGCCGTTGCCGGCCTATTTTCGGAGCTTTAATAAATTGTCGGACGGTACTTGTCAGATTTTTATAGCGGCTATACAGTCGGGTCGGAGATTGAGCGGGAGGAGTTTGGCCCGCGTAATTCTAAACGGTCTCGGCTTTTGAAAGGGAAAGTTGTTTATTCATAAAAACTGTAAGCGAAACACGACTGTTTTTTTGTCAGATGGTATATTTATCTACATAGAAATCGTATTTAGAGTCAGCCTACATTTTTCGAATTAATTCTGACTTCTTTTTTGTCAGAATACGTTAAGTTAGTAACAACGAAATTCTTTACAGCAGGTCATTTCTAGATTTTTGTTTATTATTTGTACTCCAGTATTGGTGCAGACCAGCAGGCATAAATGGCTTAGGTGAAGCTTGGTAAAGAAAAGAAAGCGAAAAATTCCAGTCCTCTTCGTTTCATTTCATATTATATAATAGCCGTTACACCAGAATTACGTACTCAAGAATAATTTTTTCTGCAAACACTTCCGCACCGTATACCATTCCTTTTCTCTCTTTTTCTTCCTCGAAGGTACACCCAAACAGCCGACTAGACAGCTCCGGGAAGAATCTCGCGAAAGTCTCGCGTTGCGAACGATCGGGGATAAAGAAGTTTCAATCTCCATTTCGCCCTCGAATGACGTTCAACGCCTTCCGCGCTTTCTTTTTCCACGGCCCTCTTTAAGAATATTTCAAAGAGAGCGAATTCTAGATTGACGATCGAAGTGCCGTGGAAGGTGGATGTGGGAGAGGGTCGGTTATTTCGCTGGCTCAACAAATCCATTGGCTGCGGCTCGTTGATCCGGTACAAACGCACCTATACGAGCGCGCACCACACACACGCAGCTTAGCTTTGGCTTCGGAATTATATAGGTATGTAGAGCTGAGTCGTGACGAGTGCGGTGCGGGGAGCTGACAGGAGCGCCCTCTGGAATGATTAATGGTTTATCGCATTAACAGGCTATTGACAAACACGTTTCTCATCCTGGGCCTCGGTGCCGGCACCCTTCCGTCTTTTCTGCACAATTCCGAACTCGCACAGAGCTCCCGTGAGCTCTTGTGCGGCATTAGAGGGCGCTACGACGCGGACGGATCACCCCGCTGTGGACTGCCTCGATCGAATGCTCGGCTTGTCGATGGATACCGAGGTAGAGGGTAAGACGTGGGTTCGAAAGAATAAACGCAGTGATTTGTTTCCGTGTACAAATATCATTATTCTACTGTAGGGCAATAAAGTTATGCATTTTTTCTTCTTCAACTTCATTCATCTTCTTAGAAATTTTTCTAATCTTATGCTTACAGTTTTAAATTTATCATTATGAAGTTATGCAAAACGTTCAAAGTCGTATTATTAAAATAAAAAAAATTTGAAATTAATTCACAAGGTATAAATTTCAAATTCGGCAAATCATCAGTTCGAGTGTACACATGCCAGAAAACGTTGTAATGAGACAGAGGACATTCAACATATCAGAAAAAATTCAACTATTGATTAGAAAAATATTGGATCTCATCAGTCATGGGACCAAAAACCTAACGGAGAAAGTGGCGAATGAGGAATGAGAACTACTCCAAAACAACTGTGACTATACAACAGCTGTTAGAATAATTAAGCTCTCCTTAATCCCGATCTAAAATATTCAAACTACAATTAGATAGTAGTCCAAGATCGGCAAAATCGGCTTGCTTCAGTAGAAGTTAGTCTGTGTTATCATATACTTATCATATATATATATATATGTATATGTATAACATAGACGTTATCATATACACAAGTGCATATACTTTATCCCACTTTTGGGCATCGGTAAAAGTGAACCTACCATGAAAACAGCCACAGAAAATAGCATTGTCAGGCTAATAATTAGTTCAGGTTGTGTTTCTTATAGCAATCTGAAAAACACATCAAATGAATTCATGAATTTTACAGAAATACTTTAGAGAAATAAATGAAAAGTGTGAATGACAGAATAGAGCTCAGTTAATATCATTATTTTCTCGAGATGCTGGATTTTGATTGGACCCTAGTTATCCAGCCACGCTTAGTTAAGATTTGATCTAAAGTGTGAGCGATAATTTTGAGGACAGTTGAGAATCTCAAAGTATGCGAGTCTGCTAGTGATACTCGAGGTTTACCAGGGTTGGAGGGTACACGAATCTAAAAGCTGTAATGGCTAGAAAAAACTGTACGTTCACAGGACTGATTTCCGGACAGCCAGAGACAAGTACAGGATAATAGTTTGGAAAGCTAAGATAAAATGCGACGAAAATTCTACGGAAAGTTTGAAAAACATAAGCAGAGATACTATCCCTGATACGATATTGGGAGCCTTGAATCTACCCACGAGGATGTTAGATGAAACGGAGGAGCAGCAAGTGGCCCATTCCCTGATATTACAGGATATTTTCTGGTGATTATAAAACCAACCTACAATCAACCTAAAAAAGTCAAAAGTATTATATTAATCTACTAACATTGAACGCTAGGTGTATCCAATTTGTTCCAAGTGTTCAAAAATTTGTATGAATAAATGACGAACGGCAGATCTAAAAAATAAAACACAATTATTCTCATGTCGATCTGCTACTGTACGCCGCTCTTCGCACAAGATACGTTAAAAAAAGCTCGTATGCACTCTTGCAGTTTTACTCGCATATACTGCACTCCACAACTAATGCATTCATGATCCAATCAGACAGGCGGAGTGGCTATCGATGCATCAAAATAAAAGTATCCGTACAGATCGATTTCGCTGTATTTGTATATTCGCTGCAAAAGGGGAGGATAGAGATTTTGCACGGTAGCGGAGGTTTATGGTTCCTCCGGTGTCCAGCTGCAAACCCTGCCAAATTTTTTTACGCGAGGTTACCATGCAAACGCGAAAGAGCGAGCGCTGATCCCCTCTCTCTGCTTGGTGAATGTATATGCATTGGTTCTGAGGAAGAGTAGTGAAATAACGACAGTGTCGGCCACAGTCATACATCTTGTTACTGAATGCTAGTTGCTGCTCTTTTTGCAATTCTCAATTCTTGGCGTGCTCTCCCTTTTTTCAAGCTTCCGAACGAGCTTGCGAGTTTTAGGGGTACTGCATTGATTATTTTGGGAGATGATATTAGTACATACTGCTAAAATCATGGTGAGCTTTATTTATGTCAGCTAATGAATTAATTGAAAGCAAAGAAGATGTTTTGCTTTTTGTCACGAATGCATATATAATAATAATAGGATTTCGTGGGAGTCCTGAGATGATTGAAAGTACAGAATTTGAAAATGTTTATACTAAATATTAATAGGACAATCAGTAATGTGTAAGAACTTTTATTATGAAGAATTTAGCCTTTGAGCAAGAGTGAAATCAAAATTTAATAGAGTATAATTTTTTATGACATTATATATCCTTACAAATTTAACTCAAACAATTTTTTTTAAAGGACATTTATGAAAAAGGCTTTCGTTAATTTACTGGATAGCTAGGAAAAGGCTGCAGATTTCCCCTTCTGTTCATCGATTCTTTTCGCTTGTGTAAGCTTCTCTAAGTCACAGGACGAGAGAACTGCACGCGCAATCGGTTACGAAAGCTTCGACTGTTCCTCGTCCTTCCGCAGAGAGATGAACGTACATTGCAGAACTTTCTTGCGCTCTCTCTATATCTATTTCGGTCTCTCTCTTTTCCATTGCTTATCTATCTACCACTTCCTTTCTCCAGCCTGCTTTACTGAGTACGAAGAAGCGAAATCCAGAGCCGCTCTATAGGAGACAAAAAGGGGCGAGAAGGAGAAGAAAGGAGCGAGGCAGAGGGAGAGATATACGCGGGGTGGTAAAAAGCAGAGGGCTAGAGGGAGAAAGATGGATAGGTAGATATATAAAGAAAGATAGAATGGCGTAGAGGAAGACTAGAGGGGATATGGCTCAACTCGTTCGGGCCATTCACGTTCCTCGATGAAAAGGCAGACTCCGCGCCGAACAGACATTGAAAGGAGTAGGGAATTATTATGATTATTATTATTAACCTCTCTATAGGAATGATTTTCCATTTTCCTTCGCACAGAAAGAGAGAGAGAGAGAGAGAGAGAGAGAGAGGAGAGAGAGAGAGAGAGAGAGAGAGAGAGAGAGAGAGAGAGAGACTACCAGTAGCGAAAGCGCCGCCCAGAGCCTGTCTTCGCTGACTTTCGCTATACGGTCTTCGACTCGATAAAGCGTGCGCAAGCTCTGCTCGGGCACACGGCAGACCGGTCCTTCCGCTCGTTACGCGCTTACTCTTTCTCCTGCTTTGGCGCCCCTCTGCCCCTTTCTCCATCTCTCGCTCGCTCATTCTTGTTTCATCGTCAAATATCACGTTTTAGGTACGAGACAGTGAGTGAGTGAGTGAGTGAGTGCGTGAGTGAGTGAGTGAGTGAGAGAAAGAAAGAAAGAAAGAGAGGGAGAGAGAGAGAGAGAGAGAGAGAGAGAGAGAGAGAGAGAGAGAAGCAAGAGAGAGGCGCGCCAGCTTTTAATTCGGCTACTTTGTCTCGATGACTGACTGGGTATTTTCGTGAGCGAAACGGAAGGTTTTTACCTTTCCAAAGCTTAAGGGGTCGGTTATTATTAATTCTGTTCCATGCGCTGTTGTTATCGTTACTATTAAAAACTTTTGTAAAGAAACTTTTAATTTTCTCTTTATTTCTTTAACAAAACTTTATAAAATTATCTCGAAATTTATTACAATGAAGTCTTTTTGTTGAATTTTATAATAATAAACAGTTTATTTTGAATATAAATTTACTGCCATAAGTCGCGTTTACTGAGTTATAAATGATTTATGAAATATTATTTAAGTGAAGCACTCGTATTAAATTTTTCAGCTAAGTGCAATGTAAAAAAAAGAAAATGAAAGAATTGGATTTGCTTTTTATGTTCTCCGATAAAGATTTCTAAATTTTGATATTTAAATAAAATTGTCGAATAAGTAGAAATAATACGACTACGCGTAAATATTCTTTTAGCAATTGTATAAGGAAGACTTTTATTTTGTTGTTGTACAGTGTCCCTTGAGCAAGTCAAGTTTCAATTATCGATCTATGAAGACCTATAAATCGATGCTAATAAGGTAGCTGTAAAATATAAAAGCATTGTGTAATAACGAATTTAAATATAGTAATGATCCTCTTTTTAAAAAATTAAAATATGTTTACACCAAATTTTATTTGTCTCTATCATGCAGACCTTTCATATGCATGGCTAGACTGGCCTGAAGTCTCTTAACGTATAAGATTGTACATTTAGTCCCATTTTAATGTAAATGCTTCATATTGTTCACAAAATAAAGTGTGTTTTTTATCATAGCATTTGAAGGCTAAATAAATTTTCTGCCAATAATTTACTATGTTAGTATACTAATTCTGGATAAAAATACATTTGCTTTCAATAGTTTTCAACTTCTATTGTAATGATGATTCATTTTTGTTTGATACATACTTCTATACACTATTTTAAAACAAGATTTGACACAGTTTTCGAACAAATTTAAGTTGAAAATGAACAAAAGAACTTTATGTATCCACGTACGGTTTGGACATTCTGTTATTTTATAAGTGTTTATATAAAATAAAGATAAAGACTTAGGTTTAATAAAGATATATATTACTTACTCATAGAAATACTTTTTGTAAACATACGTAAGTGCGCAATTGAAGGAGGTATTTTGAATTCTTACCTGCAACAAAAAGAAATTTAATTTAACAAATTTATGGAAAGGTGCTGAGAGAAAAGAGGGCTATGTAATAAATTTAGAATTAGTTTATCAAACTATGATTATAAAAGCACATATAATGTTAATAAAAGTAAAAAACTTAAATCAAAATAAATATTGAAACAACTATTGTAAATCTCTAAATTAATTATAAGATCGTAGCAATGTATTGATAATATTTATCATATCATTTGTACAAATTGTAATAGTCGTGAATTACTTAGCGATGAATGCGACTTTAAATCAATAAGTGAAAACGAAAAGTGAAAACAATATATTAATAAATAAAGATATGTGTTTCAAAGAACTGCATAGATACCCAAAGGATGTCTATATAATACATCTTGCGTCAAATATTTTTTGTTACTACAGGATACAGTTCTTACCTATCTTCTGCGGAATTCTAATTGGAATAGAACGGATTGTCAATAGTGTTTGTCTGTTGAGAAAATATCCACATTCGGCAGTTGAGCCAACAAAGGTAAGCAAGAAGGTTTAAAACCGGATAGCAGTTTAGATAAAAGGAAGATGAAAAGGCGTCGGGAAATGACTTATAAATTATCTGGGCTGCGTGTTCCCTTTTGCCCATTAATTAGTGAAAATAAAATAGGCGCGCGGACTCTAATGACGGGAAAATAAAAGGACCGGATGCGTGTTTATACAAAGACGCGTGTAAACGAAGGAGAGCGGGAGAAAGGGGTCAAAAAAAGACGAATAAGGAGAGGAGATTCTCGAGCAAACACGGGCCGGGCGAGCACATCGGTCGCGAATATTATATGTACGCGCGTGTACGCGTCGGTGCGCGCCGCATACAAAGTTGGCTATGCGCGTAAACGGGTCAATACAGTGGATTCGACAATATCGTTCGTGCAAAAAGTGCATCTATAGACTACGGATTCAAAGAGCCAATGGAGTAGAATTATAGCATAGTGTATTCATAACACGTGTACGTAATTTAATTTAATTTAAGCATAGGATTTAGTAAAATAATTGCTGCTGACTCGATTTGTTAAAAATATTCCATAATTGACTATGGTATTAGATATTGTACTATTGGATAATCAGTATGCAAAGCAAACAATTCTCACAATCTTATTTAAATTATATAAGATGTATATGGGACTAGCTGGTAACATTGAAAGATGAATATTTTTACAGTTTTGGTAGTAAATAAGTATTTCGAAGATATGGAATTTTTTTTAAGAAATTCATTTTAGTTTTATCTATACGTTATTAGGCTTAAGAACGTTTGATTTTGACGAACAGTAAAATATAAATAGAGGTAAGGATGAACAGGCAGAAGAAAAAAGAAAAAATCGAATATATATATATATATGTACCATATGCAAAATGAAAAAGGACATATTTTCAAGAAACTTCAATATTGTATATAAGCCATAGCTCTGTCATCACGATTGTTTTTGATTCTTCCAAAAAGAAAACTTTCTCTGCTTATTCTTATTTGCCCCTCCATCCCGCGCAGTTATGTATCCATCCTCGTCGGTTCTTGTTATTATTGGCGCGGACAAACGCTCGATCTCGCAAAGAGCAGCAGCAGAAGCAGCAGCGGGAGCGGCTATACAAGCGACGGACGTTCAACGTCGCAGGGAGGAGGAACAGGGTTGGGGGGGAGGGGGGTTATAACAAATACTTTTCTTTATGCCTCGGCGCCGTCGCGGAAAGACGTAGAGGTACACGCGAGCTACATGGCAAGCACGCGCAGATAGCGAAAGCTATACAGGAAAAATGAGAGAGGAAGGGCAAAGATAGATAGATGGATAGATAGTGCGAGAGAAAGAGGGAGAGGCGAGGAGGGAAAAGGGTGGATGTACAACGGTAGGAGAAAAGATTTATACACAGCATGCAAAAAGTGCTCGTGCTCGTGTATATCGTTAGTATACGGGACGGGGCGGGGATTTTATTCGCTACAGTTTTGCGCGAAGAAGTTTATATTTATGTGCTTTGTACTAATAATAATAACAGAAAAGAGACATCTGTAAGTTTAATTTAAATAAAGATTCATATGGTTTTTTAAGCGACATTGCAATTTATAATTACTTGGTTGACTTCTAACGGTATACTATTATTACAGCATTGATATAGACCAATGGACTTGCGACATAAATAGTTTAATTATAACATTAATGCTGATAGATCGTATAGTAGTACATTGCATCAATGGGATGATTATTTTGAATATTATAGGGAAAACGTTAGTCATCAATTTTATCAAATGTTTTGAATCAGTCGGTATATAAGAGTTCCTATTATATACAGCTCGTTCGTACAAAGTATAAAATCGAACTTCTGTATTTGATGCAGAAAAATATTCTCGCGAATATGAAACTGTTTCAGCCAACCGATAAAGCGTTTCCGTATACTTTTTGTATGCTCGTGTATAATATGTATGTACGCTACGCGGTATAAATGTGTATAGTTGCAAGGGTGAATGAGAAAAAGAAGGACAGCGGACAGGGCGATATCGAGAAGGAGAGAAGGAGAGAGAGAGAGAGAGAGAGAGAGATACAGGGATTCGCGCATAGCACAAAGGGAACCTTGTTCTCGATGCTTGTACTTCTGCGAGGCAAGGATGCGCGCCGGCGTGGGCGTCCGCGTTCGCTCGCTCGCCGCTGCCGCGGCCGATGTCGGGGCAAATACTTTGTAATTAGTGCGCTAGCGGATAATAGTGCGGGGAGTAAGAAGGAGTTGCCGGGAGGCCAGACTATGTGTATAAAAGTATATAAAGCAAGCTGCGCGATTGGAATTGGAATTCGATTGGAACGACACGATACCGGGGTCCCTCTGATCTTTGGCTCCCTACTGATGCGAGTGCCACTTTTCCTTTCTTTCGCGCGTGTGCTTTCTAGGCGTCTCGCGGGCTACACTTCCTAATCGACGCGATTCCGCGATTCCTTAATGGCAATTGCGAAATTTCGCGCAACGTTATGTATGTATAGAGGCACAGCTTACGGGATCCATGCGCGGCGAATGAAGCGATTAATTGTTCGACGAACGTGGACTAGCGATATATATATATATATATATATATATATATATATATATATATATATATATCCATAAATATTCTACCGAGCGAGAAGAAATTAACGTGGGCTCGATTATCTCGGCAGGGAGCATTTAGCTCGAAAGATCTACGGTACACGTGTCGTTTACTTGGCTGCTGACGAAAGAATGACGATCCACGGGTCGACTGGAGCGATTCATGAGTTTGTCCGGGCTTCTGGACCGGATGATATTTATCTCTCGGACCATTGCTCTGCGCCTCCGTTAAGAAATTGAGAGCCGATAGGCTACCGCGCCGAGATCTATACTGTGTGGCTTTTTTCAACGATCCGCATCGTGTAACGGAAGTGCGCGCTCATTGGTGACGTTGTAATAAACGAATGCTCGAGACAATCGCGTGCTCCCTCGCATGTAGGCCTTGGTCAATATTTTCATGCTTTCGGCAATCAACCGATGATAAGTAAATAGATGTATTATATAGATTAGCTAAATATAGACGAAAAATAAGTATATGTATGCGATTATTTAAATGCACAGTGTGTATTTACTAATAGGTAAGATAAATGCTGGTTTCGTGTAGATTCGTTTTTTTAAATAATATATTAGCCTTAAAATAATTACTAAGTTATAAATGAACAGTTTTGGCCTAAAATTGCTTTTTATCAATACTTGTGATATTTCTATCGTCCATTTGTATTTCTACTCTTACTGTTTAATTTTCGTTCTGAGTAACAGTACTTTTTCACTTTCTTTTTCGAAAGTACCATTATAATCATCTTCCCGTAATTATAAAATCAATGACTACGTTAGAATACTTCCAGGAAATATATTACTTTCAGCTTATATTACTCACGAATTCTCGGTTTTTACAAGAGTCTTACAAAACATAAATTACGTCCCGCGAAACTTTACCGACAAATTGTCGCGGATTAAGCAGGACCATCGCGAAGCCTCTCTATTATTATCCACGTTATTGTTTCGGCCAATGCTCAACATAATATACGTATACAGATGTATATATAAATAAAGTCGGCGCGATCGAGAAAAGGGTCTCGTCCGCTCCTGCGCTTATATAAATCCGTCCGCGGGGCGCACGATCGCGCGTGTATCACGGAAAATCCAAGAAATCCGCCAGCGACGCGAGTTATAACAGAGGAAGAGCTCGAGAGAAAGGGAGAGCAGGAGAGATCTAATGTAAAACAATGTTGTTTGAAATGCACAGACGCCTCGCCGCAGTGCCCGGTGCGCGCGGGTATCTACTGACGCAACGTTATACGGTCGCCACTTAGGCTTTTCACATAAAAACCGCCTATAAATATCGTCAGACGTTATTTTCGTATGCGTGAAATGATAGGCGGCCGCGTTTATAGCGCGAGCGCTGGGGAGAGGTAGAGAGAGAGAGAGGGAGAGAGAGGGGTCACTAGTGTCTATATTATGTGGCACAATCAATGAGAGCTTCGAAGAGTCGACGGAATAAGAGGAGAAATTTTGATTGCTGATATATAAAATCCCGGCCGAGCTCGAAGCGAGCAGTTTCCGAATCCTTGAAGTATTAGTCGATGGTCTTTCACTGTCGCGCGGTGCGGTGCATTAATACTGAATTTTAGTATTGAGAATTTTTCCCGCCGTTAATGCTCGAGATGTTTCAAAATTTACTATTGTCGCTTTTCAAAAGAGAAAGCTTTTCCAGTTTTATTGGCATTATGATAGTTGCTCGTGCTATTTCACGATTTCGACCATAAAAAAAGCACTAAATTAAACAATAATAGGAAAAACTCTTCTTTTTTCATAGTGATCATATTTTTTATTTTCTTATTCATCAGGAAAAAAGTAAACATTGAATATTCAAAGCACCGTTAATATTTAGTTGTAATTTTAAATTACGTCTATATTTAAAAAAATTGTATACTATTGATTCATATATATATATATATATATATATATATATATATATATATATAATAAATTCTTACTGTATTATTATAATCAAGTGAAAAATGTCCATAAAGTTTTCTTAAAATTATTCAGGCTAAAATTATAGACTGCGTACGGTTTGTTAATGTCAAAGTAGAAAACAACCGGGTTTGGTCAGACATGGAGATAAGATACTTATCAACGAACAAACATATTGCGTAAAACTACGCGCCGAAGCGAAGAATTAAATATTGTTTTATATGTTTTCTATAAACACGAAAATGGGGAAACCTGTTCGACAGCGTCCAATTATAAGCAATATCAATCGTTCAAGAGAATACCCATTACTTTGGGACCTTCTAAGACTGTATTCATCTGCATAGACTTATTCTAAAAAAATGCAAAATAGACGAATTTTTCGGCCTAGAGTAAACGATTATCAACGCCGTATATGTATTTAGTTGTTTACGGATTCGCGGCCTTGAGAAAGAATTTCTCGTCTCGGGTATTATGTAGCCGGGAAAGAAGACGCGCGTACGGTGATTGCGCCTGCCCGACCTACAGCCTCTCCTGCCTTTCAATACACATTTCAATGGCCGCGGCCAAATTATTCGAGGACGGTCATAAATACCGACAGAGAGAGAGAGAGAGAGAGAGAGAGAGAGAGAGAGAGAGAGATTAAGAGGGGGAGGGGCGAAGCGAGCGAGAAAGAGCGCGCGATAGACGGCCTCGTTGCGCTCCTGTCGTCGAGTCGGTGCGCTATATACTCGCAATGAAGCGCGACTCGCGTTCTCTTTCTCGCTCGCTCGGCCCTTCCCCGCCCTCTCCGCCCCGGGCAAGCTCCTCATTTGCTTAAGAATAACATCGTCAATTTGTCCGGGGCTTAAGAATAATAAGAGTCCCGGCCGATTTATGCGCCGCGGTCCTTTGTGCCCCCTCCCACCGACTCCACCTCCTGGGGCCGTTGCGCAACGAAGAAATAATACGCGCGCGACGGAAAGATCAAAAAGGGAATTTCTAGGCCGATGATACGCGCACCGCGCCAACGGGTTCACGGGATATAATCCGCGGCGATACGCGCACCGCTCGAAGTTTGCGGAACCGCCAAAAGGGAAGGCCTGTTTGCTCAATAAACGGATTTATATTTAGCGTCGATCAAATATGCATAAACATAAGAAGGCGGAGCACGGAGTTCCCTTAGCTCGGACGTCCTCCTGTTATCTACGCGTTGCATATATTTGCACTCGCCTGCGCTGTAATTCGAGAGACTCTGGGGGCGAGAGCTGCCTCGATCGCGCTGGCCACGTATAATTGGAAAATGGAACGCGCTTCGTATTCACGGTTCAAACGGGTGCGCGTCGCTTTTCAATATTGTCTTCGTCCGTCCAGCCAATGGTATTCTCTAAGAGACCCCCCCCCCTCCAAACTATAAACATAATATCTTTCTCTTTTCGACTTTCCATTTAATATACAGAAGCGAGAATTCTCTTCGTCACAAGTGCATGGGAATTACTTTTTTTTATACCTTCAAGAACGGCCGGAGCTTCGTAAATTATTCGTAGGCTATATTCGGGGATATTATACATACGTATCGATTCCAAGACAGAGGTAAACTCAGCTGTGCGTGAGACCGAAACTTTCTTCCGTCTTTAGCCACGGCTCACCGTCGACAATATGTTTATTAATCGACGTTTTTCTTATCCGGGCATCGATATTATAAGACGGAGGAGAAGTTAAGTACGACCGGGACATAAAATTTCAATCGCCCGTTATTACGTCCTCCTATCGGAAAGTCTATATATAATAGAATCGAGAAGCCGCGTTCGCTCGATTCATCAACCTGGACCGTCGGATGCCCTCGGCCCGTCCCGTAATAACGCGCGTCGGACGAGGAGCGCGGAAGCGGGAGCTGGAAAGAAAGCGTCGATTCTTCGCCGATGATAGAGAGCGGGTCAAAGAGAGCGAGAGTGAGTGAGAGAGAGAGAGAGAGAGAGAGAGAGAGAGAGAGAGAGAGAGAGATGGAGAAGGGGAAGACGAGTCGGAGGAGCGATGAGATATTCCGGTCACGGGGTGCGGCTATATCGTGGCGCGCGGTGCCCGCCAAAAAGAGAAAGAAAAAGGGATGGGATGGCAGCATTGGCAAAGACGTCGTTAAGGGGGAGGCCACCCGTCGGTCGCCTCTCCCCCCCTCTCTGTCTCTCTTCGCTATCATGTCATAAAAATAATCAGCTTCCCGGCCAATGAGCTTTCCCGGGCGACTTTGATCTCGCGCGAGCTCGCCCATTTGTTTCCAGCCTTACTTTTCTGCGCGACGACGGGGTCGCTCTGCCACCTTCTTTCTTCCTATCTCTTTATCTCGCGCATTTTTTAAAAGCCTCGCATTGGAGCAAGGGAGATAGAGAGATTGCGGGCGCGCGCGCGCACGCGAGGACGAGAGATCAAAATGAGAAAGTCTGACTGAGAAACGAGAGAAAGTGGGAGGGGATATGACGGCCTTACGTAAGGAAAAAAATGTCTTTCTCATTTTTCTCCTTATATTCATGTATATATGTATATACACATACATAAAGGAAGAGTCACTTCTTGCTGGCTTTTAAAAATAAAAAGTTAATGAGAAAAGGGTTATTTAGTTCCACGCTATTGCCACTGCCACCGTCGTCGCACTGCTTCTGCGAGCTGCCAGTCAAGTAAGGAGAAGCTCGATGCAAGAAACGCCCGTGTGCGCGCTACCGTAGAGCGCCAGTTTTCTTTCACCGGCTGCCACGGAAATTGACTGCCCTTTGCACCGGGTCTCTCAATATCTCTCTCTCTTTCTCTCTCTCTCTCTCTCTCTCTCTCTCTCCACCCCTCCCGCCCTTTTCCCTCTCGCTCTCTTGCCCACTCTCCCCGTCGCGCAAACATTTCGCGAAAGAGCGAACGAGCAGACGAGAAAAACGTAACATGCATGTCGCGAACCATCGTTGTATATATATACCTCCGATGCAGCTTCGCTCGCCTCGTTGCAGAAAGCCCGTCTTTGGGCGTGGGTGTACAATCTATCTTTCTCTCACTCTCTCTCTCTCTCTCTCTCTCTCTCTCTCTCTCTCTCGCTCTTTCTCTTTGCATCTTTGTATGTGTATAAGCTTCTATACGTGTACGTGCGGACGTAAACGAAGACGGGGCGCGGAAGGGAAAGAACTGAAATCCGGGAAAAATGCCTTTGGAAGTAGCGCGATATATAAGGCTTTTGAGTTTTTTCCTTTTTCCTTAACTTTTTTCACGTTCCTTTTATTTACCTTTTTGCCAAGGATTCGCGCTGTATATACTTTTTTCAAGAAAATCACAAACCACTCGCGGAAGCAGAATCGAAAATTGCACTGAGTGTTTCTGAAATTTTTATTATCCTCTATACCACGGCGCAATTTTTTCCCTTCTACTCTTATTTTACTGCAACTTCAATTTCAAAACTATATAGAAGGAGCATAAGATGTACAAAATAAAATGTATAAAATACTCGGTAAACAGATATGCCTATATATATTTGATAAACGTGTAATTTATTAATAAATTTATATAAAGAAAATTTTTAAACATTATTCAACAAATATTATAAAAAATAAATCTTATTCTGATATTCTATTATAATAAATATATATACAAAAAATATATCTATTATTTGCCTTGCAGTAATATGAAAAATTATATTAAATATTACTATAGTAACTATACATTGAATTACTTCATGCTATAATAAAAAGTACTCTAATATTTTTAAGTCATATGCTAATTGAAAATAGTCTTATCTTTTATGACTAAAACTTTTCTCTTTAAGTTTATCTAAATTATCTGATACATTACGCTTAACGGTTAAGTGCAAGTGAACATCAAAAAATTGAGTCTAAGCGTTTACAAAGCAAAGTTTACGTCCTATATTTATTTTAAAAGTGCGGAGCTATTCAATTTTATAATAAAATCTTTTAAAGCAAAGTCCAAATCCGCGTTAATCATCGACTAACCCCATTCACGAACAACGCTTAAATCTGCAACGGCATCTTCTTAATACTGTCACTCCCGCGCGGACATAGCGGGGAAACAGAATAAATATTTTGCCGCTGCGAAGCGAATCGATTATCACTATATATATATTCCGACAGAAATATATAATGCTAATCGGACTCAACGAGGTATTATTATGCATGATGCTTTCAACTCTATCTCGTGCATTGGGCTACGCGACTTTTTTACTATCTACAGTCTTTATATTTCTATTTTACCAAACGGATTCTGTTTTCTAGAAGGATCATCCAGACCAGGGTGTAATAATCATCTATTATGCGGTGTAAAATAAATCTTTGTTTCAATGAATGTCTACGTTTACCTGTTTTTTTTAAATACAAGAAAATACAATGTATCTACAGTAATTTTAAATAGAGACCGCTCAGAAGTGTTAGTGTACAGTAAAATTTCTTCATCTAAATTCACGATTTTATATCTTTTCGATATATGCAAAGTTGCAAGGTTATACGAAGAAATTCTTGACGGTTTAGATTCTTGGAAGTCCGTACGGGGGAAGGGGGGAGGCTAAAGCTCGGCAGCTCACGAGCCCTCTCCCATTTTTTGCACGCGGGCCGATCGCCGTGGCATCGATGCAGAATCTATGCAGCATCTCTCCCTGCGCATCGGCAACAGCGCCTTCCCGGATTTTTCGAACCGCAGTGGTATAAAAAGCGCGCAGAAGACTCGGATTCGAAATTCGTATTTGCGTATTGGAGCGTACGAAAAATACAGATATGCGATCGATCCTTACACTCGTTCTCGAAAAGAAATTCAAGCTCGGTTTAATATTATTCATTCTGCCTGCAAGACCTATAGATTTTAATATACCTGTAATACTTTACAATAATTAACTCTTAAGGATCAAGGACGTAATTTCACGATTATCCTCTTGTTTTCAGATTTTCAAATTGGTCCACGAATGTTTGAGCGCGCGCCGAGAGAATTTCGGGTTTAAACGAATTTTTTCGCGCATACAAGTATGGCGTCGTAATCGAGGAGCGCAACGAAGCCCCGCGGTATTCTGAACGTATACATAATCCATTTCTCATCTCTGTGCGTCAGCGTGCGGCATCCCTTCGGCTTCTTTTTTCTTCCGTTCAATTGGCATACAGATAGACCGCACGCACCGCCCTCTAGCCTATACTCGTTCGTTATAATTATACATCGTATTTTGTCCTACGGTACGTACGTGTATATACATGTATATACAGTCCAGCGCCTGCGCGCGCATTCGCGTTCGAGAACCTCTCTGCAGCGGGCGCGAGCATTATGTAGGAACGCGTCGGGGCGGTTGCGACGACCGCGCGCGGCCACCGAGCGATCCAATACGCTGATTAGAATTTCAATTAAAAAGTTATACAGATTTAATTATTATCGATTTAGCCTTTTTTGCGCAAATATCTATAATTCAGCCGTGGCGTGGAATCTCGCCGATCTTATTAAACTCGGTTAGCCTGGCCGTTATCCTTCGTCGTCTTATTTACGCGAGTCCGGCGTGTCTTTCATACGCGTATAGAATTCAGAAGAACACGCGCGCGCCGTGTATATGCTAATCGACGCTATACGCGCATGCATCATGTTATTCCTCGCGTACGTATAGATCAACCGGCGACGATTTTTCTCACTTTTTACATCGGTAGCGCGCGTATAAATTTCAAAAAAAAACAACAAAAAAAAAACAAAAAAGCATGCGAATAATCGTGCAATATGTATTGTATATTAAGCCTGTATATTTATATATTCTCCCGTGCGTTTCGCAAGGAGAGCAAGAAATCGGATCAATAATAATAAAAGCGACGCGCGGAGTTATATTTCAAAATACATAAAACGAGAAATTTTTTGCCAATTCTAAATAAAAGATTTCTCCGCGTCAGACGCATTGGACGATAAAAAAAATGCTCGACCTGGAATATACATCGATCTGTATGCATATGCGAGCACAGACGCAATTAGAGAGTCGGTAAAGTAAACGAATTTTGCGTATAATATGAGCATCATCCCCTTGCGGATATGGACAATGAATGCGCGCAAACTTTTCGCATATGCGAGCTCGCGGCGAAACAAAGCAGAATATAGTAGGGGCCTCTCGCGCGAATTCACTACGATATATACGTATATATATGTACTCCGAAAACTCGTGTACAGGATGCACACGCGCCCGTTCACGAAATGCCAAAAACGAGGAAAGGGCAGGGCGGGGCAGGGAGAATCGTTGAAACCGCGGCACTCGAGCCTCTGTTCATTTTCCATAATCCACATTTTATGAACTCTCGTTAGCTCTCGAGGCGGATTGTAGTCTGTCTTTCCCCTTGCACGGGCTCTGGTCGTTTATTCTTTCGTCTTTCTGCGTATACATGTATATTGATATAATTATAACCTATATATATATATATATATATATATATATATATATATATATATACACATACGAATTTATACTTGGACCATAGATGGAGTTGACGTACAGCTTCGTGACGTAATAACAACTTTAACGAACTTATGTCTTTCCCTCCTCGTACCCTCTCGGAGTCTCGCTAGCATCCGCGAGAGGGCAACAAGTTCAGTCGCGAGCCCCATGAAATATTCAGGCGAAATCAATCCGGTTGGTGGGATGGGTACGAGCCAGCGAGCGAACGGTCGCGTGCCAGAGCTGTCTCTCTCTCTCTCTCTCTCTCTCTCTCTCTCTCTCTCTCTCATTCATGCCTAGAGGCGCCGCGAACATTCGCGCGAGGGTTGCCCGAGCGGATTTTGGGCTGGACGCGACGAGACTATATACATATATATATATATATATATATATATATATATATATATATAAAGAGAGAGAGAGAGAGAGATAGAGAGAGAGACGGAGACAGGAGAGGAGAGTGAAGAGAGAACGAATTGACTGGGTCTCTGTGGCGTACACGCGCTTAACCCTTAAGTTTGCGGCCGGGACTAAAGTAGTTATGTTTGTCCTTTGAACCGTTGCTCGGGAGAGGGGAAAAAGCAAGAGAGAGAAAGGGAGAGAGCGAGAGGGAGGAAGGAGGCATAGAGGGATCGAGGGATCGAGGCTCGCTCCGGGGCTAATCCTCCGGGACTTGATCTGCCCCGCTAATGGCTACTGCCGTGACTTACTCTCGCTTGTCTAGTCGCTCTCTCTCGCTCTCTTTCTCCCTCCCTCCCTCCCTCTCTCTCTCTCTTTCTATCTCTCTCTCTCTATCTCGCGACTGATATATATGACTCTCTCTCTCGAACATGCGATTCCTGCGCGTGCTCAATTTATCGGTATGAATTATTTTTGCGATTATGGGCCTTTCTGGGCGCATTCGCTCGCGTAACCTGTTGGAATACCCATATATATGTTATGAAATAAATCGTTGGAATAAATTAAAATTAAATGCAAAGAACCCGTACTTTGCGCAAGTGGCTCGATGTATACACAATTAAATTATTATTGACGATTAAAGATGACGCGCATATAGTACGTATACGATTTGGGAGTATATAATATACTTTGCGGTAAAGAGGAAATATATTTTATAAAAGAGCAATCATTTTACAAAAAATATATTAATCAAAATTTTAACGGAATAAGCATCTGTGAAAAGCTTAGTTAACGGCTATTATTCAGTAATACATTTAGTTAATTTCTTTCTGTACAATCACAATGCATAAGTAAAATGAAATGTCCACTTTTAGTTTTCCATAAATAAAGTACTTATACGTCTTGCCAAACGGTTATAAGATTCATGTAAAATAATGAACAATTTTTCAAACGACAATCCGAATAGTACGAGTCGCACGCTCACCATATTTATCTAGTTCGTTACCGAACGGAACATCTCATCTTGTCTCTGCGTAATAAGAAAAGAATAAAACCACGATGGTTGCCGACGAGCAAATTGTCGTAAATTATACGATCGACATCGGAAAAAAAGACCCTCGACCACTATTTGCAAAATCGCCGCGTCATGGATTCTGATAACAATAAACGCGCTAGATAGAGCGAGTAAGAAAGGATGATTGACGATGGCGTGCTCGCACCTGTCCTCGTATCACCTGTATCCGTGTTTACGCGTGCACCAGGAAGTCTACATAAAGCTCTCGGCACAGGTTTTGCGAAAGTCTGGTTTATAACCACTTGCGTCGCACCAGTGAGCCGTTTTCAGGCGCAAAGAGAGAGAGAGAGAGAGAGAGAGAGAGAGAGAGAGAATCATACATACACACGCACGAACATACGAAGAAGAGATCACCCTATACCGACTCGCAGACGGAAGGATGGACGCAAGTTCCGAGTTTATTCGCAGCCTCTTCTCCCGAGTCCCCCTGAGCGTCTCGTTTCACCACGCGCATCTCCCCACCCCCGGTTTGCTTTTTATGCCGCTTCTCGCCCGCGGTGAAAGAGAGACTACCCCCACCCCCAACCCAGATCTCCCTCTCCTCGTCGCGCCGAGCTTCGCGGACTCGTGCGCCGGGCTTATTATACGTGTTATTTACCGACCTCCCCGGTGTAAGCGCCTACGGGGGGCTATTGTGCGGACGAACCCGCGCTTTTTGGGGATACGGACGCGCTTTTTGTGCGGGCAGTCGCTTGGGCCACTGGTTTGACCATAGTCTCTTTCGCTTTTTACGCGATATTGCTATATATATATATATATATATATATATATATATATATATATATCTTGATTCTGTGCGAGTTATCGCTGCTGTCCCGGAACCTTTGAATGATCGGCTCTCCGCGAACAAAAGTAGCGCGTCTCTGGCCGAGAGAAGGAGGGGGGAGCGTTATTCCGTGCGCCACCACCGACGGCAGCTAATGAGTCGCGGGATGATTGATTCGCCTATTCGCTACTGCTTCGGGTCCGGTGCTCGACGAGCTTTCACTTGCTTGTCTCCCGTCTTTCTCTTCTCTTATCTCTCTCTCTCTCTCTCTCTCTATTACACTTATACATACATACACATACACGGTACATACAAGGATTCAAGCACGTTCACGTTTCTTGCGATTTACAAGTTTTTCCAGCCTGACATTTCCTTTTCTGACTCGTTTTTTTTTTACTCGCGCTGGTTCTTCTATATGTAGGCCTGTGTGTTGTTCTTTTACGTATATGTTTCTACGTCCATGTGCAACTTCGCGATTCGCAACGCAGGCGCGCTCACCGTCAGCATTCAAATGCAGCATCGACTGTGCTTTTGCTATTCCCTGCGATGTCTCATGAAGGTTTTTTTTATACGAGATTTTTTATTGTTCGACATTAAATGTTCAATTAATAAACGTTACATTAAGCTATATTTACAAGTTAAATTTTTGTTAGTTAACCTATTTTCAATAGTGTAACTTAAGATGAAAATGTTTTATTATGGTGAAATAGTAAAATTCTTGTATAACGATAATAAGAAATTCTTAAAATTCTAAAGACACCATCGGTTGTCTGTCATATCATTTACTAGATTGATGTATAATAATTAATGAAAATTCATGAATTTCTGATAAGCTAAATCTATGTATAAAGAATTCAATGGCAATATCACCATTGTTACCATTTATTATTATATATTTAAGACAGACCCATTGATAAAACCACCTACATTTCGTCACTATACAATTATTTATTATTTATTCTAGATTTCTATCGCGCCTTTTATATTTTGTTGGTACCTGCTGTACTACATGTAGCAAAGAGAAAAAAGAATCGTAAATTTTTATTACGGTTCTTTCATAAACAAAGCAAATATATCAAAACTGTAGGTTTATTCGAAGCAAAATAAATTTAAAAGAAATGTTCATACCAAATTTCTTATCCAAAATAGCCAATTCAAGATGGCGGACAATAATTTTCTGCAGATTATTTATATACTGATTGGTTACGGACATCTACCAAACATAGATGTTACTAAATTATGCAACTGCAACAAAAATTGCAAGAAATCTTTGAGTTTGCCAAATTTGGAAACTCAATTTGCGGAATTAGAAAAATTTCATGTCAGATTCCTTGCCGATTCTTTGTAAAAAGATTAGATATACATGATCTAATATTCATCGAAGAGATTGTTTGCTCGATAGATTCATTAAATTCGCGAATCCAAGAAAGACGATTCGAGGGATAACGGGTCCGAGCCCACGCTGTCACGGCGTTAACGGGAGCGAATGCGAAAAATGTCGAAACTATATGTCCCATCGGGCTAATCGTAAGAAGCGCGACCATTATAGGCTTCGACAAAAACAGACTCGCCGACGCCACCGCAGCTTGAATCCAATCGTCTTCTATATGCTCGCGAGGCCTTTATTTATTATATACGTCACCTTATCTGGAGCAGCTTCGCGAGCGCGCGCGCGCGTGTATATTCGCTCGTGAAAGCAGCAAATCACCGGGGTACAAAAAATAAGGAGCCCAAGATTGACGGACGAATGCGAGTTTCGGTGCCTGATGGACCTCGATCGAATACGGGATGATGTATTTCTTTCGTATATGTATGTGTGTGCGTGCGAGTGTGTGTGTAGAATTAGCAGCTGCTTCTGGATTTTCGGAAAATTTACGCGGAAAAGTGACGTGATGTGCGGTTATATTGACATTCGATCTCGTGACAATGCATTTTCTATTTAGAAGGCATACGAGTTTCGTTTAATATTATATAACGAATTTTTCACGCCTCCTTCTCTCGTTTCACTGCAATAATGCATGCCATATCGCACAATCCTACAAGCTCAGTACAACGGCGTGAACATTTTCGATTATTCTTTTTTCGGCAAATGATGATTATTAAAAAGAAATCGTGGTCCTCGTTGGATTCCCAACAAAAGACTCTTTCTTTCTCGCTCCGCTGTGGGGCGAAATGTTGACTGAACCGGGAACAGACGCGTCGCAGGTATATATACGTATATATAAAATAAGAAGAGCCTTCGCGGTATGAAGCTTTAATCCGCAGATACAAATATGGAGGCTTTTGTGCGTGTACGCCCGTTGAGCAGCTTCTCCCCTTCCTACAGGGTGACACGTCTCTCTCTCTCTCTCTCTCTCTCTCTCTCTCTCTCCCTCTCTCGCTCTTTTGCCCGGACCGCGAGAAAGTGTGCGCGCGAGCGCGCCCGTATTACAAGTTCCTCTTATCCGTGCTTTTCGCTCCCTCCCTATTATACACATTATTTCTTCTTACCCGGGCGAGCAGCACACGGTCGCGCGTAAAAGGCGTTATCAGGCCATTGTCGAGCTGTCGGCCTCGGGAGATGGATCACGTATTTCATAATAAAATACGGCCAATGTCGGCCAATAAAGGCCTTTTTGTGCGAGCTCGCGTGCCTCGTCACGAAGTGGACCGCGCACCCAGCTTGGCTTCTGTCAGCTTCTGCCTCATTTCTCCTCTCCGTCTTTTCTCTCGCTTAAGTTTTTATACTACGAATGGCTAATATTCGTAACGGCAGCTTTATAAGTGTAGATTATTGTATAATTTTCTATTGTAAATATTTATTTTAACAATTAGATTTAATCGACTCTCACACTAAATCATTAATTTTTATTGAAAGAAGCAAACTTTCGAATTCAACATTCAAATAACACTAGACGAATTCTTTAAATTCGGATAATAAAGCGTTGTTTCCCACAGGGCTTATACTTTAGCATCTATTTTTTGTCTCCTATCGATTTCCTTCTCCTCCCTCGCGACGCGTCAATTTATGATCGATGCGATAATTGATAGAATATACTCCACGGAGTTTCCTTTATGGCAGGGTTTAATGAAAATTTTTCGGTCGCCTTGTCGGTATAAAGAATGGCATTTGATAAAAGACCTATTGTCCGAGTCATGAAAGAAACACGATATTTTCTATAAATTTCAATTTATACGCTATATTTATGAATTGCGTTATACATTTATTTATGGATACGTTATTGAAATCCAAAATGAGCTTGAAATTAAAGCATGGTTTAGTTAGCAATATTTTCTATTTATAGAAAATACGAATGATCTCTATGTATTTATTGAATAATACCCGCCTTACAAAGACAAATACGGTAGGGCGTGCTCCCAAAAAACAATAAAGGGTCAAAATAGCTTCGAATTTTCCCTCTCGCGCTGAACGACGACAGGACTCGTTGCCACTTTAGTTTAGTTAACGCGAGCATGATTGCCCGGCGATCTGCCGACCCGTCCGTCCGCCCCCCCCCCCCGCGCCTGACGAAGCGGTGCGCGTCGGTCTACAGTGGGCGCGCCGCGAGTCGTCCTCCATATGCGTGCTAATCGCTCGGCATGCCCACCCCCCGCCCCCCGGAGCGAGCTGCACGGGTTATGGGGTGTCGAGCGCGCCTCCGTGTCGCGATGCTCCAATTAGATTGGATAGTGTGGGGATTAGTAAAGTCACCATCTGGGTGTCGTATTTGATTCGACTTTAGATCTTATTTCTTACACGGAGTGTGCTGCACGACGACGGAAGAGATAATCACAATAGATATAGTGAACCTCTGGTGATGGACAAGCGACACGAGCAATTTATAACTTTTTTTACAGATTCTTATACTAATGAGATAGAAGAAAAATTCTCTTCCGCCTAGCAACTATTTAAACAATATATTTGTATTATGAGTTCAATCACATTGTTATGGTTGCGTATGATAAGTAAATCATAAAAATTAAAATGAACTTTTTGGTTACTTTTTGTTCCCGAATCCACCGTCCAGTAAATTTATAATCAATTTCAATAACAAAACACGTATAAGCAGGAACTCGTTATATGCACATACGAAAATTCGAAAATGCCAAGACATTAAAAGAGCGTCTGATAATGCGTAAAGTGTTACAAGGAGTTAGGCTTGGAAATAGTCGTACACATACAATGGATTAATCTTTGCATCTAATTCCTATATTATTTTCGTTGGACTAATTAAATTAATAATCAAAAATGAACTTACTACGAAATAATTAAGTATTAATTTTTTTGAATCCTGTTAGAGTTGATTATATTTGACAAGGTGAAAATAATCTTTTTCTCAGGGTGTATTTAATAACTATACTATCTGGTTCGTATAACTTAAATATTATTAATTCATCAATAGAGTTTATCGAAAATATAAATAATAACTATTCCAGATTATAAACTGGACAAACCGTAATATTAAAAACTAAATAAAACCCCATATTATCGTGCCCGTTTATTGCGTACTTGTAAAAATTTCTTTTCGTTCATAAATACTTAATAAGAGAAAACAATTGCAGGAGGATGTAAAAAAACAACTATCGCTATGTCCGACATTACTGTCAGTGCGAACCCGTCCATAATCCCCTTGACGAAACAGTGGGATGTGAAACCAAAAAAAAAAAAATTCTTCCTGCGCAGGTCCGCCTATGTACATTATCCTCGCCTCGTCAAACCGACCTCCGCTACGTCGAACTCTATACGACGGTATTATGGAAAGAGCCTCAATGAAATTCCGAATTACTTTAAAGGCCTGTATATATGTATATTGTATATATGTCGCGGGCGCGTGCGCGCACAAATAACAGTTGCGCTCCCGTCCTCTTTCGACTCCCCACGTTATATGTATATTGCGTTGGGTGCACGTATTTTATATATGTATATATATATATATATATATATATATATATATATATATAATGGGGTGCTCACAGAGTTCGGGGGGTTGCGAAGCGGAGCGCGACGAAAGCGAGCAATCAAAGGGAATAATTCACGAGGCGTCGGCATTGTGTTTCTGGCTGACACACACCCCTGGAGTCCGGACCTCGCGTACATAACATATACATATATGTATATATATATATATATATATATATATATATATATACACACACCTGCACGCTTGCTCGTCCCCTGGCGGCACGGGACAGTTACTCGCCATACCCCCACGACACTGATAAAACATACGGCGCCGAGGAAGAGGGCGAGGGGGTGCTGATCCCGAAGCGGGCCTTAACCCAGTATAATGCAGAGCTGAGCGCACATACGCTCGTACGGAATGTCGACGTTGCTAGCGATTTGCATTTCCTTTTTTTTTTGCACAAATCACTTTATCCGGCTGCTGGTCGTCGTTGTCTCACCCCCGCCCTTTCCGCCCTTAGGCGTGCCGTTTTTCGCGCAGGCGCAATGCGCGCGCCGGGGTGGCAGTGGAAGTGACCGTCGTCGGCGAATTTTGTTTGCACCAGCCGTCCCCTGGTCCCCGGTCCCGTGAAGTACCTCAACGGGGACTCGTCTTTTTCCTCTATGGAGCTAAAAAGGCTCGGCATTTCTTTTGACCGATGGTTCCATGCTTGGCAGATCTCGTTTATTTTGTAATTGGGCCTTTAAATTATTCGCTTAATGCGCGATGAATGAAAACTGTTGTTGCACTATTTAATTATATAGAGATTTAAATATTGAGATCGAACAAATTAGTCTCGCTATCGACATCTCCATATCAAGAACGAATACTAGTTTATTTTCATACAAGATCACTTTTCAAAAATATCTTTCTTTTTACTGTTTTCAATTATTGCATTTATTAGCTTGCATATAACACCTAACATTATTATTTTATTATTATCATTAGAAATATATTGTTATTTAATAATTCTGTAATCTATAGAGAGTTTGTTCATCTAAGATAAAAGTGCTTCGTATCTTCTGTAAAGCTTGTTCATTACTGATAAATTCTTAAAAGTATTTAATAATTAGTACTAAGCTTATTGAGCAATTATTTGAAATTAGATTTATCCTTTATTATCTAATAAAGTATAACTTCGGCAGACGTATAAGAGCCGCCTATCCGTGGATTACGCGTCTACCGCCGGAATAGTACAACTTTTATTGGCTTAGCTCCAGATATAGGTATAATATTCTACAGATCTCTACGTTATATTACACTCTTTTTTCTTGTCGTTTCCTTCGCGCAACGAGTACTTCTAGCAAAATCCTCTTTTCAACCTGCAGATAGAGTTTTATAGTTACTCTATGCCAATAGTAATTAAAGAGATATTAAAAAAGAGATACCAATCAGAAGCCAAAGACATACCTCCAACGCCAACGTTGGCAGACATAATATACACAGAAAAAAATAAATATATAAAAATGAACATAAAAAAAACAAAAATGGCAAATCAAAGCACCATTACAAAAAGTGTAAGCTTTACTAAATTATTGTCATAACCGTGAAGTGAACATAGCGGAACATAGTCACCTAAAATTATTTCCTAGAGGTTTAATGTCTTTTAATAATCGTTTAACAATTTTATGCAACAACTAAGGGTACCATAGTACACGGTAAAATATCCATTATGAAAAAAATAAAAGACGTGTTTCGAGTTAATTAGTACGGCTTGATAAGATTTTCGAAGCATAAAAAAACTAAATACAAGTGACGCAAACAATGTGTTTATTAACCTATGAAATATTTTTTACATTATTTACTTTTTTCAGTTTTCCAAGCAAACTATAATGCCAAAACATTTCGTTGCATAAATAATATCAATTTAATTATTGTGTTGGGTTCCATTTCATTAATTACGCTAACAACTAATAATTCTATTTATATTTTTTTAGGTTAATAAGTTACACTGAAGAAACAAGGAATACTGCTGATACGCATCATACACATAGCACCGGCACTGTTTGTGTAACTTGTATTTAGTATTTGGTAGTTCTGGCTGTTTGCGCCCGTAATGTCGGTAATGTGTATTTTCTATTTGCTTGTTAGTGCGTGCGTCGATCTGAATGGTGACGTCAGTCATCGGATATCGATTCAAATTAGAATCTTATTTTAGAACGCACAAAAAAGTTTATTAAAAAATATTTAACGAAGAAAAAAGCTGCTAAGTTTTTTATGTTACAATATTTCTATCATATAATAAAAAAAATTAAACTAAATTCTGTTACTCATTATTTTATTCTGAATTTTATAGTAAGACCTAAATTAACAACTAAATTCAAACAATAAGAAATATTTAAAAAATAAATTCAAAGTATTTTTAAATGAAAAAACAAGCGAATGGCGGAGGGAGCGGGTAAAAGAAGAAAAGAGCTGCCAAAGAAAGTACGGAAGTAAAAGGAAAAATTGGCGTTGACCGTTACTGAGATCGTAATACAAAGTTACTTACAAGTTGCGATAGTAAGTGAGTGGAAAGTGGGCGAAAGAGAAAAGTGAAGGTTTGGGAAAAAGTAATTCGGGAAGGGAGAGCTATGGCAGAAGTGAAGAAGTAGAGAAAAGAAGAAGAGAAAGAGAGGGAAGCTTGTCTGGGAGATTAACACCTCGTATAAAAGTTCCATATACCGTGGAGCTCTGCGAAACGCCTCGGCATTAAAGAAAAAGTAGGAGACACAGAGAAAAAGAAAGAGAGAGAGAGAGAGAGAGAGAGAGAGAGAGAGAGAGAGAGAGAGAGAGAGAGAGAGAGAGAGAGAGAGACAGAGACATAGAGACAGAAGGCAGTCGCAAAGGTCTGATAGAGGTGGAAAAGCTTGCTCCCGTTATACAAGAAAGTCTCTCGAAGGATGAGGAGAATGACGAACGGGGGTAGGAGAGAAGGGAGGTGGGAAAAAGAAAACTGTGAGTATCGCTACCGAAGGCTGTTCTCCTCTCTCGCTTCCGCCCTTCCTCTCCTTTTTCTTATGTAGCTGTGCGCTTATAGTATGTGTATATATATAGCAACCGCTGGAAGGGAAAATTAGTTTTCAGAAATTTTTCATGAAAGCCTTGAAAAGGGTGAGAGGAAGGGAGAGAGAGAAAGAAAAAGAGAAAGAGAGCGTGCAAGCTTCCTTTTCTCATTGAAGGCTATTTTTGTTCGTGCCCGCGTGACGCTCGGCGATTCAATAGCTTTTATTTTATATCCCTCGTATTAACTTGCGCACGCGCACACACACACATACATACACATATACCTCGCCTTCCCTCCCCCTCTTTTCCTTATTACGCGCTTTCTTTCCGCAAGCTCCCGCACCTCTTATATTCCTCGATTCGCGCATTTCCTATATATTTACTTTTCTTTATTTCTCTCTCTCTCTCTCTCTCTCTCTCTCTCTCTCTCTCACTCATTCATCACTTTCCCATCTTTTTTCCATTATACCTCATAAAGAACGACAGAAGGAGAACGATAACGCCGACACCACTTTCCATTCGCCCTACCCTGACATCCTTTTTTATATTCCTTATTACATATTCTCTCTTCTGCCCCCTACCTCCCACATTCATTCTGTCTTTCTCATTTACTTTGCTACTCTCGCATATGCGCTCTTAAGTCTTTTAAGGTCCGTGTTATGTTGTGGACCTTTTTGTCATTAATGCACGCATAATGAAATCTCTGCACTGTAATTAGTTTTCAACAATGAAAAAGGGTGTAAATGCCCCCTCGTGTTAATTCTTGCAATTAAGCGTCCACTGTATCATATTTGCAGACACCTACACTGGTTATGATTCTGTCTCTGTCTCTGTGTCTCTCTCTCTCTCTGCCTCTCTTTCTATCTTTCTCTTCGCCTTTCTGTGAAAGCCTCGCGGAAGGAAAGAAGCACTTCTTTAGTTCCCGTTCTCGAATAAATGCGCTAACTATACGCGAGTCTCGCGCGAGAATTATTGTTCGTCGTGTATATATTTGCACGTGAAAGAGAAGGCCCACTCTCCCGACACTCTCATCTTGCCCAAGGACTTAATGATTAATCATTCTGCTCCTTGCTCGTTAAAAAACATTTCGTCCCCTGTTAATTATGCGCATATATATATATATATATATATATATATATATATATATATCTATATGTATGTATGTATATTCCGTATGAGGGAGGAGACGAAAGGACGAAAATTAGAATCGCACCTTTGAATTTTAGCGCAAGAATGTGGCGCCTTTCTTTTGAAAAGCATATTTTGCAGGCTACCGTTGCATTAATTAACAGAGAGTCGAAATGGCTGGTAGCAAAGTTTCGGGGCTCGAGAGGAATCCTCGCAGGACAGAAATGGCAATAATACTCAGAATTTGGGGAATGGATTGGTAATTATAAAAAGTGGAATCTCACGTTGTTGAACTTACATTGCAAACGTATATTTTTATAATTTTTTCTGAATTTAAAAACATTAGTTTTTTAAATATTAACCGACAATTATATTTTCAAACAGTGCATTTCTTATCGGGTTGGAAAAGGCTTGATTTACGAAACGAGAGGTTTGCGGGCCTGCGTCGAAGGCGAGGGTTGTAACGAGGTTTGTAAAAAAGCCTTTTCTTACTAGGTGAGGACTATATTTTTCCTCATGAGATCCGGGATCGAACGGTAAAGGTGTAATTTTTTTAGGTTAGAATGAGGAAGAAATTATATATTTCTGTTGTACGTAAATTATATAAATAGTACTAGATAACATTTATATACAGAGAGAATTTTTTCTTGAAGATTAATATGAATATAAAATATATTATTGAGTGATTTAGATAACATTGCATGCATTTTCCTAAATACAAATGAATTATACAAGCGAATGTATTTAACATCTTGAAATAATTATGATTAATTACGCACAGTAAAATTTATCTATTATTTCTTCTAAGGTTTCGGAAATGTGTCTAGAGAATGTCATATTTGTATTACGTACTTGCTATTAATAATAAAACCATTTGAATTATAAATTTTGTAGCGTAAATGTAGTGTATAATTAGATAATTTGTGCAACAAAGTGAAGTTTTTCCTACTGTAAATAGATAAAACACCGGCTATGAGTATCGCAAATGAAGTTTCGATACAATATTATCCCCGATTGTATCGAGTTACAATATTATCCTAATACAGAAACCGCAAGCTCAGTGAGAATGGTCATCCGACCAGGTGTGATGTTTTAACTTAATTTGAATACGGAGAGTGTATGCATACGTGTTGTGTTAGAAGACATACATATATGTTTCTGCGTTAGTGTGGACACATTTATACCGCAATAAAGGCAGATTATTATGTTTTCTCGCGTTAGTTTCGTCCTCTTGTTTTTAGGAAACCGAATATTAGGTAAGACCCTGTCGATGATACCGTAAGATTATATATTGATGGTCTATACGTATACGCGTTGTTGATGATTATTGTATATAAAAATGCTTTCAGTATATTATAAAATAACATCACTTTCTTCATAACCCTGTTGAATAAAATATTTCGATAATTATGTAAAATTAATTAGATTCATAAATTAATATTTATTTCTCATTTGTGGCATGTAAAGTTGGCATGGTAAAATTGTGAAATAATTGTGCAATACGAAATCAATTTCAAATATTAGTGTGAAACGTGACCTGTGTATTGTTATATAGAAAGAATATTGAACGATGTATGAAAAAGTATCTATGGGTATACATTCAAGTAATGCAGTTTCCTGCCAAGGCACACAACCTCGTATATTTAAGCTGCAGCAACTCTATCTGTATCTGCCGTTCTCTTAATATTCAGCGAATTTCCACCTATTGCAAACCGAAATAAAGTATTTTAAAAGAAATCAACTGCTGCGTGTCGAGCGTTTCATAACACTTTCGAATTCCTAGTTCACGAGCTATCTATAATATAATTAGACGATATATCTTGCATAAACTCTACTTATTAAAATCATTTCTACGTGGATAGATGGCATACGTATTATTGAATCCATTCAAGAGTCAAACGAGAAGTTGCCGTGAAATGCCAATAAATAAACGTGCTGAGAAATCATGTGCTATTATTAACTCGCACATATATAGCAGCTTTATTACAACTTGCTCTTATTAAAAAAAAATCTCGAATGAATTTTAGAATATAATATATATCGTGAGAAAACTTATTGAAACGCGGAAAATTGTTAAAAAAATTCAAAATGAGACATAGATTCGTGATATAACATTTTTGTATTTATAATAATCATGTGAGATTACGCAATAAGTTTTGAATAAAAGGATAGGCTATAGAAATTAATATTTACCGAACCAATGGCTTTCGTAATAAAGACATTTTAAGAAAAACGAATAATCTAAATTCATACTGGTTTCCTTCCTTTAAGCTATATTTTCTAAATATAATATAAAAAAAGAGAGATAGTAATAACTGTATTATTCGGTCACTCCGATATTTATATCTGAATGTTGAATCGGAATCTAACGAGTCTGTCTAATTCTTCTGTATATATAAGTCGAAAAATCCTTGGTGGCACTGTTGCCGATGCTGCACTGTTACATTGGTGCCGTAGAGATCGGGTCGTGCGCAAAACACGAGGGAGGGGAAGGCTCGCGAGCTCTCTCGAAATTCCGAGAACTACACCCATCGAGCATTTCGTGGTAGGCATTTGCAACTCGGAATATTTTAAAAATATAATTTTATTAATTTAAAGAAAAAATGTTCCTACAACACACATATATATATATACACTGAATAAAACGGAGTTAAATTTGCTCAAATAATTCATATTCAAAGCGTATAGCGTTACTTAATCATTGCAGTAATCTAATAGTGCCATAGCTGGCTTAATCTTTTTTAGAAAAGAAAATTCTTCTTTTGGCTTAGACAGAAAACTGTAATGGACGAATGATAAAACATGCATCGAAAATAGAATATCTTTGTTTTGATCATAGTAAGATCATAGTAATGCAGCTTGTCGAGAAGTATGGATATATACGTATATTGATGTTCATAAAATAATAGTTGAACCATCGACGCCATCTTTGATCAAGACTATAACTTTGCCAATATCTACCGCGGGAATCGTTCTCTTCGACCGAAAGAGTTCTTTGCTCGAATCCTTACAGCCCTTCGGCCCCTCCCCTCTCTAATCCGTGACGGGAGCTTCTCAATCGACTACTTTCAGGAGAGCTTCGGCATCGGCATTATTCGCTCTGGCGGGCGAACGCGCGCGACGACTCCCCTGAATAAGGCCCCCCTAGGTCGTTCCAAAGGTGCAGCGGCAAATCCAGCGTTCGGAGCCTCGCGCGTATATGGAGGCTCAATCGAGCGAGCTCCGCAGCGACGTCGAACCATAGTCTCGTCGCGCGCGTTCGACGTTGATGCCGCAGAGTCGTGCGTCAATACACTCGCGTCAAGGAAGGAGCTGCGCGCGCGCTCGCGCGAGAGAGGCAGACCTGCAGTCGCTGTGGCGTCCGATGTACTTACGCGTGTATGTGTATGTGTCCACGCGCGCGCATGTGTAGATGGTGGTACAAGAGCCAAGGATAGGCGAGGAGGTGCAGTGCAGCGAAGGAGGCATTGGCGCGCTCGCTCGAGGCGGGCTGGAGCCGAGAAGAAGCTGATGCGAGAGAGAGAGAGAGAGAGAGAGAGAGAGAGAGAGAGAGAAGCGTGGGTGGCAGGAGATCACTGCTCCACCGATATTACTGCCAGTGCCGAAGATTACCAATATCCTTGAGAGGCAGCATCTGTCTCTCTCCCTCTTTCTATATCCCGTGCTCACTTGCTTCAGCCTGGTTTCTGTCATAAAACACGAGTGTGGCGAAAGCTAGAGAGAGAGGGAGAGAGAGCTTACCAAGATATTACATCTAGGCTTGATATAGAGCTATGCGTCTGTGTCTCAATTTTCGCGACTTCATTTTCTGAAATATTCACATACGCGCCTGCACGTACACAGCGAGCAGCTCTTATATACGCCCCGAGGAAGATGAAAGATCGTAGAGAACGGCACAGGATGGAGATGTATTCGGTAGTTGTCAGACCTTCGGAAATTCGGCCAGTTCGCGGATAGGTCGCAGAGTGTATCGGGGGAGAATAGTTTGACGAAACCAGCTTGCGGCGTGTTGAGGAGATGGGGGATAAGAGAAGCTCTTTTCTCTCTCCCGAAGCTCTTTGAAGGACCACGTCCGCGCCGCGGCTCTTCGGCTTCCGTCCACTCCCCCTTCCTGCCTCCCCTTTATGACATTAAATGAAGTATATATATATATATATATACACACACACACATATATATATATGCTACACGTCGACCTTTACCAAGTGGTGCAAGACTTGGGTACCTATATACGTGTACATAATATAAGCTCCGGAAGTGCCGCGTAAAGAAGAGCATCGCATCAAAGCCCGAGATGCAAGCCTCTATGTTCAGTGCTCATTTGGAGGGTCGTATAAGCGACGATGGCTCCTCGCGGTCAGGTCGTCAGCGCTATACTATTTTACGGTACATCCGCGTACTTCTTCCAATGACTTTTTTTACGTTCTTCGCGAGAGGCTCGCGCGATGGCCATTTTTTAGGAAACTTCCTGCGGTAGACGCACGATAGAGGGCGCTATTAATCCCTAAAGTTGCCGGGGTATTCAGCGATGGCGGAAGGGTTAGAGCCATGTAATCTCTTTGCGGTAAGAGCACACGTACTCTAATTTTATATTACGAGGAAAAAATATTTAGTGCTTATATCTATATATTATCTCCACAGAAACTAAAACCATTCTCAATCGTGACGAAAAGAAACACAAGTCACGATTGTTAGCGAAGTATAGCACATTTCGTGAACTTGATGAGGAAAACTAGTAAAGTATTCTTAAAGTAGCAAGTGAGTATATGTTAATTAAAGTATTTTAAAAAATAAATATACTGGCGCAAAATTTAAAATCTCCATGGTGATGGACATTTAAAAAAAGTTAATTGGAATTTTCACGCTGTAAAATAAAAATAAACGAAAACATGAGGAAACACAGTGTTGGTACCAGTTTTCGATAATATTGCAAATGTATATAGAAATATAGATTCTAAAGACATGTTGAAATTTTTTCGAACGAGGTCCTAAACTAAATCTGCAGATTAAATCAGAATCACTGACAATTTAAAGGAATAAATCGATTTTTTATTTCGGATCGAATTTTTGATGAAAATTAAATATGAGATTCAAACTCTCCGCGAAGCCTTAGCGAGTTGAACCTTATTAATACTACATGCTTATGAAATATCGAACAACCGTTGAAAGAATGCACCGAAAGCGTTGGAAATGCGTTACCTTTCGTTGGGGACGTCGATAGGAAAAAATCTATAATATTGGTCGCTAAGCCAAGTGGAGCGGAAAAGGCGCGCGTGATAAATCGAAAGGTAAATTGCGTTCCCATACATGGACGTAAGTATTATCCGGACGTGAAAACGAAAATGGTTCGCGAGATGAAAGGCGATTGTGCCCGCAATATGCCCTCGACCCCGCGCACTTGTCGCGGCGTCTCCGAATATCACGGTCGTCCCCCTGCCCCGCGACGCTCTCTCCCGAATCGCGGTGATCGCAAAACGACACATAGTTATTATTATACACGTATACGGAGCAGCTCGAGTCGGCTGCGGCCTGGCAAGATTGACGGTAAGGTCGTGTCGCACGATGGGGGCCGGGGCTATTGTGACCCTCCCACCCTAGCAGTGGCTCATTGTGCCTCGCTCCCGCCTCTCTCCTCCTTCGCCGTCGCCCACCTCCGTCAACAAAGCCTTAATCCGCGAGCGGATCTCCGCTAATGTCAATAGCGGTCCGCTCGTGGTTCTCTCGCGCCGCGTCGTCTCCCACCCCCTCTCGCTCTCGCTCCTCTCTTATTCGCTCTCTCGTTTCGAGTGCTTTCCTAGTACATAGGCCTTTATGTGCACACGTATATGTTGATATATCAAAACACTCCCGAGGCGTGTAAGCGAGCGTATAAGTACCGTAGCTGAATTTAATATCGCGCAATTTCAAACGTTGAATTTGTATTTGCAGACAGCGGCAGACAACGAAAACCTCCCACTGTATATTTATTGAAACATATTCATCTTCTATTGCTCTTTTTTCATTCATTTATAAAAGCATTAACTCCAGTTAGACGAAATTTTCTGCAACAAAAATTTCACTTTAACGAATCTACAAAAAAAAACAATGGTGTAGGCTAACAGTCCATTGATATTCAACAATATATTTTTTATCGTTGATAGCAATGAATAAAATTAAAGCGTTTTGATTAATAAAGAATAAAGAATTATTAAAAATATTTTGATATTAAAGGAAAATTGTTCAACTATTTCTAATATATTCATAAACACTATTCTTATAGGCATAGTTCATTTGTTTGCACATTGACGTTCTGCGGTCAACCCTATGCATATGTGTGTGTGTGTGTGTGTGTGTGTGTGTGTGTGTGTGTGTGTGTGTGTGTGTGTGTGTGTGTGTGTGTGTGTGTATGTGTGTGCATTTTATGTGTACATAGTCTCCAGGCTTACGTGTGTATATATGCTTTAGATGTGTATGAACAAGCAAAGCACGTGTAATCCACCCCACCAACGAATAATCGCTATTGTATCGCTTCCCCGCGCGCCCAAACTCCCATGAGCGCTTTTTCGGACGTGCGCTGGAACACTAATGTGTCTCTATGCTCTTTCTCTTTCGGTTTGTCGCTCAGAGCATCTATATCTCTGTCTCTCTCTTGATTTCGTCCTTTTAAGCTACGTTTTTCCCGTCTCTCTCTCTCTCTCTCTCTCTCTCTCTCTCTCTCTCTCTCTCTCTCTATCTTCCTCTCTCTTCTTCTATCTTGAATAGGCCTCTATCTATTGTCATACTTTAATGAGAGTCATAAAGGCGACAATCACGTTGTAACGGACAATTGCTTGCACACGCGATGTCGACATGTGTTGTATTTTCTCCTGACTATGCTACGCATAGACTTTAGATAATTTTTATAATTAGCATTTATTATTTGTCATTATTTCATTGTTTGATTTATGTTCAAACGCGAGGAACAAATCTTCAACAAGATTATAACAACATTTTGAATTTTAATAGAAGTGCCGAACGTGGTCTGAGTATTTGAAGTATTACATAAAAGTCAAATTTCAATTTCAATAAATAATTTTCTTATATAGAGCAATTATATCAGAGATGAGAACATTTTGTATGAAATTTAATCAACTGTTTTCTTAAGCGTTTAATAAAAAAAGTGCTTTTTTCAAGTTTTTCTTAAAAAAATTGCCAGGCAGTACTCCATTTACTTCGGTGAGTTATTAAAAATCAAATTTACACTTTTTCCGTTATATATATATATATATATATATATATATATATATTGGCGGTCGGTTTTGCGCAGGAAAATTGCTCAATCTAGTCGTAAAGTTGAGAGGGAGGGTAAGGTAGAGTGAGATAGAAAGAAAGAAAAAAGAGCTTTTTCCTCGGCTTTTACGCCACTCGCTTTCTTGTCTCTCTCTCTCTCTCTCTCTCTCTCTCTCACTATGATTCTTTACTACTCGGGCGCTCTCTCCGCCATGTGAGAAATAAAATATTTATCTAACAATCGCACCGCTCAATTAACCGTTCAGGTTATTGAAAGCATAAAGTCGCGCAACCGTTTAATTTTTACCGTATATCTATATATAATAGACCGACGGTACTTATACGGCGCAGGGTGAAATTTAAATGGTCAGTCGCTGCGGTGCCCACGGGGCAGCTAATTTATGTATATTATAGATACTGCACCGGAGCAGCGCCTTGCCCAGCTCGGCATAAGGCGCCACCGTCTCCGTCACCGTCGCAGGGCAGGCTGCGCGCCGTTCGCAACATAATACGCTTCGTTCGCACACGGTTGGTAAACTTCCGCGAGGAGCCGAGCGTTTTGAATTAGCTTAGAAATCACGGTATCGCCGAGCTTTGGCAGCGATCGGCGCGCGACGTATATAAGCGCGCGCATACACACGCCGGCCGATAAAGGCGCGCTTGGTCTTCGTCACGCGTTCATCGTAAAAATGCGCCGGCAACGTCCCGGGTCCCTTGTAAAAGTCCTTCTCGTGCGCGGAGCCGTACGTATGTATAAACGGGCTCGTATGTGTATAAGTGCGACGGAGCTCGCGCAGCGGACTCCCCCTCCTCCCGGTTCACCGTAGCCGGCCCCGGCGCACGTCCGCGTCCACGTCCACGTACACAGCACGTCGCGGCTATTAAGCGCAATTTACGCCTTCGATCGTATAAACGTTTAATCCGGCGGCGGCGGCGGTGGTAGCGGACGCGTCCTACGTCGACAGACGGGCGGGGGAGGGGGTGGAGGCAGCAGAGCCGGGCAATAAGCTTCGAGCAGGGCGCACTTACAATGTAATTACCGGCGGCGGCGGGGGAACGGGCACTGGCGGATTAGAGCCGAGTCCTCGGGCGCGCGGGACCTTATGAACACGCGCGCGCACGCGCATTTTCCGACGCGTTCTTATCGTCCATTCGCAGAGTGCACCGAGAGCCCTGTCCCCCTTGAGGGACGCGCGTAATTTACTCTCACCCCCATCCCCTCCAACGACCGCGGCCGCCTCGGGCTTTCAGGAGCTTCGCCCACGCGGTGCGGCGCGTCCGATGCTTTCGTCGCAACGCTGCGACCGTCCGCGCATATTCGTAATTCTCTCCTTCTCTCTCGCTCTTCTTGCACTTTGCGAGCGGCTTCGTCGTGTCGTCGTCGACGGGTTTCTTTCGGGCTCTATATATGCATCCACGTTGATACCCACACGTACACACACGTACATAGACGTAATGCTCAATTAATCGTTGCCACAAAGAGTCTTACGGACCCCATTGCTCCCTTCCTCCCTTTTCTCCCCTTTAGATGGCAATATCGACGGGCGCTCGTTCGGCCCATGCTTTGAAATATTTATGATGTTGATCTTCAATCGTCATGCGCGCGCGCTTCTGCGTCGCCCGAGCCTCTGTCGCCACGTCGACAACATTACGGCGGTGTGAAATATTCATGGCGCACTTAATTATCGAGATCCGCGCGCTTGCGTCGCTCTTTTTGCCGCGCGCCGCAATAAGGAGGGGCTCTATATAACGCACTCACGTTGCATTTAATTATCTTCTTCAATCGCGACTGCAAAGATTTAATAATATGGAGGGAAATTTAATTGGATTATATAATGCTGTATACGCTCCTGCACGTGAAATTTCGTCAATGGAAGCTTCAAATTGAAATACGGAATAATATGCGAAGGTCGCTAGGAGGGTATAATATTGGCGCTATGCTCGCTTTTTTTGTATGTAATAAAAAAAATTTTCAATCTTGAAACTGCATTAGACTAACGGGTATTTTGCAATTGATATTTACATTAATATAATAATACCGGTAATGGAGATTCTTTTTGTTTTTTTTTTCGTAAAAATATAGAAATTCAAATCATAATTTATAAATTAAAAATTGAGAGAAAAAACGAAGCAGGTCTATATACCACAATAGATTCTTCGAAAAATTCACTCGAATTATCCATTTGGATATCTCTTGGTTTTCTCGACCAGATAATTATATATTTATTTTATACAAGAAAATGAACTAGTAAATTCACTTTTGCGTTCGCTCGTAAATTGAAAATTCGACACAGGCAACAATTAATAATGCTTTTATCGTATTCGAATCGACGGACCAGACTCGGGTATAATTTTCAATAAAGGCAAGCCTATTACCGAACTTGATCGGTACGTATCGAAATGAGTGAAGCGTATATACTATTTTCGCACTAAATAGTTAATTGAATCTTTTACAGAGCTTTCGAATAAAGATTCAATTATTGATATTAGAAAGAGGAGAAAATAAAAAGAAACAAAGATCGAATATTTTATCACCGTCGTTATCGAATAAAATATGTCTACGGATAGAAACTATAACGGAATAATACCCCAAGAAATGTGAATAAAAATTAAAATCGTACAATCGAACTAGAAATCTTAGTATCTTTAAGTAAATTGTCAATTACATTTTAATGGATTCCATACTGTTATAAAGTTTGAAATAATATTCTCATTTGGATAAAACGTCATTATTAATTTGTTTAATGATTAATTATTTATCATAAATATCGTTATAATAATACTGCTGGCGTATGTGCCTATTTCATTCGCCCAGTAGTGCGTACGACGAGAAAGACTCCGTTTATACGTGTCACGCTGTCGGCGTTAAATCAAGAAGTGGTAATCGATATTATGGAATTGTGAACGGGATTGTACTGGAAAAGCCGTGAAAATGGTCGAAAAGGATGAAATTAGGGACGACGACGTATTCGGCGCACAGATGATCTCCAACGATTTTTCCCGTACAACCCCTGCAGTCTTTGAAGTCTATACGTATGTATATACGTGTAGTGCACAGATATCCGCACTAATAAGGACGGCGCGCGGGCCGATGGCGTAACGACTGCAGAATGGAGAGAGATGCTGAGAGAGAAAGAGACAGATAGAGAGGGAGAGAGAGAGCGAGAGAGAGAGAGGGAGGGAGAGAGAGAGAGAGAGAGAGAGAGAGAGAGCGGGAGGGAGGGAGAAAATGAGTGGCGCGAGGAGCGGCGGAGGAAGTACAGACTGTAAACGGCAGGAGCATTACGGTAGCATTGGTTCGTCAATGATGCACTTGCCGACTGCTCCCCCCCCCCCCACGTTCATCTCTAACTCTGCGTCGAGTTAACGGTGTGCATCCGCGCGCGCGCGCGCGCACGCCCGTGCTCGCAGACTGCAGCTTTTAACGATTCGCATGTCGTTTAATTTAATTTGACGATTGCTCGTTAAACGTACGACCCGGCGGCGTTCCGTCCTCCTTCCCTCTCTCGCTCCCTCTCTCGCTCCCTCTCCCTCTCCCTGCTCTCCAGCTATCTTTTCACCAACTCCCTTCTTCCTTCTCCATCTCGCGTTCTTCGGTAACAGCATTAAATTTCGCACCTTCGGCCCGCTCGAATAATTACGGCTCGTCTTTCTTTCGCTCTCCTAGGCAAGAATCCGCTGCTCTCTCAACCTCGCACCCTCCCCCCCGTCTGCTACTCATTTCTCGGCCATTCCGTTTCTCCCTCTTGGTGCCTCCGCTCCAGGGCTGTTTTGCCTCTTTTTCCAAAGAGCGCAACTTGATTGTAATAGCGCGCGGCTCTTCCGCAAGGGATATATATAATATATATATATATATATATATATATATATATATATGTAGTTGAAGAGGGTCGGCTATTACTATAAGCTTCCAATAGCTCGTTTACTTTTTGCTGCACTCTTTCTTTCGCTTTATTACCACGCAGAATAGAGTTAAACTGCAGGATTTCTAATTTTGGTACAGAAGCAAGGAATTAAAACTTTTATCGCATTTCAGCAAGTAATAATGTTTAAATTACGTACGATTATGATTAATACTAAATTTTTTTAAACAATGTTCTCCAGCACAGCTTTTAAAATTTTTCAAGAAAATTCTACCTTATAATTCCTTATTTTATCTCTTTTAATGATTATATTGTATTTGTATGAAAATTAAAATATTTCCTTACATCTTCGGACAAGATTAGCTTCAAATGCTATTCGAGAAGAAAAGAATTTTAAAGTTAATAGAGGTAGAGTTATACGTTTAGCTCCTGGATTTGTCACGCTGTTGTAAGATTTTTCTCTATTATATTCACATAGAACATTCGGCTAGCCATTCTTTCTAATGTATCTTTGGAAAAAGCATATTGAGAATTGAAACATTGAACAAATACGTGCTCCAATAAATAATTTTCATTTTCTAAAACATAAATGTCATTGATACACGAGAGATTCATTCTTTGTGTTATTTTGTTTTCTTTGTCCAGTAGTTGCTAATAATTTTCTACAATCCAGAATATTGCTGCTGTCATCATTGTCAGGTTTTGATTTGAAGTTTCAATAAATGTAACAAAATTATGGATATAATTTATTAGATGATGGATGCTTCCTTTTTAGAATCAGAAATTTAGATTTGAAAAAATATATTGTATGTATTATTTTTAATTTATATATTCTTTTGATGCATTACTTAAAAAATGCGTTTGGTGAATTTTGAATTGTCTATTAAATTTGTCATTTAATATTTTGATTGATAAATTTTTTCTACTTTGTTTTTATATTATTTAATTACGAAATATAATTGTATTAGCGGTTCAGAGGAGATAGACAAGCCGGTATTAACATTTCAGAAAATTCGATTTATTTTTTGGAGCAGATACTTGCTCAAAATTTTCATTGTCAATATCTTTATGTCAGAAAGGCATTCGAAGTAATGACTGCGCAGAAGATCTATTGGAATATTAGAAAAGATTTTGTGAGCTACAGCTAAATCCAAAACTCAAATATACGAGTCTCCTTGTAAGTTTTAATCAACCTTCTTGTCTTTCAAATTATACAGAGGTGAATACATAAGAAATGTTATCTTCGATAGCATAGCGATGAACTTTATTTTATGCACTGTTTTTCTGTCCAAAATATTTCACAGATCTCTGCCCACGACAAAAAAGTAAAATTAACATTAATACCAATCCATAAAACTATCAAATCAATTTATAGATATTGTCCGAATGCGGGAGTGATAGTTGAATCGACTGGGCTGGTTGGTTTTAGTAAGGCTTGATCGCACTCGAACTGCTAAATTCACTTACAGCCCAGCAACGGAAATAACTGTTTCAAAACGAGGCTAGAAATTGAGCAGTCAAAACGGCTTTTCAATATTGAAAACGTATTCTAAAAGTGCGTACAGCAGACTTTACAGTCTAAATTTGTTCAATCAGTTTTATCGTCGTTAAAAATTTTCAATAAAATAAAATTTTCATTACAATTTATGATTTCAATTTAAAATGAAGATTCCATATACTTTTTCTTTAAATTTTTAAAATTTCTTAAGTTTCTCAAGAACGTTTATAATTTACAATAATGAAATGATTAAATCAGTAGTACGCTTTTTCACAATTCTCTGAAAATATTTTTATCTTCGTTTAATTAAAACATAAAGAAGAAATGAGATTGGGTTCCATAAATAAGCGAACAAATGCTATAAAACGCGGCAGAACCGAATTGCGTGAAATATTTTGCATTCTATACCGGGACTATCGCTGTGTTTTTCTAATCAACGTTTATTTCTTTTGCCATTTGCATTAAAAATATCATTATAAAGAAACAAATGCGATTCCCGTTTGCAGTTTGTACGTATGCCTATATATATATATATTATAGTGCCACGAGAGAGGCGTTCTATGCGGCGCGGCGGTGCCGTTTTTATCTCTCGCATGTTATACGCGCCCCCGACGTGTGTGTGTGTGTGTGTGTGCTTTTAAGATTTTATAGCGCGCTTTTCACGTGCACGTTTATGGTTTTCACGTGTAACTTAGTCCACATTTAATTGCATATTCGCCATGCGCCTTTTACTCGCATCGCGAGATTTTATAATGTATGTTTCTCTCTTTTCAGGGTGATTATATCCCAAAGCTATATATATATATAGTGATTAAGTTTTTAGTTAGAATTCACTGTGTACGAGCTGAATTATTTGTCCCGCTTCCTTGAAACTTATACAGTTCTTATAAAATATCAAACAAATTGCCTTATTCAATAATAAATCGATGATGGTGGAATGGAATCGTGGTTAGTATATATAGATGTATGTGTGTGCGTATGCGTGAAAGTTTACCATTCAATATGGATGTGATGTACTTAAATTTTATTTCAAACATACACATAAACTCAGAACAATATTTCGCTATAAGGAACATTGTATCGGGCCTGTAAGAGACTGTTATCTATCACTGATTGTGCGATCGCAATTAGTGGTCGACACAGTAGACTTTTTGTTTCGCGTCGCGCGCGTTCGATTCGATTTCGCACGTTCCGGTATATATATATATATATATATATATATATATATATATATATGCTGTGTATATCAATGAAAACTTTTTCCCCGAACGATTCTTCAATCTCATAGCGAGATAATTCCGCGCCTGCATCACGGTACCGCAAGCTTGTATACACACGCGAATGTACTGCACACGTACATTTTATATACAATACAAATACTGAACCCTATATAATGGAGAGATCCGCGCCTGGACCGGGAAGACTCTTCTAAGAATGCTAATTATTATCGAGGCAAAAGCCGGCATCTTGTAAAACAGACGCTTATAAACAGACGGCTATTGATAAGATTGAAACAGTGTTATTATATATATATATATATATATATATATATATATATATATATATATATATAATCACGGAGATGCGCGAATCCGAAAGGAAGTCGCAGCTGGTCCCGCGGTACCCGCGCGCATTCCCGTTTATCTCTCTTTTATATATACGAAGAGAAAGAAAGAGAAAAAGATCTCGAGTCGAGTTCCTCTCACCGTATATAGCGACGTTTCCTCATTGCCGCGAAATCCCGTTCCCGTCCGATAACAAGAATAAGAACCATATATATATATATATATATATATATATATATATATATATTTGATAGGGAAAGGGGACTCGCACTTTATAGAGAGATATAAAGAAGACCGGGACGCGATATGCGAGCGCGCGCGCGTCCACGCGAAATCGTCCCTCGCGCGCATAATTGACGTACACGCAAAGATAATTGGGAAATCGACGCGCAGCGACAACGCGCGCGCGACCGAGGCGGGATGACGACGACGTCCGCTGCCGCAGCAGTGTATGTAAAACGCGCGCGTGCGCGTGCGCAGGATAATGCGAGCGCGCCGCTATAACGGTAAAGTTTAACGACTCGGTTATTTCATTCGCGTTGATAACAAGAGAAACAAGCGCGGGCACATCAGGACTATGCGCAGTCGGGAAGTATAAGAGAGCGGACGGAAGGAGAGCGGGAGAGAGAGAAAGAGCGCTCGCCGGTCGAGAGGCGCAGGCGTCGGAATAGAGTCGTTAGATCGCGAGGATTTAGCTTCGAGCGCGTGCCTGGCTCGCGTGGCTTACATTCTGGAGAGAATGTACTTGCGTTCTGAAGGAGAGGAAAACAATGATAGATAGGTAGATAGTTAGATAGATGCATGAATAAACAGATAAATACATATTTATTTTATTAAAGAGATACAAAAATGTAATGCAGTTTCTTAAAATATGCACAATTGGCGTAAAAATATTAAATTCAATCGATAATATCTTGCAGAGATATGTGTCTGTCGTCAAGTTATAAAAGTTTTATTATACCTTTGAAAATATATTACAATATCTTAGTGTTCATTAATATATGAAATAGTATTAATAGTAAGAATAACGCGGGATAACAATTATATAGTTATATAGATATATATAAAATGTACACATGCCAAGTGACAAATGAAGTAAAGGTCTCGGTAATTTACGCATTTGAATCAGTCATCCCTTTAATATACGAAAACGTTGGGGATTTTAGGGCACAATAAAAAATAGGTTCACAAAAAAAAACATACAAGTGAATTATAGATGTAGAGATGGGGCACCCTCGTTACTACAAGAAGAAACAAAATTTTTAGACTTGAAAGTATTGTCTTGCAGCTTACAGTTTCAAGGAGCATAAGGATAGACAGTAAATTCTTTTGTTTCTGTTTTTAGGAAGCGACCGGCAAGTCATATGAGTAATCTAAACTTTATGAAAAATAGAGGTGCAGAAAAAATGTTTTCTAATTGCCGGTATTTTCTTGTTATATTATGCGAAAAAGCATGTGGAATTTGCGTTTTGATCCTATAAAGATGTGGTTGGATCAGTTGACGAAATCTATAAAAAAGAAATATATGAATTTAAATCCTGTATTATAATACAATTGTTCAAATCGTTATAACATTAATAAATTTATTAATTTAAATTAATTTAATTTTTCATATTAACCTATTATTTTTTAGTTTTAATCTCTCTTAAGGGTGAAAATATAACGCAAACCAGTAAAATTACATATAAATGTCACATTGTGGGCTTAGTGTAAGAAGCAGTTTTCTATTTTACACAAAAGTACTGTTTCTCATTCTTGCTTTGATGTAACATTAAAAACGTAATGTGATTTATTCTAAATAAACCATTTAAATATATATAAATATATGCATACTTGTTGTATAAAAAAATGTAGCGTTTTATTATATTTTAATTTATAATAAATATGAAAATTTATATTTCAAACAACTTCTTTTGTATTGCGTTATTAATTAAACATAGAAATGTTGTTGAGCCCATTTTTATATTACCATTACTTTATATTATAAATATTTTTCACAAAAAATAATTTTCACTTCCACCTTCTAGGCAGGGCTGATTTCAACCTTTTAAATGGTTAGCTCATCCATTTGATGTTCTAGAATCAAAAATCTCATTTTTTAGGACATACTCCAAAAAATATTTTAAACATACATTCTTCATTTTTCGAAAAAATGTCCTCTTTTAATATATATGCTTATCTTATTATATTATGAAATAAGCACATGTTATTTACATAATATCGAAGCAAATTGGAGGAATTTCTTCATATTCTTGAGAAAAAAAATCTGCAATAAGAAAAATAGAATATTTTGTATAGAAGTGGAACTGATGCTTGGACTAACTTGTCAAAATGTAACTTTAATCAGAAATACGAAACTAATTCGGAGTCTTTTATAATTAAAATTAATTTATAAGTTGCAGAAATTGAACAATTTTATTGAGATTTTTTTAAGCATTTCATTAAAACTCCACGCGTACCCACAAATTATTTTACTTAAATACGGTAATACACGAGCTTGTATGCTCGAGCAAATCTCCTCGAACTGTCCAGTATATATACATATATATATATTATATCGAACGATGAACGTTCCATTTTTGTCGTTCGGCCAATAACGGGTTTAGACGAGGAGGGATATACTAAAGTTAGAGTTTATTCAGGATTATGAGCAGATTAAAATTCATTATTCTCTCTTGACGACGATGAAATTTTACAGAAAGCAACGAGTTTCGGTTACGGTATAACAGGCAACTGGGTTGGACCATAAATTTGCGTATGGATTTTTCAGTCCGAAGTTGCAGTGTATTTAGATCAAATGTAATACTAATAAAGATTAGTTAATATTAATATATTCTACACGACTATCACTATGATATTTCAAAATAATCCTAAGTATTTTCAAGGGGTAATAAATAGTCAATTTTAGCGTGTTTCTAGTTATTTAAAGTGTTGAGTTCTATATTTTTTAAATATTAAATATCAATAGACCCTTGAAATTTCTTTCCGCTGTAATAATTATAAAAACTCAATCTATCCATTGGCTGCTCTTTCTTGGACTTTAGAATTTAGACTTTAGACCAGAGTGTAAGTAAAAAATCAAGCACGAAATTTGGACTCGTTCTAATATAATATGTACGTATATATACGAATTAGGAGCGAGGCAAGTCAGACGCGCATCTATAATAGAGCGACCATAACTCCTTCGCTCCACTGGAGTCCTCCTGGCACATCGCATAATATATATATATATATATAGCGACTACCAAGTACCGACACCCAAACAGTGTATAATAAATACTATACCGGGGCAAACCCTTGACGGAAGATCGCGCGCCGCGCACGCGGCGCATCCGGTGATCAGAGGGCGCACGTGCCAGAACTAAAGATCCCCGACACACCTCAACCCTCCCAACATTTACCCTTTGCGGTCGCGATCGCGCGCACTCGACACTGTATCACGGCGCGCGCACTTGCTCTTCATTATTCCGGCGTTCCCTTTCTCGTTGTCCCTTCCCCCCTCTCTGTCGCTCTTTCTTTCTCTCCCCTCGCTGTTTTAGTCGGATACGCAGGTCCTCTCGCGCGCTCTCTCTCTCTCTCTATTTCTCTGCCCCCTGTCTTTACCTCTTCGAGCGCACGACATTCTCCTCTTGCGCGCTAGCGAGGCTTCCTCTGTTTCTATCTCGCTGGAGAGATGTGCGTGTTTATATAAATACATACATATATATGTATACACGTATGTAGGTATGTACCGAGTTCTCTTCCTTGACAATTTATCTCTGCTTCGGCGCACTTTGCGAGAGTTTCTCTTCACAGGCGAAATTAGAAGCTTGGAGATGTAGCGATCCGTTAAACTGCCGCTGTGATGTGCGGCTCGAGCTTCTGATGCTCGCTTGTCATCTTTCGTTCTCCATCTCCTTACCTTTGCTCATCTTTTTCCTCTCTCTCTCTCTCTCTCTCTCTCTTCCTCCCTCTTCCCTGTCCTTCAGCCTCTCTGTGTCGGAATTTGTAGTATATATTGCAGGTACATACTATACATAACGACGAAGTACAACTAAGAATTTTTTTGTTGTCGCGGAATTTGAAAAATTGTTGTAACGACTGCGTCGTTATATTAAATTCTTTGTCGAAATCAGGATTATAGAAGGTCTTATTTATCGTATTACTTTACTGTAACGTAAAAACGCATATAGCGTCTAAAAGAAGAAAAGATCTTTTTTCGATAGCTTTATCTTAAATCCGTGCAGGAAATAAAAACGACATCAAAAGGATACATGTCATTATTTTATTTGCCTTTGTTTAAGTATATGATACAAATAATGCAAAAAGAACCGTTACAAAAAATCTGTTCTATATTTAAACGAGTACGTATGGAGCTCACTCCTCCGACCATCAATCATTCGCCGTCGTCCGCTTGGTCGCACACATTCGGGCCTCGATTGTCTCGACGACGAGCGTTTTCCAATAACCATCGAAAAGTTCGAGGTGGCCGCGCCCTCCCTCTAGGAGTTCTAATAGTAAATGAGGCGCATCGCACGGTTTAATGCGAGAGATCGCTGACGCGTCCGCATAGCGATCTCTGTTTTATTTAATATGAACGTGCCCTTGGCGACGCGGTACAAGAGAGGCAGAGATGTTGCGCAGTTGCCGGCGTACGGGGAAAGAAGTGTGTGTGTGTGTGTGTGTGTGTGTGTGTGTGAGAGAGAGATAGAGAGAAAGAGAGAGAGAGAGAGAGAGAGAGAGAGGAAAAAAGAGTCCCAAAGTTGTGTTTCGAACAATAATAAGTTGGACACGTGTGGACCATACGCGCGAGTCGAAAGCCGAGTCAGAGGTTACGCGGGAGCTCGCGCGCGCTAGATATACACCGCGGCTGAAGCTTCTATATTATACCGTTTTCTGGCCTCGAACTACGCGGACTTTATATGTATATTATACGTAGAGCGGCCGAGCTGATCTTTTTAAGGTTCTCTCCGCCCCTCTCTCTCTCTCTCTCTCTCTCTCTCTCTCTCATTCTCCGTGTCCCTCTTCCTCTCCGCGTCGCCATCTCCCTCTCTCCTCGCTGGCCCACATCTGGTCGCGCCGATAGGATGCTGCGCGGGGGTGCGTGCCGGGGCGCTGGCGGAACGGGTCCACCACACGCGCGCTCGCTGGATCCGCTCTCCTCTTCTCGTGAAATCACATAATGAATTCTTTTGTGTATATTCCGTCTATTTCTGTGGAGGCAATTTTGTCTCCTCGCGTCGCATTAGCGGCCGAGGGACGGGGGCAGGGCGGATCCGAAAAAAATCTGACGAAGCCGTACGAGAGAAGGGAACGCTACGAATCTTAAAAGGCCAGGAAGATGATTGCGATATGATTTTTATCCTATCTTATCTTCAATTATATTGCTATTTAACTATTTCATAATAGAGATTTTTATTACTCGTTTATTTTATCCTTGATAAGATATCTTATATTTAGACAAAATTTTATATTCGCTCCGGTTCGAATAGTAAGCGGTATTTTATTTAAGTAAAGCTACTTATGACTAGATGGCCAAAGTAGAGCTTAATTAATTAAAGGACAGAAGAGGGATAAGTTTACTTACAGGGTACCTACCAATTTGTCATCAAGGCTTACGCAGGTAACTTCTACGTCAGACGCTGAGATGTAGCGTTGAACTGTTATCGTCGTAGAACGTTTCCTTCCCCGTGCGACATGTACTATTGCAGTCAACTACTGGCTAATCAATCTCCACGACGCGACAAAAAATTACAAAAGAGTAAACGCTTATACGTGTATATTGTTTAAAGTATATAAAATTAAAATTTTCTTTGTACGCCGACTGTTGCGAACTAAACAACTAAATATTTTGTCTTAGAGTATTTATAATATGATATAATAATAATGACATAGTGTCAGCTCCCAGTTATCATCACAACCGTTAAATACGAAATATTAATACTACTTAGAAAAAATAATCAATATACTACGTCTATTATTTTACATTTTACGAAAAATCAATGGTAGTGCTGCTTCATGATAGAAGGCGCATGCTGCAAGACTCAAAATATAATATAGCGGTAAATGGGCCAGTTCAGAGAAGAGAGAGAGAGGAAATAACTCGCAAGTTCCTGCTTCCAATTTCATGAAATAGCTACGGTCGATATTACTTTTTCGAACGCGTCTTCTTCAATTTTCAAACTCTAGTAATAACGAACCTAGTAAATTTTCGATACTTTCGGATACAAGACTATTTTTACACGGAATATTAATAAAAATTGTTTCCAAGAAATACTGAAATATTTCATGTATATTGTACATAACTGAAATAAAAAAAATACCTTAAAAAATTGTAGGAAAAACAAACTTTGTAATGTACCGTTGGAACAGGTGGATTTATATCGCCAGATAAGATACGTTCTTAGCTTTCTTTTTATTCAGTATATGAAAATATAGCCTTTTCCAGAAAACGGGCGCAATCGCTAAAGCAGAAAAAAAGGATTCGTATCAATCAAGCATTGGCCATTTTCATATAAATTACGGACTTAATGAAAACCTTCCGCCGTATATACGTAATATGGAGAACTCGAATCCCGGGCTGAAAAAAAGCAGCTCCACTTTTAAATAATAAAAATTGATTAACGACGTCGTTGGGCCGCGCTGCGCACGCGCTTATGCCGCACCATATTATACGCACACCTATACCGCTGCATTAAGTATATTCCGCATAAGAATGCCGCGATGACAGTTTATGCAAAGCCGCGCTCTTAATTATCCACACGGTGATATTATAATGCGAAAGCGCGCTAAACGTCGTCTCCTCCCTGTGTTCTAAAACTCTATCATTACATGTATATATATATATATATATATATATATATATATATATATATATATATATTATAATGTTCCCGAAATGGAGCCAATCACCGCCGGTGCAACGACGAAAAATAATTACGAGGCTCCCCTTCCCCTGCTCCCCTCTCTCTCTCACTCTCTCACTCTCTCTGCCTCTCATTCAGGTCCGCGGTTCCTACCACGTTAGAGGGGGACCCGGCTAAATTCCTTTTTCGCCCATTATAATGTACGCGCTCCGCGCACGTCCGCGTTTTTACCGCACGTTTATGTGCTATGCAATCGCTGGACGAACGCGCGGGGCGAGGGCGCGCGCGCGCTCGCTCGCGTCGTTTGCATATAATTTACGAACAGGTTGCCGCGAGTGTCGGCCCCGTCAAGCGCGACGACGGCGATTATGATTGAGATTATACGATGGCGACGATTGTGTGTGTATATATATATATATATATATATATATATATATATATATATATCGGCTTCGAATAAATTAACTTTCTATGCAGGCGCTCGTCCTGCTCACCCCTTCCACCGAATCGCCGGTACTCGGCTCCGAGAGCTTTCTGGTAGAATTTTAGAAACCGATTTTTAGATTTTTCGAATTTATTGGTAAACAAATATTGATAGAGGTAGACTGGTTAGAAAGTTGAGCAATTCAGTGCCGCTTATGTGTAAACCACATTTTTATTTTACGCGAGCAAGATCTGTCTGTTTCTTTTTATTATTATTATTATTATTATTATTATTATTATTATTATATATATATATATATATATATATATATATATATATATATATGTTCGAATGAAAATAGCAGAAATGGGGCTTTGCGTTTGTTTCTTTTCTTCTTCTTTTTTTCTTCTTATAATCCGCAACCCATGCGGGATTGGAATAAAAACGAGTATATTTCATTAGTTCTGGATAACCATTCTCTATTGCACTGCGAAATCATAAATAATAATTATTTATTTTAATACGACAATTAAAATGGACAGTGAGCATTGCGCAATGATACAGTAAGTTTTGAAATTTAAATAAATCATTTGTAAATAACACAGAATAAAGAGAGTAGAGGCATTTTAATTACTTACCGGTCCATTTGAAATAGACATTTACGAAATGAAAGTCACGAGAGAAATTTCTTACCTGAAACAAAAAGAGAACATCATTCCGTCGTTATAGAATATTATACTAGGATTTATATAAAAAGAAAAAAAACTTATAAGTATTTCATTTTTCATGCAATTCCTGATTTATCATTGTGTAAATATTGAGGTATATTTAAAATTAGAAACTTAAGAGATTAACTTAATTAAGGAAATTCATTTATTATTTATCTTATATAGATATATCTGTGTGTATCAAAACTTACGGGGATTTTGTAAAAGTGTTGGAAATTAATATTTTAATATACTACTAAGGATTAAACGGACAATTAAAATTTATCATTATACATTTTTAACTGCAGTCAGGGAAAACAAGTTACTTCAAAAATAAATATAAATAAAGTCTATCATATTGACAGAGCTTTCCTATATAATTTATCAAATTTATATTGATAATTAACTGACTTCATGTAATTATGTCTCAATTAAAAATTAAAATTAGGTATATTTCCCAATAATAAGGACCGTATTAGTTATTCTGATTACCATTCGTATAGGAGGTATGGGTAGTAATTTTTTTGTAATTTTTTAAATAAATTATAAAATATTACGGAGTCTTAAGCAATTCCATTATATTGAAATTTCTATATGCTTTACGGATTGTCAAACAATAGAACTCACATGTGGATTCTTATAATATAGCAGGTTCAAAAGAAATCGTGGAAAAAATATTTAACATTAGAACGTAAAAGCTGAAAGTGCGACTATCTGAAAATAATATTTATGCCCAGATAACTGATTAACTTGAGATAACTGAGTCTTCAAAACCTCGATCTAGTTCAGCAAATTTCCATGTAAATATTTTTCCTGCGTATAGTAATGCTCAGTTTATGTAATTTAACAAAGATAGATAAACGCGGATGTTAGCGAGCTCTTAGGATACAGTTGGGAAAAAATTTATAGTTTACAGTCCCTGGGACATAAATTTGACGATAAACGATTAGACGGCTTTTTCATTATTTGTATTTTTTTGCAACGATCGAGGTTATTTTCATCGACGATTTCAAATAAATACACACGCGCGCACACGCACGTACGTAATTCTACTTTTTATTACTCCACGTTCTTCCAAATTCTAAGCCAGGTTTTACGTAATCTATATATAAAACACGATCGAGCGAAAAGCGTGAAAAACTTGCTACTCTCGCTCCCTCGGGTTTACAGTTTCACGTGTGGCTACAGCGATACGTAATAATCGGTAAGTGCGGCGGCGTCTTCAGAGAGCTACCGTTCGGTGGCGGAATAGCTCGCGAGTCTCGCATAATTATCGCCTCTCTCAAAAATCAAATCGCCGCCCGGGATCTCGGTCAGTCCCCTCTTCGCCGATTTATGGCCGCTCTTGACCGTGGCATTTAACTCGCAGACACACCAACACCGGCGCGCGTGCACGCATAGCATCAAACAATCAACGCGACATAGAATGAAGGGAGTAGAGAGAGAGAGAGAGAGAGAGAGAGAGAGAGAGAGAGAGAGAGAGAGAGAGAGAGACACTGTGGAGGACAAGAATGGTCCAGAGAATCAGAAGCTCGCGAGAAGAAGAGATAGCGGACGAGCGGTTGCATCCGGCGATGGCAGCGCGGGGTAAAAAACGTACGGGGAGAGGTGTACGAGCGGAGGAAGGGGGATGCACAACGAGAGTCTCATCTCCCTCGACTACACTCCTTTCTCCACCCCTCGAAGGGAATGAATACCTGGAGATGTAATCGCGGAAGGAAACAAGCGGCGGGATTGTTCGAGGGGAATAATTGAAAGCGCCGCTTGGAGCGCGACAGAGAGCGAGCTTCTCTATATACTCGCCATCGCCCTCCGTCCCTCGCCCCTCTTTCCCGCGGGCGGAACTACGCGGGGACGCGGGGCGAGCACAGGAAGGGAAGCGAAGGCGCGCGCGTTCGCGAGGCGAGCCGCCGAGAGCGCTCTCCTGCGTTCGGCTGCTGTATATAGGGTAGAGCTCGGAAACGGGAGTAGATGTATACGTATATATTATATATATATATATATATATATATATATATATATATATATATATAGAGAGAGAGAGAGAGAGAGAGAGAGAGAGAGAGACGTCCGATCGGCCCGAGATCCGATTAACCATCCCCTCGCTGCCTAATGTATGCGTAATGCCGTAGCCGAGCGGCTCTCCTCATTAACGTCCGGGATTCGACTCGGCGCGGCGGGGCCGGGACCGGCTGTGGGCTCGCTCGCTGGCTCGCCAAACACACGCGCGCACGCGCAGTTCAGTGGAGAGACGCACGGGAGCTGCGATATAGACCTCACCTTCGCACCTTCCAGCTCCTTCCTTTGGCCCTGCTGGCCGCCGTGCGCGCACCTTTCCTTTTCGTGCGAAAACGCGCTTCGTGCCTTCCTCCCCCACCCAGCTCGGGCTCATAGCCCGCGCGCACGCGAGGAATTTCTGCGCATCGGGTCGGCCCGGCCGAAGAATGGCAATTGGTGCGAACCGCGGAACGAAAGGGAGTGGCTGGCTAGTGTGGGTGGAGGACGGGGAGCGGGCCGGCTTAATAAGGCGTCCGCCGATGCTGAGCTGATTAATCTCGGTTTCACGCGCGCTTCACAGCCCCTGCTGTTTGGGAGTTCGGGCAAAGTTCTCGGTCTTCGACGATTCTCCGAGGAATGAGAGGTTGCGAATTGTTTCAAGTGTTTCGGTGGCATTCACAAGAGAAAGATATAGTCTTTAGGCATATGCAACATTTCTACGAGTTACTGGCTCGATTTTACGGCTTTTCCATTACATTTTAAATTTAATTTACGTAATTTATGAATCATTTAAATAATTTGTTCTGCTAAAATTTCATAAATGAAATAAAAAATCAAATAAAAAATTGAAATATTATTTTTGCAATCCTTACAAAAATCCGAACAAATATACATGTACAATGTATATATACATATACATATAAAGCAGAATATAATCTAAATTGTCCGTTTACTGATTAAAAACAACGAAGAATGATCCGAAATATTCTGCTTTGAACTTTTTAAAAAAGTTTATTAACTATGATAATTAGGGTTTTCGAATAAAATTCAATCTATGAAGATATAAAAGAGATCAGTTGAAGTACATGTAGTCTACTTTTCCCTGATCAAATCGCTAGAGCTATGAGAATTGAGTGGTGAATTCATGCAAATGTCTCCAATAGGGTGTAATTATAGACTTTTTCATTTTTGAGAACAATCAGAATTAACCAGTCTTATGATGTGCCTATGTGTATTTAAAGATATTAAATATATCGAAATTGTTTTGCGCTTACATGCTTAGTTGGTATTCATGTAATTTTTTGGTGACCAAATAAATGCCTTTACGTATTTAAGGATGACTAAAACAGTTAAATTTTTAGGTTGAATAAATCGAATAATAAAGTGAGAATATAAATAGTACAATAATAAATGATCTTTTCATTATTTTAACAAGTTTATATTCACTTCAATAGGTCATGGTATAGTTTGCATATACATTTAACGTTTATTGCTATACGCTTTTATTAAGAAAAGAAAACAAAAATACCTCGAGAAAAGTAAACAATATTAGCTAAAATATTAGTAGTAATATCTCATAATTTTGGGTACATTACTAGATTAAACACATTCGACGATAATTGCATTCCTGAATACAAAACTTTGATTCGGGCATTATTTCAAAATTATTTACACCGTTCTCAAGACTTCTTCTTTCAAGAATTTATTTAAACTACTAATTATTATTTCAAGCAAATTTAAATGCTACATTAAACTCCTTTGCATATTAAACGCGAAAAAATGCACTTTTGTCAGCAATCAATGAGCCTGCCAAGCGTTTAACGCTTATACTTAACTTAATTTAAGCAATCGTAAAATTTTGACATTTACCACGGTGTATAAATTACGTGTCCCTTTCCCTACAAAAACTACAAATTATATTTTGCAGCAGTGGCAAGATATTGTGGAAAACACGCGTTACTGCGAATTGCAGATGGAAAAAGAGCGAAAGAGCGAGCTAACTAAAAAAAAAAAAAAGAAAAAATGAATAAAAAAAAAAAAAGAAGACGAGATAAAAGAAAACACGCGACTTTATAATATACCGAGGGAGATCTCCCGCTTCTCTTCGTTTCCACGAGAGCCCGTATAAACTCGCGTGGCGGTGGCGCGCATCCCATTCCCCGCGCGGGGGAGGGTGGGCGGTGGCTGACCAGCCCGCAGACTTTATCCAATCGCGCGTACTGCACGCGCCGCGCCTTCAATAATACAAACTCTCGTGGAGCGCGCGCATCGGTGTGCGTATATATATATATGTATATATAAGCGGTCGAGGGAGCGGTGGAACGAAGGGCGGGCGAGCGGAGTGGAGTGCGGAGGCTCGAAAATTGTGATCGAAAGATAGTATCGGAAAGTAATACCTTAGACCAGTGGGGGCCCCCTGAATAAGTGATGGGACAATATTTTTAAAACGCCTATAATTCGTGCGGGGCCGGCGCGGGCGCGAGCGCGGCGGTTCTTCGCCTCGCGTTCACCCCCAAGGATGGACCGGTGTATTTATCGGCCCGTGGAGTATAGAGCTCTCGCTTTTGCTCTCTCTCTCTCTCACTCTGGCTGGCTCGCACTTGACGCGGAGAGTCCGAGGGGGAAGGGAGAACGCGAGCGCGAGCGCTGAAAAAGAAGGGCGATCATCATTTATACAGCGACGGCAGACTGCAGGGGCGCGATCCATACGCTCCACTACGCTCTCTCGCTCTTTTATTTTACCTCCTTTTATTTCTTTGCTCTTCCATCTTCTTCCTCGTCCTCCTCCTCGTCCTCCTCCTCGTCCTCCTCCTCCTTCTCCCGCTCTCCTCTCCCCCTCCTTCCCTTTTTTCACTCTACAATCGGCTTAAGAGTGCGCGCCGCATCATTGCCGTCGTTTATCGGCGGAAGACCCGCGCCGGCTTTAATTAATAATGAATCGCGGAGCGTGTCGTTTCGATCGAGCTTCGCCTGGAGTTATTGAACGCCATGAATCACGCGAGAGCTCGGCTCCGAGGGCTGAATTTTCGCATGGAGGAATATCAAATTGAATTTCAACCGCGAGCTTTATAGTCGTAATTTCGAGACAAATGCTTCGAGAACTTTGGCGGGAGACAGAGAGAGAGAGAGAGAGAAAGAGAGAAAAAATTACTTGAAAAACATTCAACAAACATATGCGTTACAGTTCTGCGTGCCAAAACTAACAATTCCGACGTTCGTCCAACAAGCCCTGATGCCATTCTCCTGCTCAGTTACACGTTGGGCGCGCTGCGTCGATAAAAATATTTGCGATACATTACGGATTTGTTACGGCGTATATACGTTTTAAGCTCGGTTCGTCATTCTGCGCGAAAGTTACAATATTACATTTCCATAAGTAATGCAACTTATATAATTAATTTTTAATTAAATTTTTCAACTCATCCTCACAATGAGTATCTTCCCCATTGCAACATATATAATCGTCGTAAGAAGGCTCGGCGAATTACCCGATGCCGATAACTATAAATTCGAAGTACGCTCAAAGATACTTGTTGCGAGGCCTAAATAGAAGAAATTTCAGCTGATTTAATGTATGCTCCGTCAATTAAAAACAACGGCATAAGAAAACAAAACACGAAACTTTCGCAGGTTAAGGGTCGTTAGTTTTTCAGTTTTCCCGGCACACCCTTGACGTGAAAATTGCCGATTCTCTAAGAGCCACCTTTCTCTGCGCCGCGATATAAACATCAAAGAGCGAAGTCTCCTTTCACCACGGAGAAAGCTCCGGAAAACCTACAAGATATAAAACCCGATCCCTTTGTCGTTGCGGTCTATATTAATCCGAATTTCGGGAATATGAAGACGATGGGAGCCTGGGATAGTAACCACGTTCACCTGCCCCGAGTCCACGTTTACCGAGTCCCGATGAGTCGCAGTTCCAGTGAACGTTATAGCTTTGCTCGCCGACGATAATAGAAGGGAAGACGAGGGAGGAGCGATTGTTGCACCGCGCGGCCCGCCAGCAGATGTTACGCTCTCCCACTCGCTGCGGGCGTTTTATGTCGTCAATATGGTAAACGAGTTGAATTCGCGGTTTACTTTTTCTCTCATTTCGTACATCGTTGTTGTTGGGCTCTTACTAATCGAACCCTTCGCTCTTTTAACGAAATAATTTACTTGTACTATCATACGTCTTTTCGACGGCCATTAAGAAAATTCTTCGCTTAAGATGGCATTGAGAATGAGCCGCGAGATCAATTTTTCTTACTGTAAATTTCTGATTAGCAGGCTAAATAATTTCCTATACAGTAAGACTGTCGATCTAAATATTTTTATAAAATTTCATATGAAGTAAAGATGAAGTAAACAGTCATTGAGGAAATGAGTAAAAAACTTAATATAAATTACAAATGTTCAAAAGAAGTAATATATATATATAAAGAAAATAAGTATCCAACGGTCGAGGACGGCGGCCTCGTAAAGTACGACGGTATCGATTATTCCATTCGTAATTAACAAAATATCTCCTTCGGTTTGTGAAGAACGCGTCCACCGCATTTAATTTAAAATTCGGAGAAAATCATTGTTTATTACACAATGAGATTGCTTAATAATAACGACTTCATTATAGAGAAAATCAACCATAATCGTAGACATTAATAGAGAACAATTTAGATTTATGCGGAATAATTAAAAAATTTTTATTTCTTCGAAGAAGCTCTTTCGTTTTTGGATAAAAATTGTTTAAATGCATCAACAGTGAGAGGCCACGACACGTCGATGACATATCTGATACAGATCGACCAAGATAACTTTCATTTTACTTAAAAAATATATATACCTAGTTCAATTTTGTAATAGAATCTCGATTTAACAAAAGAAAAATATTATGCTTCGTTCTAGTAAGCATTTAATGGTAATTGAAGTGGAAAATTGAAAATATAGATGAGAAATGGATTTTAACTTAAAGAATAATTTTTATAAGTATATCCACTATTTGACGCGAGTCAATAATTAGAAAATATCCTTATTTTTATCCTATAAATTTTCAAATTCTCGTTTTCGCTTATAGAGTACAGTAAAAATAAAAATAATTATCGTAACTCGCGGATTCGATAGAAAGAAACACAATCAAGCATATATACGACTTCTCATTGTTCTCCCTGAATTTCCTTCGTCAAAGCCCAACGAGAACCGATAATAGCCTTCGATATCTAGAGCAACGCAACTCTCGAACTAACTCGCGAACAAACCAGGCTGTTTTGCCATTGAACACACATACATACAGCTATATTACGTATTCTGCGCAATCGGTGCGCGAAGCGTCTCTGGGGGTATTAAAGATAATTATCGCGCAAAATTGCACGCCCGACGAACTCGACAGTCATATTATGCACAATACGAGACAAACAGCCCCGCGTTCGCGGCACGACGTCGAGCTCGGAAAAATGGCCTCGCAATTGAAAAGTCCGCGCTAGCTACGTCACTTTTGCCGCGCAAAGCGTCCAATTGAAAAGTGCCGCTGTCTTATATATGTATATATGTACACTTGCATATGCACAAATACACAAATACAGACAGAAAGACGCACACACACACACACACACACACACGAATATATAGATTTCACTCGATCCCAGCGTCGAGAGAGGCGAGTGACTGGCCCCGCGCGGACGTATAAGCGCGAGATGGCAGGTAGATAGAGGGCAGCCGGCCAGAAATTCCGCGCACTCCTTGCGCGCTGCCGCCGGCGGCGGCACCGCTCGCTCCCCGGCATTATCTGCGTCCCCTGCTCCGTCCTTCTCCTCCCCTGCCTCCCGATCTATCTCCCTCTCACGGGGTATTGTATTGTCGGCGACTCGCCGCGGTGGCGGCGGTAGCGGCAGCGGCGACGACCGTCGGTCGGCCGGCTCTCCGCTGCCGATTAACGCAATTACACGGCCGATATTAATCGACGTCTGATCGGACAATAGGGCTTGGGAGCAATTTTAATTGGAAGGGAGCCGGGTATAGAGATCGATGAAGCGCGCCTATATAAATCGCGCGAGATTCGATCGATTTCGCCATACAGCCACGTTTGGCCGAGGGTTCCTTCTCTTTTTTCCATACGCACCTGACGGGGATTCGTTTGGTCCTCTCTTTTTATACTGACTATGTCTCTGTTAATAAGGCTAAGGCTCGCGCAACGGATAGCAAGTGCATGACATCTCTCGAAGTAGATTTATGGCTAACATGGCTAAGCTTCTCGTTCTCTCAACGCCAATGTATAATTCTTAGCCGTACTCGTCATCCAAGAAAGCTCCAAAGATCCTTGAACTACGCCAAAAATTAGATGAGTAAACGAACGATTTTCAATTATTTACTAGATACTAATACTTTTTAATACCCTTGCCCCGTTCTCAACGACTAATGCTCGACGCCCCATCGTTAGAGTCGTGCGCGCTTTTCTTTGATTTCTGGGCCAGCCCTTTCACGGGCCGTCGATTCAAAGTCCCTTTTCCCTTTCAAAAGATTCATTGTTTCTCCGTTGCTGCTCGAATGTCTTGCACGGCAGTATTTTGCGACACTATCAGATTCGTTACGATGGTAAGTCTCTTTCACGTGTATATGTATACTTTCTTTCTCTTCCAATTCGTTTCTCTTCTGAAAGAAATGGAAGAACCCAACTTGGATTTTTTGGATTTTTGGACTTCTTGAATACCAATTCATTGAAAACACATTCTCGTTATTGTAATTTATGAATTAAATAACGAATAATAATCAATTTTGAAAAAAACACTATATTTGCTAATATAGTCGAACACGTGTGTGGTGTTCCCAACCAGAAATTGCAATTAGAATGTAAGTAGGTATAAATAATCCGAGTAAACGACAAATAAAGCAATTTGACCAATAAGCGACGATATCATTTTCGAATAATTATAATTATTTTTAACGTTGTTATATATATACACAGACATTGGCGGTATAACTTACACGCGTGGTGGCTGTAAGTACTGTATCTTATAAGTATATCTCTTGCCAACAGTGCATATAACGGCATTTCCTGATTATCTTATAACCCGTGTGTATAGCGTGCGTTTGCATACACACACACACACACACACACATTTATATACATGGAGAGTGATGGAATAAGCCGCAGCCGGAGGGTTGCACAAACGCGGATAGCTAGCCCGCGACCCTCGAGCGCGACTTTATCTTTTCGAGATGTTTTCGAGTCGCTCTTGTCGTCGTCGCTGCTGTGCGTCACCTTCTTTCGAGCTCACCGGTTCTTGCGCGAAAGAAACGATCCTCGCTCGCCACTTAGTCGAGCAAAGTCGCATAGGCCGAAGCGCGAATGTTAATAAGGGAATGGAGGGTGGGTGCAGAGGACCTCGAGGCGCACGATCTTTAAAGCATTAAAGCTATATACGTCTGCGTTCACCTGTCGAGCAAGGAGAGAATGAAGAAAGTAGGGGAGGGTAAGGCAGGGAGGTAAATCGCGTAAGCTTGGAACGCGCGAGGGAGATGATGCTTTTCGAGCGCAATGACGCGCTCTTCTTGTTTCTCAATTATGTGCACCGTCGCCGCGCAGCTTTGGAGCGCGCGCGCGCGCGCGAACGCTCGGTTAATTGCTTTCGCACCTGTCGCTGCAGTTCCCCGGCATACCGAGGAAGAGGGGGTGAGGGACACGAGTATCCCCATCGGAGCCGGTCTCGAAAAATCACCGTACGAAGATTCTTCGAACGCATCTTCTCGCAGCTCGAATTGTCCCGTCTCCGTCTAAGCGTACGCGTCATTTAAACGTCAGAATGATGTATGGCTATATTTGTCCGCTTCCACGCCGAGATAATGCCTCGAGATTCGCCTCATTGATTTCCCTATCCCGCCTCGGGCATACTAATCGTTAGAGCGCGTATTTTAAGGTCCATTGTGGTTTTTGGGAAAGGCCGCAAGAAAACGAAGCGGCCGATTAAACGCTAGGGATCGTTAACGGCGTAGAAGCTACTAACTGTCCGCTTTATGGTAAATAAAGATAAATATCGCAGGGGATTTTATACTGCCCGGTATCGATAATAAATTTCGCGGGTTTCGGGGAAAAAAACGTTATTTTAATACTGCATTTATTTTTCTGAATATTTTAAGGCGCTATAAATTAAGGCCAAAATGGTGGCTTCAAAAAATAAAATTTCGGCTTTAGAAGGCCGTGAATACTGGCCAATTTTGGACTAGGTCGCGGTACAAAAACTGCCGAGATAGTCCTGTGGAAGTTTATTTTTCGTTCTGAAGACGTGTCAGCCCGCCGTCTCTGTCCTTGGATTCAGTCCGTGGAAACACCGGACAATGTTTCATTATCATCGCATACGTACTGCAATAAACCATTCTATTGTATTAGCCGACATCCAAGATCATGTTTCCTTCTGACTTATTTAAAAATACTTAAAATTTACGTTTATCCAGTTTTTTCAAGAATTATTTCTCGAAAAATCCTGCTTGCTTATTACACCGCTTCTCAATTTCAGTCAACTCTTTAATAATCTACCATTAAATTATTGCATCTTATATAAATTCTTAAACATTAGGCGTTCTTCCACCCCGATCATCTCGAATAAAGAGAATAAAAAGGCCCAATAAACTTGCAGGATTTACCGACTGAACCATATCCCAACTAATAAAATTAACGGCGTTTCACCGACTCCCCGCCGCCCCGAGTAAAACGTAATCCTGTAAAAGTCACTTTTGCCTCCTCTCCCTCGCGTTTCCCTGCCCGCGTGCACTCTTCGAATTATAAAACCTGGTTCGTATATATACCGCGTTTATCGTTTTATTCCGCTCGATATAACGACGCGCACCGTCCGAGCGCGCAATCATCGGGATTTTCTCTTTATCCCCGTGTCTATCTCCTCCGGAGGAGAAAAACGCAAATGAGAAGATGCGCGCGCGCACTTCTGATGTTCAACTGTAGAATCCCGAGCGGACGCTTACTCGGACTTCCAGGAGACATATATTAAGCGTTTACCTGCACGAGCCTGTATATGTATATATATATATATATATATATATATATATATATATATATATATATATATACCTATGCTCGTTAAATCCAACGCGAGCTCTATCACCCTCGCTCCACCCTCGCCCGTTTGGTTTCGTTCCGTTCGACTACGCCATGTGTATGTATATATATATATATATATATATATATATATATATATATATATATATATACATATATGTATGTATATAATATGCACATACTCGCGCTTATAATATGACTCTCTTCTCCGTTCGCGAGCACTTTACGATTTCGATTGCCTATATAAACTTTATTTCTTTCTCTCTCCTCCTCTTTCTCTCTCTTACGCACGCGCGAACGGCTTTCTATTCCATTGGTATGTATAAAGGCGGATGGACCCGCGAGAGCGGCTACTTTCACGTGAGCCCACATATAGAATTGCGTGAAAGCAGGACGCCGTGCTGCGTCTGTATGTGTGCACTTCGTATATATATATATATATATATATATATATATATATATATATATATATATACGGATACACATAGGTACACGCGTGTATACATGAACAATCGTACACGCTTACATATATATATATATATATATATATATATATATATATATATATATATATCATGCAACAGGGAAAGACAACCGCGCAACATCGGCCCGTTATAACCTTCGCGCGCCTGGCTGTGCTCGGACGCGAAGTGGGGGAGAGGAGGGCGATCGATTGCATTATCTGCTTCTGGCTTATTCGCAGCCGTGCGTTTTTCGGAGAGATTTCTTATGTCGCCGAGCGATGCCGCAGCTCCCGCGTCAAAGCGGCGAACGGCGCGACGCGACGCTCGGAATATCGATGCACCAGCCAGGGCTCGAGGTTTCGCGAGTTTTCATATATACGAGCGGTTTTTTCCTCCCCGTCGTCCTCGTCAGGTTTTATATGTATTAAAAGAGCCGCCTCGGGAGGAATTAATCAGCTGCCGAGGGACACTGGATACGTGCAGCGGAACTTCCCTCGCGAGCTCGCCTCGAAATAAAGTACAAAGTTTATTGCTTATTTATGGATGCTCCGAATAGCGTTATTTATTCTCGTACGGGCGCGCTCCCCTCCGACATTTTTTGTCGCGCGAATCGTAATCCCGATTCGCAATTATATGTTCTTTACTCGCTATGCCAACTGTTGTCCGTCTAACTGGGATATGACTTGAGCGATGCTCTCTCTTTTATCGTTCCCGAGATAGTAGCGCCACGGCTGCGGCGCTGCCGTCGTTCAAGCCTCTTAAGTTTAGTCCAGCTAACGCCTACGATACGGTAACAGTCTGTAATTAATAAAGTCATTTATAATAGATAATTGCCTAGCTAAAATAATTTATCAGTATTGTTTTATGCAATAAATAACCTGAGAAACGCGTGCAGGCGATGTAGTGTAAAACCAATCGAGATAAGCAGCTTACTTATCTCTGTGTATTTAAAGGCCCGTTGAATTACTATAACACTCTACGATCATGCTCTTTATGCATTTGCGCAATAACCTATTTGGAAATCGCCTATATTATATTCGTGGCCATTATTATTCTTATTATTAACTCTTTGTAAAATGATAAGTCCAGATCGCATTACTTTTGTCTTAGTTATGTCTCTAAGAAGTTCGGAATTCCTCATTCTAAATACAATAGGCTAAGAGTATTTAATTTCAATAAAAATTTCAGTCTTTTGAAATTCAGATATGAGCCATTTTTGATAAAGCCGTACAAAATTCGAGTATAGATAATGCAAGTATCCATAGTTGTAACGTGAACTGTCCAAGTTAATGTATTATATCTCTGCGTATATTAAAAAGTCATTGTTAAAGTGAATTTACGTTAAAATTTCTAGGACTAGTTCATTCTTCAATTGGTTCAAATCGAGAATCATCATAGTAAAATGATTTAGAATGTCACTAAATAAGACCTAAAGTGCTTATGATTTTGTAAATTCGCTTATGCACTTCATTTTATTTCTTGAAAGCTCTTCTTTTGAGCTGGTTCTCATGAATGTTACTGCAAATACTTAAAGTCGTATAGTTTTAAGTTATATATTTTGCGCTTTTATAATATTTGTGTCTGAAGTGACTCGGTATGCAGATCACTCAGACATTAATATTTTGGGTTGATATTGGTCACGATGGGTTGTACGAGCTCCTATGGACTTGGTATAATCGACATCGATTCTAACGCTAATGCTCATTTTTCGTCGCGTGCTATTGCATAAGAGGGCTTCCCAAACAAGGTGGCTCTCAAAGGATTCAACCGAATTTTTAGACACGCGGAGATTCTACCACTTTGGGCCGGGGTCTATTAGTTGGCTCAGCTACTCGAGAGCCCGTCAATGTGGCACGAAGGTTTGTACGAATAATAACAATAATGGCCAAAGACTAGTCGCCCGTCATAATTCAGCAAAAGTAGTAACAACGCTGATGGGACCATTTTTCTCGAGATCGAAAGCTCCCTTTAGTCCGAGAGCCGTCGATCTTCGTCGGTGGCTTCGTCGCATGCGCGTACAAGCTCCGCGACGTTATTACACGGCTCGAGCGCTCGAGGGCAGATATAAAACAAAAGCTGCGCTCGTATAAGGAGGTCCGGCTAATTCTCGTCGCGAACAACGAGGATCGCTCGGGGCGGATCGAGCGATCATAATAGGAGGCCGCACGGGTAATTGCCGGGCAATTCAGGGCAACGGGAACGCGCGCGACACGCGGCGGAGGGGGCGCCGCCGTCGCCGCCGCTCGCGATCCGCGCGCCCGTGTAATGCGCGCTCCAACGCTCGTCAGCGCGCCGATGCGGCGATCGTGCCGCGGTCGTGCGAGGCCCGCGGCTCCGGGGGTGCAGCGTGCAAAAAGCCGCGGCCGGACGGCGCGGCACGGCGCGCCCGCGGGAGCCGGGAGGGCCGGCCCCGGCGGAAGGAGGAATTTATTGCTGAGATAGCGACTCCCGTATCTCCTTCCGTGCGCGGTACTACCGTGGCCAGGCTCGTGTTTTACTCTACCTCTTCTCTTTCTCGTTTTCTCCGTCTTGTCTTGCGCGCTCGTGTAGAGGCAATGTGGTTGCGCTTGCTTTTTTTCTAGACGAGGTTGATGGCTGTTGCGTGCGGGGTATTATTCTTGTACAATTTTGTTCATGCAGATTGTATTACCATTCTGGAGATTATAACGGAGATTTGCGAATAATCTTTTAAAATTTTCGACTTTTTTCATAGTTTAAGAAAATCGGTGCATAAGGCTCGACTTTAAATGTATTAATATTTAGATACGTTAAAAAAATCATTTCGCTCGTAGATAAGTTATTGATGAAATATTGTTTAGCTATTGCTTTGGAAGCCTGTGATGTTTCGTATCCTTTAGAGGAAAAATCGGCTAGGATAACTAGATTTCAAAAATAATTCAGCAAATACAAATAAGAGTAAACGATTCCAAACATGAAATAGAGATAAGTCAGAAAAATAAATCTATTATAATTAAATAAATATCTATACTTATTACTTGCTCTGAAGCGTCCTGAAATGATTAAATACTTAAATAGACATCCCAAAAACTTTAAAAATAATGATTTTGAATGTTTGGATATAATTATTAGTAATATAAGAAAATGATCTGATTGCTGATTTCTATATGTTTACCTACAATTATGTTTGTCTTGGGCGTTGTGAAATTTATCTGCTCCACGATTTACAATTCAATACAATAATTCGAATAACTGTAAAGAATTACCACCAGCAACGATGCTAGAACTATGCAATGTAAAATTTTCTGAATGCATAACTTAATATAATCCGTTAGAGAAATTCGATAACTAAAAATCTCCAATCGATTCACTAATATCTTAAAGATGTAGCGTACAAAATTCTACGAAAAATAATTTATCATTTCTCTAGTATTGGGTATAGCTCTTGCTATAATCTACAATGCATCTTCTTCACATAGCGGCATCGCCCGTAAACGAGCCGTAATAATTCACTGTTAAAATTCCTTTAGCCCCGCCCTCTCCTCACGGTATATAATAATGCATTTAATCGCCATCGAGTTTTGCGGTCGTTGGCACTCGTATAAATGTACATCCTATACGAATACTTTGCTAACTTCATTCGAGGCCAGAGTTCCCAATTGACTCTGATCTGTGTGACGCTTTCACGAGTAGCATCGGTTTGCCCTTAGCACATATATTATGCAGCAGAGAGTGAGCGTTTCGCGGTCTATAATGGCAAATATCGTGCTTTATCGTACACCAATATCAGGGACCAAAATGTGTGTGTGAGAGAGAGAGAGAGAGAGAGAGAGAGAGAGAGAGAGAGAGAGATGGGGAAAGAGAGAAAGGAGACACGGAGGGAAAGGGGAGAAAAAACAAGTTAAAATTACAAATTTCTTCCCAGGTGAATGTTTCATAAATTTTTGCCGTTTCATCGGCAAGAAATAGCCAGCGCACCATCGCGATTGTCATCGTATCTCTTCTAGACATCAAAGACTTATCTCTTTCTTTCCCTTTCTCTCTCTCTCTCTCTCTCTCTCTCTCTCTCTCTCTTCCTTCCTCCTCCCCGCTTTCCGTTGTTCCCCGCTCTTTTCCCTATGTATAACGATTCAAACCTTGTCCGCGCGGGCGCGCGCAAGCCTCGGCCTTCCGAGAAATGGCCATTTGTAAATTACTCCGTTCCTCGTTCCTGTATCGCGGTACGGGCGCAGATCGAATCTGGGCGCTGCTGCAGCGGACTCGGCGATATCCTCGTTTCGTTTTCTCTCTCTCTCTCTCTCTGTCTCTCTGGCATCGAACGAGGTGAGGGAGAGGCGGAGGCAAGAGGAGGAAGCCGCAGGGATACAGATATCGCGAAATTAAGACGCTTGCCTTTTCGCACCGATGCACGATCTCCCACCCTTTCTACGCTAACCAAACCGCCCCAATATCAGGGACCATTTACGTATACGAGTTACTCCTTCCTTCTCATTTTTTTCCTCTTAAAATTTCAGAATACTCCCATTTCGATCGTGTTCCACTCAACTAATGCAAATTAAGTACTATTCGTATCGAGTATCGAAATAATCAACTAATTAGCAAATGTTGATAATTCTCCAGATAACGATTACAATAATTTTCGATATATTAACATATTGCAAATTGGATTGCCAAAAGTGTTCGACAAATGTTCTTTACGTATTCGTCATGTTCCGTTATGTTATTATAAATTGTAACTATTGCAATTTTCAATAACAATTGCTGGCATTGTTTTTGAAGCAATAACAAGCAAAACAATTTTTGAAGCATCGTTTTTACAGAATTGACTTTAACTGACATATTTTGATTGCTAAATGTTAAGCAAACCACAACGAGTGCCAACAAAGCGGCAAAATAAACGCTAAAGTCTCTAAAGTTACGGACGCGCGCGTTTCGGTCTGTCACAGTCGTTGCAAAGAATCGAAACTGACGTCTCTTGACGAGCATTTAAACAATCCATCAGCTACCGTCCAAATCGATTTAAATATTCGCCGACACAGGCGTATAAATTACGGAATCTGTCGAGTCTCTCTTCTATCTACCTCGTTCTCTCTCCTTCTCTTCTCAAATGAGATGCCAGGACTCGGAGAACCAGGACTTTACAAGAGCTGCTGCTCTTTGCTTCTTCGCTTGAGAAAGGGAGGAAAAAAAGTTTATTCCGTCAATATAGAAAGACACAGGGAGAGAGAGAGAGAGAGAGAGAGAGAGAGAGAGAGAGAGAGGGCTCGGGCCTTTTGCTTCGGACGCACGACCCTGTCGCTTCAAAGGCGACGCAGGATGCGACCAGGCGGCACGGGTGCGCGTCTTATTTAAGTTTTCCGTCTTATCTGCCTTTCTGTTTCGACCTCTCCTCCCTTGCCTCCTCCGTCTCCTTGGTTTCTCTCTCTCTCTCTCTCTCTTCTCTCTCTCTCTCTCACAAATACACTATCGCTTGGCAAAGTATCGCCTCGCGAGCATTCCCAGGCAAAATATTGAAAGAAACATCGAAAAGACCTCTCCGCCTGGCACTTGTAAACCTGGAAATAACGGCCCTGTCCCTCGGTCCTGTCTCTTCCGTCCCGAACATCCCACTCTTCCTCCCCCCGCCCACTCTAGCTCTTTCTCTCGGAACGGACACCGGACCTCTTTCCTCCCGGTTCGCCTCTCTAATGCCGCGCGGAGATACGTCATTGCCTCGCTCGGTGGCGAACGGTAATAAATTCTCGCGTCGCGAGAAATGGAGATGAAGGCGCATTGTGTCGCCCGCGGGTTGCGCGCGGGGCTCTGGGTCCTCGTTATTCCTCCTTGCCGCGTGGATCGGACTCGCGCGTGTGAGATACACAGAGAGGGAGAGAGAGAGAGAGAGAGAGAGAGAGAATCCCCCCTCCTTTGCGCTTCCTGACGCGGAATAGCATTAGCAGGCGGAGACGTGGGAGAAAAAGGAGGAGAGCGCGGAGGCGAAGGACTGGACAAAGAGAGCCGGGCGGCCCGGCGCGGCAGCGACGAAGAAAGTGCGAGGAAACAGGCAGGTTTCGCGTTCGCACGCGCGCGCGCGCGCTCGGCGAGCGAGGTTTTGGAATTTAGATTTTAACCGTGATGGCTCATTTCATTGTCTGAGTCGGTACATTTTATTTTTAACAAAGCCTTTGTGTGAACTTATTATGTTTGTTCGTTCCAAGAAAATAGAAAATTACTTTTTATCCGTGTTCTCTGATTTAGTATTTCAATCTTTTTTCGCACTCTTGAAAATAATTAGTTTTTATAATCAATTGTCCCGTAATGTATTAGTATGTTATTATGGAAGCAAAACGATGGGACTTAAGTAAGAAAATAGTATAATATAAACTATTAATTATATTAAAAATTTATGATTATTAATACAAAATCATTAGGTAAGTGTAAAACAGGAAATGTTAATCGTTTAGAATATATTTGAATCGAGTCTGTTAGGGAAAGCGTTTCGTATAATAATGAAATCGCTACAGTTATCAGCTTAATAAGTTCATTTGTAATTTTTATACTTATATTATTTATTCATGAAGATGCTAATATATAATTTATTCCATGCATCTTAAACGTAAATTCTAATAACAGAAATTTTGAAAAACGCCTTAGCCGACGCAAGCCCGAGCCTAAGATAAAGTGGAGCGCCGGGGAGTGTATCTCCATAAACTAGCGGTAGGAGGGTGCGCGGCAAAGCAGAGCAAAGAGACTTGAGCGCGAAAGAAAGAGGGCGGTGGCGCAGCGAGAGAGGAAGACGAAGGAGCTCGCGCGGGAGGAAAGCGTCGCGGGGGGACGGACCGGGACGAGCACACGTCGCGCGCGCTCGCGAGCGCATAGGAAGCCGACGCGTCGACTTCCCTCTCTCCGTGCTCGTAACTCTTTCTTACTCCTATATATTATAACGCCGGCCGCGAGAGTCTCTGTATCCCTCTCCTCTCTCTCTCTCTCTCTCTCTCTCTCTCTCGGCGCGTCGGGGCTTATCGCCCTGCGCGATCGCGCGCATTTAGATCGCGAGACGAAGTACGAGCGCCCCTCGACGTGGACAAACGGACGAACGAACGCGAGGGGCATTGAGCGACGGAAGATTATAGAGTTGTTCCTCGGGTAGGATACGATCGGTTACCGAGTTCCCTGTTTTTTCTTGGATTCGCTAAAATCTCAACGCGATACGGAAGTGAGATAGAAGAACGGGAGAGAGAGAGAGAGAGAGAGATTAGACGTTGCGAGACATTAGTTAGTTAAAGACAGCCAAACAACAAATATACACGAGCAAAATCCCACTTCAAATATACATCGAGATATTTCCGTTATGTGCAGACAAAACTGGCAATGCGACTGCTAGGTTTCTTCGGTCGCTCCCTAGAGGAACCCTGCATGTATATACGAAGATATAACTATACAATGGAAGCCGAGCTGCAGCTGCATGATGGACGAGCGTCGTGGTTTCTCTCCTTCACCCCGCGTTCCCTTGGCCATCTTCTTATATCTCGTTCAACAACTCTCCCATTCTCCCCTCTCTCTCTCTCTCTCTCTCTCTCTCTCTCTCTCTCTCTCGCTCTTCTCTCTCACTTTCGATCTTTCGTCCAATTCGCCTGCGTACCCTTTTCAGTCCTCGCGCGGCATCGCGTGCACATCAGCCCGTGGTCCCCCCTCCTTTTTCGACGCCTCGCTCCATATCCCTTTCGCACACACACATGCACATACACGTACACATACATGTATACATATATATATATATATATATATATATATATATATATATATATAGTATATGCGCGAAAGAAAGAAGGAGCGGCGGTGGCAGAGGGGGAGGGGTGCCAGAGGAAAAAGTGCGGCGCTCGTTATCGCGCTCAGGGAGCCCTCGCGCCGATTATTTGCGCGCCCTGCAGCGCGACAGGAATTTTGTTGCGGCCTTTCGATCTTCTTCTCTGCCTCGCTTCCTACGTCCCGTCGGCCTTCCTACCTCTCTCTCTCTCTCTCCCCCTCTCACTGTTCATATATATATTGTCCTCTCCTCTTTGGATCTCCTTCTCCGCGAGCCGCTATTATAGCAGTGCGCGCGCACATTCGCGCAAGTGCGAGCGAGCGATGAGAGATTGCCTCCGCGAGGCTATCGCGCGCCTAAAGTGCATTTTTCGGCAATGTTTCTGCCTCGATAAGTGCCCCGATAATATTGCTAGCCGCGCCGTCCGAACACAAGAAGAACGTGGCCGATGTTTTTCGCGCCGCGGTCGGGCCAGCGAGATTTCTCCTGTAAAATGTATATCGACCGCCACCCGCCGCCGCGGCCTCTCTTATACATTCGTCGGCCGATAATTTTTTATATCGCCTGTAGAATTTTAAAGGGTCGCGATTAAGCGCAGTTCGACAGCCCGCTGCTTGTGCCACGCCCCTTCTCCGTTCACGGAACTTTTTAATTTTTTTTTTTTTTTTTTACGAGCATCGCTTTATTAGGAGGGTTTCCGAACAATACAATACTAGACTGTGCAATATATATATATATATATACACAATTTGACATTCTGAAATATCATACAGGTTTGCTTTTTTAAAATAACGACATTGTTGAACGAATTTTTTTTTATATATGTTTAATACTTGAGAATATTAAATATATTAGGATGAGTACGGATTTCAAATCAGAATTATTTATTAATGGATGTGGTATGTGGATATTTTAAAAATTACAAATAAATTCGAAGATTATGTTCTGCCTTTGTTAAAAGTTTTGTCAGTTGATACAAAATGATATAGTGTAAACAATAATAATGTTATAGTTTTGTTTCATAGAACAGCAAATAAAAAATCTCGAAAAATTATCGTATATAATTAATAAATATTTTTTTATTGGTCTTACAGTCCAATCAATTCAATCTAAAAATAAAATAAAAATAAATAAAAAATAAAAATAAAAAATAAAAATAAAAATAAAGAAAATAAAATAAAAATAAAATTAAAAATTAAATTAAAATTATAATGACAGTCAGACTGTCCTTGTTTACATTCACCCCCGTAGACTGTCCCCAACACCCTTACCTAATTGAAGACTTGTCCAACGTTACGAGCTCGCTACGGCTCCTCATCAGGGACTCAATTATCATATATAACTAATTATCACTATATACTATTATCACTATCTATTACTAGTATTTTACTTAACTATCGTATATAACTACAAATAAGATTTTCTAATCTAACTAAGATCACTAAAAGAAGCGTCAATCTCATCAATTTTAAAAAGGAAAAATGATCGTTTTCAATAAAAGTATTGTGGAAAATTTCAATAAAAGTATTGTTTTCGCAACGAAGCCGTTTTTAATGTCAAACTAAAAAAAGATTTGTTTAATGTATAAAAATTAATTCAAATCAAATATGTTTCTGTGAAATTGAGTTTTTGATATGAGTGTACTTTTAGATAATTTTTTTTTTTTTTTTTACAATTTAGGAAATACAAAGAAAGTTTAATGTCAATGTATAAATAAAAAGTTCTCGCTGCTATAAAGGAAAAGAACAAATCTATGTGTTAATTTGAAAAAAAATTTCGTAGTACATAAATGATAGTACATATATTTATATATATATCATTTATATAATATCAATTCTAAGAAAAAAGAGGCGCATTTCAACGGAAGTACAAGGAGCGATCGCCGAAACAAGAGCCTCATACAACAGTTGACCGAAGGACTGATGCCGACGCGACGTCTCCGCGGGCTTCCGGCCGTCGAGGCTATATACACGATAGAGGTGTGAGCCTCGAGCTCCCGCGGGTCATTGGTGAGGGCAGACGAGATAGAGAGAGAGAGAGAGAGAGAGAGAGAGAGAGAGAGAGAGAGAGAGAGAGAGAGAGAGAGAGAGAGAAAAAGAGAGCAGTCGCTTCGCGCGCCGCCGCCGCCGGCTCGCCGGGAGGAAGCGGCGGATTGTAAAATTGAAAGGACGAGTTGTTGCGGGGCGATTATCTCCGATCAATTGCTCGACTCTACGCTAGCCTCGTCTCGACTCGCGGTAGCTTCTTATTCTTCTCCTCCTCTTCCTCCGCCTCCTTCAACGGCGGCACTGAGAGAGAGAGAGAGAGAGAGAGAGAGAGAGAGAGAGAGAGACGTACGGAGAAAGAGTCAAGGTATTCTAATCTGGCACATTGAGACCGACGCGCCGATTGTCATCCGTTTTACAAGCCGCACGAATGCGATTCGGCCCCCGCGCCCGTGTCGTCCCGCGCGTAATCGCCGCATAATGCTCGCGTTCATTCGGCGTGGGTCATTGTGTCTATACACCTCCCCCCCCCCGCCGCTCCGCGCCCCACCTACTCGCCCTGTCGCGCTTACGCGTGCGCGCGACTCTTTGCTGCTCGGCAACTACGTACTACAGTCTGCTACATGCGCGAGCTCCTGCATATACGTATATGCGGGCGTCTCGCGCGTGACGACTAGCGCTCCCTCCCCCTTCTCCTGTCAGGAATCGTTCTTGCCATGTATATATAGATTGCGATCCTTTGTAATTTCAGACGGCCTCTCAATTTCCTCGCGCCCTCCCCTCCCCCCCCTCTCCCGATCGACGACGATGGAAATCGCGTGAAATCCGGATCGTGACTAATTAATTCCCGGGCGGTTTTAAAGGGGTGGCCTCTGTGGCGCTCCACGTATATCTATCGCACAGACACGCGCGGTCGCACGATGAAAGGCTTACGGCTATTGTCGATCGAGCCATACATCGCGCGCATACGGCTTTATGTACGGCTTTGTGTTATGGTTTACATATATACGTACATGCAGGGAGGAGCGAAAGCGCTCCCGAGGAGAAAGGCAAGTGCGCCCGAGATGCTCGATGCGTGTTAAAGGCGGTCTAGCTCCCGCGCAGCCAATGGAAGCTGGCCATTAGCGCGAGATTCGATAAGATCGCGCCGATTAGTTTTCGATACGGAATAATAACGAAAAAAGTATATAGTTTTAATAGGGAGACGAACTTGGGCCACGACCTCGCGCGGACAGAATCGTTATATAACTTTATCGGTAGGGCTTCTAGTCGGAATTCGAAAATTAGAAATTCTAGATGCTTTCCGTTATATTCCAATTGTTCCTTAGAAATTCGCTTAGTTGCTTCCATTAATGTTTGCCGAATCTGGAAATTTAATCATTCTGACAAGGTAATAGGGTTAATATTAAACTATGAATATGAAGTACATACAATTACGACGTACAATTTCGAAAGCGCCTTATCAACTTGTCGAATCTAACTGTCATTTATAATTTTAAAACCAATTGCAATTTTCCCTTAAAGTGAGTATGTTAATCAATATGTAAATACATTTATAAGCGCTCTGTCCTCGTTAAATTATTATAAGCAGTTCGAGATAAAGATTGCGAATTCGAATGATTCTTTTCATTACCAATTGTTATCAAAAATGAATCCATCCGCCAAAAATATTTATGTGAAAAATTATAGATTTTTTCATGACTGTAAATATCAGTTTTTTTAAACATTTGGACTACTTATCAAATCGCAATGAAGTTACATTTTGAAAAATTTCATGCAATGCCTTCTGTTTAAATCTTATAATTAATTAATTACAATACATAATTTTAAACGATTAAAATACAAAAGTTATTTAGATAAACAATTCTTCTTAACTTTTTTTCGCGACATGTGCTTCGTAGACATTTAGATAATTTTTTATTAAAAAACTCGATAGTGTTGTGGAAAGTATTATAATAATAATTCCCGATTATTTTGATCAATTACTGTTGATTATAATCTCGAATTGCATATTAAGAAAATTTTAATTTCTGCTCCGAAGCATCGTGAACTAGATGATTTTTCGTAACACTCGACAGATCCACTTTACACGCCGCACCGTCAGCCCTTGCGACGTCCGTAGAATAACAAGTCAGAGCTTTTTGCAAAGCGCACGAGTTCCCGGTCCGCGATCTCTCTATTTCTGTTGATAAATATCTCATTTCTGACCCGCAAACGATTCGCCGGCTTCTCGGTCATTGTTCGGCAGCGCGGTTGCCCCTTATTGCCTGGCTTTCTCAATCTCCCTCTCCGCACGAATCATACACAGACACACGCGCGCGCGCACTCTCTCTCTCTCTCTCTCTCTCTCTCTATCTCTCTCCCTCCAACCCAGGCGGTATTAATAAAGCCGTAATATCGCACCTCGGTCACGCCGGGGAGTATACAATGGGTGCCAGCCTGAGATTTTTTTTCCATTACAAAGATTTCGACACAAGGCGCGCACTTCGCGAATGAACAATCGCGACGAAAGTCTATATGTGCAAGGCCATATAGCCTCCTATATAGCTCTGTTTTATAATAGTTTTATAATATTTTTTGCCAAGACATTGCATATATAAAATAGGGCGTGTTAAGGTACAAACCTTCAAAAATGTTTCTGACTCCTCACGACCAAGGTGTAGGCGGGGTACTCGTATATGCGCACGTGTAAATGCACGGGTGTATGTATATATATATATATATATATATATATATATATATATATATATATATATATATTTAAAGTTCAAGATTCGACAGGCGATGCTTGGGTCCCTCTATATAATACTGTATTATACATATATATATATATATATATATATATATATATATATATATATATATATATATATAAGCACGTGTGACGCGCTGTATCTTATCCTTTACTTTGCTCTATATATATATATACATTGGCCATACGGTTTGAATAAAACCCTGGGCGCGCGATAGTGAGCGAAAGCCCGCGGGCGCCTTTGTGGCGGCTCAAACAGAGCACAATGCGTCCATAGTACTGTCCGACAATGGGAGCGTTCTCTCTCACTCTCTCTCTCTCTCTCTCTCTCTCTCTCTCTCTCTCTCTCTCTCTCTCACTCGCTATTTCTTTCATTCTTTCTACACGTGTATGTTAATGCCTGTATACATATCCCTCTCTCACTCCCTCCGTTCCTCTATACCAGTACTTTTTACTAGTTAACGATCAAGGTTGCTTGAAGGGTATAACCTTTTAAGAAGAGCCGTGTGTGTGTTCGTGCGTGTGTGTGTGTGTGTGTAAGACGATATCGATGGCTCGTATGGTGCGCCGGCTTCCTATACATTATTTCCCTCTCATTTATGTGTTTCGCGCTGCAACATCAGACGGTCGGTAGGGGTGCCGCGGTATCAATGGACCGACCGAGGGACGCGTTCCAGTCCTCCGTCGCGGCGTTTCGATCCTTCTTTTTCCCCTGCGGCCGTTCGCCCGGGACAGGTGGAGAGCATTTACACACTCGCATTCGCGCGCGTGTGCGCGTGCACAGACTATGCACACACACACACACACACACACACACACACACACACACACACACACACACACACACACACACACGCGCACGCGCGCGCGCACGCACGCACGCACACACGAACACGCACACACACAGGTAATTGCACAGAGGTAAGATCGGGGAGAGAGAGAGAGAGAGAGAGAGAGAGAGAGAGTGAGAGAGAGAGAGATTCGCGTTCGCCGCGTCGATTCGGTGTTCTCTTTTCTTTTCGCGCGTGTTTGGATCAACTTTGTAATATGTATCATGTTTGCGGTAAATTTCAAACTTGTTTTCTCCTGCTTCGCTTCTCTTTATAGCTATATATATATCCCGCTTCTTATTGCGAGAGACCTGGCATCTTTTTCTTATTCTTCGCACACGCACTTTTTCGATCTTCTCTTATCTCCTTATTCGTTTCTGATGAGCCTTTGCGGCAGCTCATGCGAGTTTCGTACCAAAATTTTTTTCTTTATTTCATTTTAATTTTTTTACACCGGACAAAAATATTTGTTGGGCTTCAATGGCTTAAATTCGATTTGTACCAGCGACATTCAGCTGTCATTAAAATGCAATCCATAATACTTTGAACTTTCGGGGGGGGGGTTGAATTTTTAAAATCTATTTACATTTCTTTCTTGCTTTTAGTAATACTATTTATTGATTTTAGTAATACTAACTATTTTATTTACTTTTTTTTCTTACGAATATCTTGTAAAATATTCAAAATCCGAAAAGAAATTGTACGGTAAGTTAAAAAAACATTTATGTTTTATACAGTGGTTATTCATTCTGTTAAAAGTAAAATAAATGTTATAATTTTATCTGTAATTCTTCGTTGAAATTATTTAGAAATGAAAGATAAGTGTAAAAAATTATGGTTTTCAAGATTTATTTTGTTTTTCCGACAATTTTATCTCTTATCATGGCTAAAAATTTAAATATTTAAACATATTTCTGCAAGGAATAAAAAAAAGCTTTACATTATGGATTTTTGTTAATAAGAGCAAAACTACGAGCAAAAATTGCCTTCGGATTCATATAAAAAATCGACGTCTACCTGACGCGAAAAAGGAGGAGAAATAATGAGGAGGAGGAGGAGGACGACCGGGAGGAGGATGGGAAGGGGATG
>JACCIC010000071.1:2132500-2352500 GCA_018907035.1 Sycobia sp. Sy_11 | reverse complement strand
TATCAGAATATATAATTTTTGTAAACTACTTTCAGACAAGCAGAAAGATGAAATCTCATCAGATAATATAAATTATAATGCGTGCGTGTTATAAGTCTACGGGGAATAAGAGACCGAGAAAGAGAGAGAGAGAGAGAGAGAAATCCCTTCTGTTGCTTATATATAAATTCTACTGAGAAGTGTATTCGGTGTGTTGTTTGTGCATTGTATTCGACATTCTTTAAGAGGATAATTAGTAGAAGAGTCCCTTTAAATATTTAACGGGTATTCAGCTGGCAAGTATACGTGGCCCGACAATAGAGAGCGCATTATCCTACTCTAATGTGCACTGATAAAATTAATCGGACTGCAATTAGTTTTTTTTTTTATTATATGTATACCAATGCCTCGTTGGCTTTTTCATTATGGGAATGGTTTATAACAGACCTTTGCTTCTCCATTTCTCAGCGCTTGATCGTTTCTTTCTGCATTAAGAGTACAGAGTAAAACACTATGCGGCATTGTGCTTCGATCACACGAAAATGTCTATAAAAAATAACTTAATTAATCAAAAATACGCGGCATTATGGTACGTTTTGAAAGCTGAAAAAATACTACAATGTTCCGTATCTGAATGGCTTCATCTTCATCTTACCACGTTTTTATACTCTTCTCATATACGAGCAAATGCGCATAATATGGAGCAAGGAGTCAGATTGATCGAAATCGAATTTTTTTTCAATATTTTACGTATGCAATGGTCAAGGAGAATTTTGAAAAGCGCAATATGGATAAGGAGATAAGAAAAGTAAATCCAAATGTATTTGATACTGACATTTTTGTAGAGAAGAATTGGCTTAATAGCTATACTAATGTAAATCTGATCATTTAAATATGTAAGCCCGCAACAATTCAATGAAAAAATTAGTATAAAAAGCTCTAAAATAAAAGGGTCGTTCGTTCGATTAGAATATAACAATCATAGCTTTCTCTAACTGTTTGTTAAAATTTTTTATGAATCATCTTAAGGTGGAATATGTAAAGGAAAATATTTAGAACTACTCGGATCAGATTATAGTAATACTAATTGTGTAGTATAAAAAAGTTACTAGTTAAAATCTTTGTTTATAAGATAATTCTTACTGATCGAGCAGAATACAATATCTACAGAATTAAATTGATATAGTACGTTAAAAATCAACGACGATAATGAGACTTTATTTTCATTTTTATTCCGTATAAAATTTTTATAATTTTTATATTATCGATCAAAAACTCGTAATATTGTAAGACATTTTAATTTTTATCAACGCTATTGTAAATACAAACTAAATTTCGAGAATAAAATAGGGAATAAAATTTTAGCGAAACGAGAAAGGTCAAAAAGTAAAAAATTTATTTAAACGTGTATATTAGCTTATATTGTCTTTAATAGTGGCAAATATACTGGCAGTGTACAGTAAAATTTTCTTTTCTTAGCGAAGAACCGCGTATATGTATATAAAAGTAGATTTAGTATGCGCAGCACAACATCATCAGCAACTCCCAGCATGAAATTATTTATTTCAACGCGCGCCAAAGTTATAACAGCGTGCAAAGTTAACTCGAGTCTTGGCTTTTTTTTGATACACATCCAATTTAAAAGGAGCGCGCGTACATACGAACTTAAGGATAGTAATTATAGAATTAAAAAAGTGTGAAAGTGAATGATAGCTTTGCGAGCTTTATAAATAGGAGTTATCTCTTCAACTGGCAGGGGAGGGCTGCTGCCGAGTATATATACACGTAGACCGCACGCACACGCACATATAATTGCGCATCCCTTCTCGCCGACTTTTTCCGTCCCTTAACCATAACGCAAAAACAAACTCGTTAAGTAGATTTTTCTTCTCCCTCTCACCTCCATATACATACCACTATTATTACATACGGGAGCCTATAAAATTGCACGTTTTGCAGAAAAGCCTGCAATTTCATGTAAATTTATGTAGAACGCAGCGTTATTAAGATCGCAGATTATTGTGCCGGGCGTAAAAGGGCGAGTGAGTTGGCGAGTGAGAGAGAGAGAGAGAGAGAGAGAGAGAGAGAGAGAGAGAGAGAGGGAGGGAGAGAGAGAAACATAAGTTCGAGAACGCTAGGGAAGGCAGAGTGGGAGGGGGTGCAAAACTGAACGAGGCATCCGCGCAGAGTCAACACGGGCGTCCGGATATAGGTGTGTAAATAGACCCACTATACAACGCGCAGGTGAGTGCCGAGGTTTATAATGTCTAATCGATATCAACGCGGTCGTCGGTCCATAAGCAGCGGGTTCGACTTTCAACCGGTCATTTTTTTTGTTCGCTCTGTCGTTTTACTACAACTCGTGCCTGGCGTGCTGCTGTGAAAGTATCCCGTACGCGTATCTCTCTCTCTCTCTCTCTCTCTCTCTCTCTCTCTCTCTCTATACATACATCTATGTGTGTGCGCGCGCGCGCGCGCGCGTGTGTGTGTGTGTGTGTGTGTGTGTGTGTGTGTGCCTGTATACACGCTAATGTACACGTTTAGCCGCGGGCACCCGGGTAAAAATTGCATTTTGTTATTGCGTGCTGCGCGCGTGCGCAAATCCGCTCTAAGAGATGCCATAAATTTCGAGCCCGACGTATACCTGTTAAAATGAAACGATCTCTTGATCCGGCGCTCTGTTTGTAAATGCATATGTGCTCGCAGCACGACTTACGATTACGACACGATTGTTCGCGCATATATATATATATATATATATATATATATATATATATATATATACTGGGTGTTCCAAATATGATTATTCAGACTACCGGATGAAAACAAGCAAGGGAAGTCGAATGCAAACGTGGTATACATTTTGGAGAGTTGCAAATAGTTTTGGCGCTACGTGCCGGATTTCATGAGCCAATGAATAAACGCGAACTCGGTTTGGGCATTGAAATTACGAAGACGGACGGTGAGTTTGACGATAATGTATAGAGAACAGCTGTCCATCTCGACAGGAAAAAGTTTGGTTCTTTATTTATGACATGTGCGTGTGCGTATGTGTGTGTTTATACTCATGTTTTTCTATATATAATAAATATGGTTTTTAAAAAAGAAATTGAAAGAGAATTTAACATATTCTTATTAATTATGTCTAATATATATATATATATATATATATATATATATATATATATATATTGATAAATCTCCCCCTCCAGTCCAAGATCGTATTCGCGAAAAGGACGTATCGACGGATACGATTCTCATATATCTATAGTTGATATTATAAATCAGAGCTTGCGAGCTCGGCGCCTGGCTCCAATTATCGGGAAAAATTGAAAATCCAAAAATACGAGTCGGAGGAATGGAGAAGCGGGGGACCGAGGTCGGCGATACGTATAAAAGAGGGACGGATAGCGCCGTGAGGTGCGCGGCAATATAATGGCAAGGTGGTTGGGGCCGAGCGGGAGTGGCGAGCGCGTCGTTCATTCATAATATATGATACAGGCGGGACGCGCTGCAGGAGCGATAAAAATTCTCCAATTGCAAAATTGATGCGCGGCTTGTGTTACGCGCGTTCGATGATGCGAGCCCCCCGCTATATATGTGTGTGGACGCGGGGGGAGGGGGCGCGGTCTCGCGGGTCCTCTCCTCGTTTCACTGCGCGCGGCGCAAACGCAACGCCTCATATTGTACACGGGGAGGCGCGTAATTCATTTTTTACCGGACTCGACTCAATTATTTATAAATTGCCGCTCCTCGGGGAGAGTCGTAGACTCGCTTATCTAGCTCTCTCTTTCTCTCTCTCTCTCTCACTCTACCCCGCGCCCTTGTCGCCCGTGGGTCGCTTTTCCCCTTATTCACGACCATCGCGACCAAGAGTTTTTTCTTTTTCCTTCGGAACGTACATAGTATACAGTCTCCGTTTCGTGTCGTTTTCTCGCTCTGCGCGTTCGTGTAGCCTTTGAACGTCATCGTACACTGTCCCGATCTCTGCTCGTGCGCGAGCGCGCAGGCAAATGGGATTTTTCTTCATTATTTTCTTCTCTCTCTCTCTCTCTCTCTCTCTCTCTCTCTCTCTCTCTCTCTGTCTTCATACATCTCTCATCGAGGCGTGTGTATAAAACGCGAGAGGGAGGAAAGGAGGGAGGCGCCCTCTCGCGTTCTTTCGTATAGCTACGTCGGTATAGGAGAATATGTAAGAGCGAAAAAGTTTGGGGAGACGCCCGGGTCGGCGTCATATATACGCGCGCACGTGCGCGGGACCACCCGCTTATAAACACACACACACACACACACACACACACGCACGCACGCTCGCTTGCTCGCTCGCGTACAGACAAACGGGGATCTCCCGCGAAAATCGGAGAGGAAGGAAAACTACATGTATAATACGACGAAATTTGAGATTGTGGGAGATAAGGTCGTGTGCGCCCCGTGTATACACCGAGCACTTATTCGATTCTTATCTACTGGATGCATCTGCTTTCTTTATGTAGCCGAGCTTAGTATGGATAATCGCGTGTTGATTGCTTTGTTAGAGCTCCATTTTGTCGTCTATCTATGTACTAGGCACACGCAATTGCCGATTCAGAGCAAATTAGCATTTCGCCAAAGAAACGGAATCGCTCGATCAATATCCTGCGGGACAGGATGATTTTTTTTTTAGTTTAATCCTCCTATTGTGGCTCTTTGGTCCTGTCGATGTAAAACATAAATATACATTCTGACAGTTAAGTAAAATTGGACAGTTCACGAAGTAAGACAAAAGTACTCGTATTATATTTCTTCATTTAATATAACCTTAAGCACAACCTGAAACCCAGCCTTTTATAACCTGACATAATACGTTATTACTATATTTTAAGATTGCTATCAATGAATGATTTTATAGAAACTTATCTCCAGATATCATTTTAATTATTAATGATCTAATTTTTTTTATACAATGGTTGGATTATTTTTTACTATACTTTACACCAATTATATTAAACCTATTGATATGAGATATTAGTATAGAATACATGTATAAATTAAATAATTTACACTAACAATCTATAAAAATAATCGAAGCTTGTCTGTGTACAAGTCCGACCCAACTTAATATCAATTAATTTAAATTCTCGAATTAAACAAAAATCAAATTAATATAAATTTAAAGAATATATAATAATATATACTATATATTCCGAATAAGGTTTCGTATTTGTATAGTAATTAAATTATACACGTAGCTTATGGATCTGTTATTATTAATATATATGAATAAATTTGTTTCTAATTTCTCTTTAGTATTATTTAGAATTTTGTATTCTGTTGGCAATGAATAAAAAATTAATTTTAAGCTACCAAAATTGCTGTTCTCAATTCTAACATTTTCTTATTGTTTTATTATAATTATAAATTAAGATTCTTATTTCTAGCAATAGTATTTGAACGATGATAATTATTTCTTAAATCATTATAAAAATATAATTGTATCAAAACTGTATGTATTTTATTTTTAAACTAAAACGTATTTTATCAAAACAATTCTTTTAACTTTTAGTTAGTATTAGTAATAATATATTTACTCGTCTATAATGAAGTTATCATCGATGAAGAAGGATTTAAAACTCAAATAGCATATATGACTTGAATATTAGTACAACTAAATATTTCTATTGTGAAATATAATGGAACTACAGATGCAATTTTCCTGATTATTGTTAATTTTTTTTATCAGTTTTGCGATATTTACGTGTTTTTGTGCTGCTCTATCGTTTGAAGATGACAAAAAACTTTTTCTATTATTTATGTATCAATAACAAACTTTATTAATGCAGTTTGACCTCTGACACAATTTACTCGTCGGTTATGTAAATGTACTCTTAAAATAAAAAGTTCATTTAAATATACTTAAGTTAAATTTAGATGCGGCTTTAAAAGGACAAGCGCGTTTATTGTCGGTCATGATGTATAGAAAAAATATTCGAAGCCTCGATAAATTTAAATACACTTTAAGATTTATAGTATAACAGTAGAAGTGTCAATGACGATGTGCTGCTTAATGGAAGCGCGACAAGAAATGGAATGTACATCTAGGATTCCTTGAATGTATATACGTATATGTATATGTCAGTCTGCTAATGAAGCCATTTTTTTACTTCTTGCGCGTAACGATTTCAGAAAGAATTGAACAACTTCATCAATACTTCCTCAGTCTGATAAGCTTCGAATATTGTATTTCATTGTACAGCTCAAACACGAGTTACTTATCTTCTGATATTATAACGAATGACAGTTACAATTCTATATTTTATGTAAATATGTCAAAATCAATACAGTTATCCAAATTCGTTCAACGGACGAACATAGATTTTGAATAATACTGATTCCCATAACATACAATTAAATTGCAATAATGTTCTTTGTTTTAAAATTAAACTATTACTCTAAATTGCTTGATAATAATTAATAATAATCTTCTGTTTTTAACTATTAGATCAGATATTAATGTTCGTAAAAGTATTTTGTCAATCTCGATATTTAAAGGTTCTTCCGCCGAAATTATTAATTTTATTACTTTTTCATGAAACGTATTGGTTGATCAATCAAACCTCTCATTTTAGTATTACAACGTTCATTCTTGCGACTTCCTTTCAACCGAAATCTCTCTCTTTCTTCTTCTATCTATAAAGATGTGTATATATAGACATTATATCTATGTATACGTATTCCAAGATAATGATGTTCCTATAAAGATCCGAAAAGCAGAAGCCGGCGAGGCAGAGGGCGCTCTGGAATTACGAAAACAAACAGACCAAAGATACAGACGCAACGGGGGGCGCAGCGGAGCGGACGCGATCCGCGCCCGCGTCGAGTTTGACGCGGGGCGGGGGGGGGGGTGGAAAGAAAAACGGCAGCCGCGGCGGCGGCCAAAAGATACAGAGACGAGATAAAAGAAAGTCGCTAATACGGCGCGCTGTCGCCTCTTCGAAAAGATAAAGTCCGTAATGCATTTGGCTTTCGCGCAAACATCGTTATAATCCCCTCCCCCTTCGCGACAGTGCGCGGCGAGGGTGCTCCGTGGAGGAGGCGAGGGGGGCCGATGTACCGGCGCGACGCGCGGGGGCCGCTTACGAATTCAGCCGTACCGGGGGCCGCCGAGTAATCAGCGGGACATTAGATTTCCCTTTGAGCTCTCGACGGACGTCTGTGTGCGCCGTTTTAATGCGATCACGCCGGCGGGGCGGGAGGGGGGCGACGAAGGTACCCGGGATTCTATCTCGCCCGTCCGCGTCTCCTGCGTTCGCTACGATCGCTCGCAATCGACGGACTCGCCGGATAAATTCTCATTCTGTCCAGCGGGGGAGGGGAGAGGGTCTTCTTCAACGTCCCCCCTTCCCGCAGAGTCCCACACCGTAGAGGCGAGCGAAAGGGTTGCCTCTCGACGCTTCTTTAGAAATAAGAAGGGCAGAAAGTTCGAACAGTGCACCCCTGGAGTCGGGCCGGAAGTGTCCCGACGAACTTTCGTCGATTATTGCGGAGTCGGGGGCAGGATGAGCGCGTCCGCGGTAATAACACGAATTATAAGCCGGGGGCGCTGCTGTGTGCGGAATTTTAAAAAAGCGCGCTGAAGGAACAGCTATCCTGGTTGATCGTCTTATATTTTTAAACGAAAAAAAATTGCAGCTTTGACGAAAGGAAATATGAAAATCAAGGTTCCGACAAATGTAGAACACGACACCGGCTTCAAAATGTATCGAATGCTTGCTATTTCTTGATATATATATACGCACATTTATATATATATTCATATATGTATCAATAGTTTAGAGGATACACGAGTAGGAGCTAGAGCAATTATTTGTCTTTCACGCCTTCGATCAATCATCGGGTTCTGAATCTATCTAAAATTCGCGTGCGATCAGGATCCGCGAATCGGCGGTTGTCACACAAAGATGCGATGGGTGAAAATGTGACGGGAAAGGGGGAGTGTACAGAGAAAGAGAGAGTTAGTGGCAGAAAGAGAGAAAGAGAGAGAGAGAGAGAGAGAGAGAGAGAGAGAGAAATAGACCGTGGGAGCGACGCTTAGCTCTTCTCTTTAATCCCCAGGTGACGAAACGACAATCTATTTTTCCACTCCCCATCCGCGCGCGCTGTTAAATCCCTTATACTACTTGCGCGCACAGCGGCGCATCTTCGGCACGTACGCAGAATACGAGCACGTTTCTCTTCTCTCCCTCTATTTTTTCTCTATGGTCCTGTTGCTCTCTTCCTCTGTCTCACTCAGTGTCTTTTTTTTAACTCTGTGACAATTTTGTTCATGCTATAGCATAATTGTTATTTACTATCAGAATTGCTTATAATATTTACTTATAACATTGTTATTTAGTATCAAAATTGTCCTTACAAAGATGTATTGAACTTTCTCTCTTTATTTCTATCGCTATTTCTATTGATACCATACTATTCATCGCATATGTTATTATATTTTTTTATGTAAAAACAAACCAAAACGTATATATTATTTTTATAGTACATTCGTTACGCGTATTTTACACTAAAGACGAAAAATTATGTTAAAGTGACGATTTCGAGATTAAAGTCGTGAAAAATTAATTTAAAATTATAAAAATCCCTCTGCTTTTCACATAAAAGCTTACCGAGAAATTCATAGTGATCAATAAATATAGATTACGTGACAATCGTTATAAACCAGCCTAACCCGATTCTAACTAAGCCACCTAGTATTTAGGAACACATCGCACTGGATTATAAACTTAACAATATTTTGCCCTTAAAGATTCGGCAGAAATGTTTAAGAATTTGTGTCTGATTTTATTTTTTATTTGTTGTATACACACAGATTAGTTTTCAATATAAGATAATAATTAATATATGTTGAGACAAATCAACAATCTTTATTAGTAAACGAGATGCTGCAGCGACGTTGCTTTCTCGACGGCTGTATTCGTACTGTCAAATCCTCTGGAATAGCTGCCGATCCTTCTTGCAGCCAAACGTGCGGGGGGTGTCATAAAACGTAGGTATATGAAAAAAGTCTTAGGTTACTGCTGCACTTCTATCGCTGTACCGTGCATTGATGCAGCGTTTATACATATTATGTTCGTAAGAACATAATTTGTTTGCTTGTAATAATTCTGCTTTACAAAGAAGCTAGATATTTATATAAATATTTTTCACTTCTGGTCGGGAGAATTCAGACTGTAAGACAAATCCACTTCACGACTTAAAAACATTGTCTCTGAAACTCTTATTGAAAATCTTATGAACAGTTACTTTGTTAGTACGTTTATATACAATCTTACTTTTCATGGATCATTTACTAATGGGCTTGGTTCTTGTATATCGTGTTATTCCCTATCTACCACTTCCTGTGACTGCGCCTACATTAAGTTTGATTGTATGAGTCATTAAAAGTTTAGTTTCGGGATTTTTTTTGTTTTATTGTTTGATTTGATCTTTTCTTTTATCATTTGTCTAATATTTTAATGATTTTTTTAATGCTATTCATTAAAAATTGATATTCTATTGAATTTTAAACATCCATTTTGTTCTTGAATTTGCAGCCTGACCATTGAAATAAAATGTAAATTAAAATTTCTCTGTCTATTTCTTTCAAGCTAACTCGTGAATGCTGTGTCTGCGTGCGTCGGACTCCCACAGGGGAGAAGAATGGGACCTGCGTGGATCTGCTTCTCGTTATGTCGATGCTTATACGCCCACGCGTTTCTGGAAGTTGACGACGAATTTCAAAGATCTGTGGAACTGATTGTGTTGGCTTGAAAATACAGAATCCTTAATATGTCATTCTTTAGTTGTTTGTAATTAAAAGCAATTTTTAACGTAATATTTATATGTATTAATCATATGAATCCATCTTTTTTATGAAAGATCATTTTTAAAGATAATTTCCGAAGGAAAAAATACGCAGAGTTGTTTTTGATTAATCTAACCTTAATATCAGTTTAAAATGATTGTTCGAATTTCCTGATAAATAATATAATCCCATACTTCAGTCATAAATTGAATCTTATTTCGTATGATTTACTTTCTTCGCTTCGTTTGGAGTTAAACTATCTTACTAGGTAAATAATATAAATTATCACACACTTATATAAATATACTATTATCTATGTTCATTTATATATTTTAAAACTATCGGATACAGCCGTAGCACGAAATATTTCAATTGCCAGGTATTTATTAAAAGAAGTCAGGAAATAATCGAGAAATTAAACTTTATTATCCGAGCTTTATTTTCATAAAAGTCGCACTTGAAAACAGTAGCTTATATAGACGAGGAAAGGCAGGAAACTGCAAAAAAAAAACGGAAGAGAGAGAGAAAGAAAGACGCTTATGCGTGGAAAGCTCTCATTTTCCATGTTTCTGATTTATTACGTCTCCCATTACCCATTTTTTTTATGAATGTTGTTCACGCGCTTTAGATTTTAATCCTTGAAATATTTTAAATGAGTTTTTCTATCTTTTCTAACAATGCATCTTTGTATATTCAATGAAATTTCACGATCAAATGAGGTTTGATCGAGGTGGCTATACATATTCGGTAAAACATGGAACCATAGTACTGACCAATTGTAAATTCCCAATTCATTATATAATCCTGATTGGTCCCGTGTTATTTATTTGAGTTCGACATTTTAAAAACTTATTCGCCCCCCACGTTTGTTTATGATGGTCTACTCAACGAGAAAATGTATTTTTCAAATGGGTTCAAGATGTTAGAGCATCATTCGATCAAGCGTATCCAATTCAAAGGCGAATGTATTGAGAAATAAATGACCATTTTTTCAAAATTTGGATGTTTTCTTTACAGGCTAAGCACTTTTCGGATCACTCTCGTATGGGTGTGTATGCATATATATATATATATATATATATATATATATATATATATATATATATATAGATTGTGTATTCTATAACAATAAACCGACGGATGTAAAGCGAAACCCGTTATGTTTCGCGAATAGATCGCCTTTTTTGCTTCCCTCCGCATTTCGTCATTATAAACTCAATCACTCAAAACGAAACGCGTACGAAAGACAAATGATGTATGGCGCGTAATGGCTTTTATTGCTTGAAATGCCTATATAATTATATCTTATTTTTATCTCTCCGTTTCGCCTTCTTCCTCTCTCCCTCTCTCTGGCGATTCGCGGGAGGAAAGAATAACGAAAAAATGACGAACGGCAAGAAATACGAGCTGGTTTCCGCCTAATGAATCTAGAAAGTATTATATAATATCGCTCAATTATTGTAATTACGATCGACTGTAAGAATTAATTAGAATTCCAAATTAATTTTCAGCCAATAAATCAAAGAAATCGGGCGACAGCTCGTCGTTAATATCGTTCTCGCCTGGTCGCTTGCGCGCACGCACCCACGACCACCGCTCTCTCCTTCTCCCTCTCTCTCTCTCTCTTTGTGTGCGCACGCGCGCGCGCGCGTGTGTGTGTGCAGAAGGGGACATACACACACACACACACACACACAAATCCTTTTTACCTTGGTTTATTCGAGTTAAGCCGGTCATTCGATTCTTATTTTGCGCAATTTTGCCCAATCGCGGTTATTATAATGCTCTCTTGCGCTATGCAGCGTGCGGTGGTCGCGAGTTTGGCGAATAGCCTTGTTTTCCAGGCTGCTTCGCCGACAATATAATATAATATAACGCGGTTGAGTCCGTGAGCAGAGCTCTGAACGCGAAAGCGCACCGACGAGCCATAATAATCCGAGATCTATTCTCTTTATATTCATTAGGGGAATAAAGCTTTGCGCAACGCGCGTCCGCGCCACACGTTATATATCTATGTATAAGCTCTTCTAATAGTTGCTCAGTGGGGAGAGGTCTCGTAAAATTCTAAAATTATCCATAGTCGTAATCATCGTGAGCCTCGGGGGAATATTGACTCTTTCCACCATTGATAAATTCTTGCCTGGACCATGGATGTAAATAAGCGAGAAATAATATTTACAGGTTCATCATGCTGCAGTGATTTCTATTAGAGAGTCATATATAATATTTTATATTAGATATTTTTATTGCAAACAGTATATATTGATATAGATTGGAGGAAATGAAATTTTTCTTCGATTGTTGAATTGAACGGTTAATTTTTGAAACTGAACAGTCGATATTTTGTTTGAGATATGTAATTATACCTTTAGAGACAAATTTTTGAGATTTAGTTGTATTATCAAAAACTTTGATCGAAAACCAGTTCCACTTGATTATTGTTATATATAATCGAGGAAAAAATAATAAAGTGTTTCGCAACTTTACAAATATTTGCGATTATTACAATAGCATTAGTTTTTGCCAAGTATACGAGAAATTGTCAATTAATTTTAAAATACAATTGACTGTAGCAATTTCCCAATTCTGAGAAAGTATTTATGTAGTATATGTGCACCTCATTTGGTTCAGTTTGTCCATGATAAAAAGCACCACCCTACTTTCTTATTCCATATCTTTTGAAAGAACCAACGACTCACTGGTATAAATTAAAGTCATCTCGAATTCGGGTCGTCGCCTTCCTTCTTTTTCGACGGCATATAAAAGAAATCGAGGGCGTGCGGGCTTACGAATTTTTCACTCGTGCACCTTGTTACTCGGGATATTGCTGATAGGAAAAATAAATTCTGTGTGTGTGTGTGCGCGCGCGTGTGTATTTTATCCCCCCTCTCCCTCTCATTCTCGATTTCGACGAAGGAATGTACCGATGTGGAATTTGTTTTATATTTTTTCTACCTGCTTTACACATGCTCTTGATATGATACATTACGGATGTACGAATAGAACGGTTTCGGTGTAAAAACCAGACTTGTATGTCTAGCATTTTCTACGTTATATAGTATATTAACTTTATAAATTATGTACAGTATTATAAGTCGGTTCTTGCCTTACGACGTTCATATATTTTGTTACGTTTATGTTTTTTAAGATTTTAAATTTATATAGAACGTGCGAGTAAAAGTGTATGAAACTTTTTCCTTTGACATCTTTCTTTCTGTCGTCGCAACGACGGCTGAAGAGGCGAGTCGGCCAAGCGAGCACTGATGGAGGAACCTCGAGAAGGACTACACCTCATGCGCGCCTCTATACCGCATTTATCGTATACGTGTACATTAGCTTTATATGTGTGAAACGGAAAGAGGGAGATATAGACAGAGGGAGAGGGAGGAGGAGACGGCTATCAATGGCCAGATTATACAATATCTTGTCTCCGAGCGCTCTGGGACGCGTAGCCACCCTGAGTATTACACACTCAGGCGCGCCGAACGCGGGCCTTCATGCGCTGTATACGCGGACTCGCCGCCCGCAGCGCGACTACGCGTGCCTTCGGACTGGATCTGCCATTGTGCGCGCTCTTTCTTTCCCCACAGGTACCCGATGGGTTTCCTCTCCCCGCCTCCTCCGCCCGACCTTCTCGCGCACTTCGTCGCGAATCTCTCCCCCTGACGAGGGCTTCTTCTCGGCCGCGCTCGCTCTTTTTTGCCCCCTCCCCCTGCGCCGCCGTTCACGGTGTGTTTGTCTTTCTTTCGTTACACGTCGCGCGCGCACGCGCAAGTACATCGGAACGAGTCCCGATCTTTCCACTGCCATCGCCTCTCTTCGTCCTCTCCGTGCGTGTATGATCTTCGCGGAAGACGGGCATAGAAGTCCGCGTACATATGCCTATGACATCTACATGTATGTACGCAAGGGGGATAGAACGAGAGAAGCAGAGAGGAAGAGAGAGAGAGAGAGAGAGAGAGAGAGAGAGAGAGAGAGAGAGAGAGAGGAGAGCGTCTGACTCGTGGCGATATCTTCGGCGCGAGAGCTCGCTGGAATATATGTATAGGAGAGAATGAGTCGATGCTCCGCGTGCAGGTTACATATTACATATATAGTGGAGCGCTCACACGGCCTTGTTGCTGCAGCTCCGAGCTCGGCTGCATTACACATACGCGTCGAGCTGGCAGTGACTACATATATATATATATATATATATATATATATATATACATATATATATATACATATCTACATATATACCTGTCGATTAGATAATGGTCGGATACATCGGACACGTATAAGAGCGCGTACCCGATTGATACTGTCTTATACGCGTATGTACCTCTGGATGACGGTGCTAGATGAGCGATGCCGCGCGGATTTATTTATACCCGCGTCGGCGCACAAAGTTTTATATATGTATAAATGCCATTTCTTTTCCTCGTTGTGCGCCACGAAATGACTATCTATACTTCAAACGGTGATGTTATAAAAAAAAGACATTTTCACTATACGGTAATTTACTAAATTCGTTATTTACGGAGTATAGAAGAGCTTTCGATTTACATTGGATAAATAACGAAGAATTCAATGATTTATTGATGAAAATTCAGTTCTTTTTTGGTACCAACGAAGAAGTTTCCATTAATTCAAACTTAGAAAGTAATTTACTTGCATAAGTGCACAGGTTATAAGAACGAGGTATATTTACGTAGTTAGCAATGGATGTAACTAGTTTTTACTATGCGAAATTACGAAGAATTGTTATCCATTGTCTCCCACATAAGCATGAACTTATTCAACAATATTACATTTTTCCACAATAGTACGCTGTCTTTTTTCCTACGTTCTCCGTCCCTCGTAACGTGGTATTTCAATAACGAGAGTTGAAACGAACGGCTTGTCGATGCAGCTGATTAAGGGGAGTACGTACGTAGAGCATTAATTTATTCGCGCGTCGATTTAATCTTATATGACGCGTGACTCGGTCAAGTCTTCGGTTCTGCCATCCGACGTAACGCCCGCCGCGAAATCGGAAATCCGCGGCTACATTTTTCGCTCGATCAAAGGCGCCGCCGCCTGGCATTACCGGATTATATACAGCGGACAGAACGGGCACGCGGCAAGGTCCGAGCTCCGGTCGAAGTTCAAATCCCTTTATCGCTGCTTCTCCCGCTCTTTCAGCGATCGGCGACCGGCGGAAATCGGCAGATCTCCCTAACCGCGAAGTCGTCAACTGTCGGTGCCAGGCAGCCAGAGCGCCGAACCGACTCTCCCACCACCTGCTCTCATTGTTAACGTCACTTTGCCTCGTTATAAGCTTTTCCGAGTGCGGTTTCTATATATATATATATATATATATATATATATATATATATATATATATATATACACATATACGGCTCGAGTGCGCGATCGTGTACGGGGCCGATGAAGCCCGCACATCGAAGCTCGCGGGAAAGCTCGGCGCGCGGCGGCCCGAGATGCAAAGGCAAAAGGCCCGCGCGCCGTCCGAAGCGCAATAAATCTAAATAGCATCGAAGGGGTGGCGGGGGAGGCAGGGAGCGAGGAGGGAAAGAGAGCCTGTCGGCCAGATGCCGCTCGGATACGCGCGCCGTTTGGTGGGTGGGGAGGGGAGGGGGAGGGGAAGAAAAAAACGAAGCAGCATATAAAGAGGAAGAAGAAGAAGAAGAAGCAAGTCGCTCTCTTACCGGGCTCGAATCTCCTTCCAGTAGATCGGTTCTACGGCCGGAACGACCCCATTCACCGGCGGACAATTACGCCAGACATCGGGAGGAAGCACAACTGCAGCGTCCTGTAATCAGAGAACGGGTCACCGTCATTAGTACCTTATTGAATGTAGTGTGTGTATATATATATATATATATATATATATATATATATATATACACTAATATATTTGTTGCGTGTATGCTGCGCGCATGTGTGCGTGCGTATAAGGTAGTTCCCCTTTTTTGTTAGTCAGATTTGAGAATTGAGGCGAATACCTCTTTCGGATCTGTTTTTGTTTTGTGCGCGCACGCTCGCGTGTACGCGTGTGGGCGCACGTACGTGAATTAAGAAGATTGATAGTTCCTTTATAACGCCTCGGCTTTTAAAAGAGCAGGGTCGATGAATTTGCATTGTGTGTATAATTCTAAAATGATGTACGTTTGAACGTCGCGCGTTCTCCATAAACCATTTTCTCTATGGAGATCGAGAGAAAAAAAATAGAGATTTTTAATTTATACGCGGGTATATGGTTACAAAATGTTTATCGTGAAATACGAGTATATTATTTAAAAACCGCGTTGTTTTATGGTGAAATAAACCCGTTTATTTTCCCTCTCGGACAGTAGTAATTCGATGTATCAATATCCTGCGTTTCAGTTTCCCATTAGCATAAAAAGAATATAAATTCCGACAAAGAGGTTTTCTTAATTGCGGGCAGATTAGACAAAGCGAACTATGCCAATGAAATATTTAAGTCCGACCGTGCCGCGCTGCAGCACCATCCGCGCCCATTAGACTTTGTGGGACGCATCGGCCATTTGTCACTGTTACTTGTAAATATCTGATCTCAAATTCTAAAATATCAGGTCAAACACTAATCGAGTTTATATTATATTCTCGATTATTACACGCGTCTGAAAGCGTCTTTATCCGAAACATCGTCGCTCTATGAGACAATAAATGTTATTAAAAAAATAATAATAATAATAAGAAAATAAATAAAAAGAGCAGGAAACACATGAAACGGAATTTCGAATGTTATTTTACACTCTCGAGCAAATGACAAAGGAAATCTCAATGATTTAACTTTACATTTGAAAAGAGATATATGGAGAGGCCGAGAGAAAAAAATACGATAGAATTTGGCTGCTTACTTTTTTCCCTCGCCTGCACGATATACCAAGCGACGAACACTCGCACCGTCCGTCGATTTAACGTTTTCCAGACGCGCCTCTTAACATTTGTCATTCGTTGGGGGACCTTTTGAGGGGACTCCAGTTTGTAACACGCCCGAGCCTTAGACAAATCTCGTTAAGTAACAAAAGTGCCTTGTGGCTTTGGAATATATCGGAGAAATCTTGTTTTCCTTGACTCGCTGCTTTTAAATTTCCGGTAAACAATAGGAAACTTGAAAGCTATCTGCATTTTTTCAGATTTCCAATACGTATATATATATATATATATATATGTGTGTGTGTGTGTGTGTGTGTGTATTTATATGATATATACGTTACAAAGCATAAACTTCTCGAAAGGCAACTCTTATTCTTGTTTCTCCATCTGTACGAAAATAGTCAAATATATTATTGCTTTCGCAATAAAATATATGCTTGACTGTTTGTTTTATAGCACGCCTTAATGGTGCAGAACAATAAAAAGCTTCTTGCTCTTATAGGGCGTAGTTTGTCTCCGTAGCGTGTTACGAAAGATGCAGAAGAGAGAGAGAGAGAGAGAGAGAGAGAGAGAGAGAGAGAGACAGAGAGAGATTGAAATTTCATTTTACTTAACGGGCTAAGAACTCGAGGCCATATAAACCAAGACTGATACAATATATGAGACAATATAAAGAAAATTCATTAATATTTCGACATAGATATATAAAAACATATATAATTGACAGTTACAAATAATAAAAACGGTATAAAAGATAAAAAAAAACATTAATTTCCAATAATAAATAATTAAATTAAGTAAGGTATTAGATAAGTAAGAGTATATAATTTATGTATATAATTTATGTAAGTACATAAAAAATAATTTTATATAAAAATAATGAAATGTCAGAAAAAAATTCAACAATAGAAAATATTTTACTGAAACACGAAATGATTAATAAGCTAGCACTTAAAATAAAAATATAATTCGACAACTACAGAGATTCATTGGTAGTAAATCAAAACCGACTTAAAATACATTTTCTATTAAGCTTGCAAATAATTGCTGTATATACAGATAATGAAGATTATTCAGACGATATTTTATAGGAAAATGGTCCGGAATGAAAAGAGAATCCGACTCCACGAGTGTGGAAGTGTAAAATATTTAAATCACTGTTCTTAAGAGAAATTTTAAAAAGTTTTCAAATACAAGATCTCGACATTAAGAATCCCTTGAAATTAGTAATTATCAAATGCGGTAAGACAATTCATTGTTCATAATAATAATATATTCGAAGGTTTTCGCGTCAAGTATGTAAACTTAACTATGGTCTTATTATATGAGTCAAGAAGAAATCAAATGCAATAGTCAACAGAAGAAAAGCCGATTTAATATGTAGCATTCGAGTAAACGGTTATATAAATTCTTCGAGTGGGTTAACATCTAAAATATCAATCGTATTAAAAGATATAAGATGGGAATGATATCAAGCCAAGTAAATGGTATAAAGAACGAAATTTTTCGTCTACGTAGAAAATTCTTGGAATCCAAACAATTCCCTTCTGTTTTTCTTGAGAAATTGTTAATATATTTTCATCTTAATTACTATCGATATTGAGAAGTTCATTATTAATACTCTTAATAATTTCGCAACGAATCGAAAAAGTGAAAATTTTATAAATTACGATCATCCATTGAAAAGGCGTGATGAGCATTTGCAACACAGTGAATAATACGTGCGCAATTCGCGTAGTGACGTCATGGTACTATTATTTAAACTTTATTTGAAAGTCAGAGAGATATATTCGTAATTGGAGATTTGCCTAAATAATGCGCAAAAACGAGGCCTTTCATTTTCATGGATAAGAATAAAATATATCATTTTGAAGACGTGAGCGGGATTTATGGGAAATTAATGACTCGAGTATCTGATCTTTCGAGCATTCAATAGGCTAATTGGTGTATAATAACGCAAGGATTCTGCGCAATAACGGCAAGTCTTTGGCTTTAAGGCGATCTCCAATAGTCAACAGCTTGCAATTTACTCGATAAATAATTCTTTTTGTTCTAAAGTTTAAACGATTCTTTTTTTATTTGTTTCGCAAGATGCGCAATGGCATTTGTAAGCGTAGGAGTGAAATTTATTTACAAATTATTACAAAGTGCAATTTACTACAAAGTAAGAGTTTTCCAATGTCTAAAAGTTGAGTTTTATTTTACGATTTATCAATCATAAATGGGATATGCTTTTTCGAGAGAAAAAATAAACTATTGAAGAACGAATATGAATTTCAGTGACTGTACCATTGCAATGTTTATAAGCACAGACGGCAAAACTATTAATCTCCCATTCTATATAATTTATCCTTTCTACCGTCGATCGCTTTCTCATTAGAAAGCCAGCTGAGCAGCGTATCATGATGAGCATTTACGTCGGCTATAAGCTGATCGATGTCGGTATTTCTGTCAATAGAGCCAGTGTAGACGGATTGCCGTGCGGCTACAGAAACATCAACTTGTTGCCACGGCCTCTGAAGGCATTATAAATTTTATTAACTATACGTATCCAATTGAAATCATCGAGTACTCCAGTCTTTGGCCGCGTCAGATTGCACATTCATATTACACCCATGATTTTTAGGTTTTTCCGAAATTTGTAAAATCATTGATTTAATATCATTATTTCTCATTTGTTGGTAAATTGTATATAAGGAGTAGTGCCTAAAATATCAGATAGCAGGCAACGGTCAGATGCGGAAGATATTAAAAACAACAATATACTCTCTCTCTCTCTCTCTCTCTCTCTCTCTCTCTCTCTCTCTCTCTCTCTCTCTCTCACACACACATATACTGCGGAAGGAGAGATAGGCATTTCGTAAATGTTTCCTCGCACGCTCGACTCTGAAAAAATTAGCATCGCGACTCCTTTACTATCGATACGCATATTATAAAGCCGTCAAGTCGTGTTCCCACGTGCGCGCGTGCGTCTACTTGCGCGGGCTGCTGCATATATATATATATCCTCCCAACAGAACTCGTTTGAAAATACAGTATTATTTTTCACATCGTAATTGACGAGTTTTTCATTTTATATATGTATATATGTATATATATATATATATATATATATATATATATATATATATATATATAAATAGCAGTAAGTGGAGATTAGGCCCCCGGCCCGTCGCTGTATAAGATTAGACATCGATGAATGACAAATGGCTGTGCGGGGCCAGAGCGGAAAAAAGAGAAAGAGGAAAATAGCTTGTCAAGCTATTGGAGAAATCGAATAGCAGAGGCGGCTGAGCATACGTGCTCTAACGGAGGGATACGGAAACTGTACAGCTGGAAGAAAATTTCAAACAGATAAAAGAAAAAAACTGAATGAAAACGGAGGTTAAAACTTGAGGAAGTCTTAGAGCATCCGTTACGAAATGCCTGTTGGTCAGTATATTGAGATTTCGATATTTTAAACGGTTATTGACTGGCCAATTGAGAGACTGAGCTCTCAGTATTGATGAATGATTAAATTATTGTTTGATTATAGATATATGCATTAATTATAAACGAAATCATTATGTCTCTCTTTAATCACGATAATTAATTAAAATTTAGTTTTTTTACGACCATCTCACAAAGCTAATGTAGCTGAAATATTTTGTTTACGCTTTAGAACAGTCCAGTATTTTCATAAATCCAATAGAAACAAAAAATACATATAACGAAAATATGTATAAAAATTATGCTGGAAAAATGATCTAACGGTAAAATTCGTAATATGGATTCCAGATACAAAAAAGAGATAAAAACAATAAATTTCCCTACGGATAATTTATACGTTTACTTGCTAATTGTAGAATTAAATTAAATTTAATTTGTCTATTTATAGCTTAAAAGATATACGATTAACAATTTAAATATAAATAGAAAGTTAAGGTACAACATATATAAGAATATAAAATTAAGTTTTAACAAGTGAGTAATCAAAAATATAGTAAAGGTTTCAACAGAGAAAACTTGTACTTGCTTTCACACCTAAATCAGCTAAAATCCTGAATTTATATAAATCCACGAAGGAAAGACAAAGTAGTTTTTTGCGAAATTGTTAATTTTATGAATTTTTACACGTGGTATTTTAGAAAAAATGTGGAAAATTTTCATAAAGTAGCAATCAGTAATATTGATATTTCCACGATTAAGAACACATGAATGCAAATTATCGTAAGAGATAATAAAAAAATTGATTGTAATACTGTTTATTCATAAATAGTCGTACAATCATTAGCAGAAACAATTTATATGCGTGTGGGAACGTCATATTGAGCGCCTTCTGTACTTGTCACAGAGAGACAGGCGAACCTAGAATTAAGCGGCATTCATCTTTTTCCCAGCGACGATTCTACGAGATACTACAACACGCCAGCAGTCGATCTAACTAAAAAGAAGAAAGTGCGATATCGAGCTCTTATATAGAACTGCGAAGTCTTTTTCTCCGCGCACATCGAAGGGAATGTAAAGAAACTACACTGACAATGTATAATTAGCCGAGAGTGGATCTAAAGGTGTCCTTTCATCCCGTGAAAATGTCCGATCCCTCTCTCTCTCTCTCTCTCTTTCGCTCTTTCTCACCGTACACAAGCATACATATGGATAGGTATAACGCTCGATCGGAGAAACTCGAGCGCTCTCTGACGCACGATCGCTCGCTCGCTCGCTGGCTCTCTCGCGGATGACGGTCCGCGTGCCCGCGCGTATGTGTACGTGTACGTGTACGGAGAAGGGGAAGCGACACGGCCCGCGCGGGAGCGCGAGCGCGAAGGATGCTGGAGAGTCCGCATGGTGGCGGCACAACCGGTGTGGTCAGGTGGTTCGCAAGGACGCGGCAGGCCGTTCACCCGCCGCGAGCTCGGCTCGGCTCGTATTATAGCTCGCGCCGCGAACTTTCCTTCGGCTCTGCGTCTCTCTCTCTCTCTCTCTCTCTCCTCTCTCCCCCCCCCCCTCATCCATACGCTGTCGTACATCTGCGGTGCGTCCTGTACGTCCGACTTGCTCGCGCTCGTACGTACATGCATGTATGTGTATATATATATATATATATATTATATATATATATATATATATATATATATATATATGTATGCATGTATGATTCTCTGCGGGTGCCAGTATTATACGTGCGTGTGCGCGCAAGCTATTATGGGGATACGACTCTTTTCCTCCTATCTCAAGTGCTATATCGAGAATTTTACTTTTCTTCTGCCGAGAGCGGAAGAGAGAGAGAAGGAAGGAGGGAGGGAGGGGGGGGGTAGAGAGAGGATTTATTGAAAAAAAGGCAATGGGAGTATTCGAATCCGCGCATATATATAACTTATGTGCAATAGTGGTTATGTTATGGGCACCACCTGTGCCTGAGCTACGACCGTTGACAGGTATATAAGCTAAAATATCGGGGAATGAGCTTCTTCGAGGTCGATCGATATCGAACGGAATTTAATTACTACAAGGATCCACCGCGATAATTTAGTATCGCGCGGTATAGAAAAGTTCGAGTATAAACGACCGTTGGAACATATTAATGATCCTCGCTTGATCGTTAATTTTTGACATTTTTTATATTTGACTGTTTCGCCCTGCCGTCGTCAATGACTATTTTTGTTGTTACGGAACTGAATTTAGAAAAATAACTGGCAGTGATACGGTTATTTTATTTTATTGTTTTTCATAAAGCAATTGATTAGAAAAAATAGGGAAATTATATTTGAATATATAATATATATATATATATATATATATATATATATATATATATATATATATATATATATATATAATATACTATAATGAAATGATATTTGATAATAAAAGTGATATAGATATATTAATCTGTAGTTTTATTTATAGATGGAATTTGCCTATAAAGTTGTCTCAAATTATAGTTTATTATATGAATTTATATAAAAAATCCATAAGCATGTGTGCGCACTCACAAAAATGAACGATTTTCTAATTCATGGCACGTACGTTGATCGACAAAAAATTCATATTAGTTTACGCGGGATCGGGTATAAACCTAATTCTTAGGCTAATGCAATTATCTAATCAATATATCGAAAAAATTTTCCGTTGCGATAGTCGAATATAAAACTATACGAATGCTGAAGTGTAGGAAAATACGGTGGTGCTTGAATTAATTGTAAAATGAACGGAGAAGTTTCTAATAGACTTTCTCAAATTCCTTAATTCCAGAATTAAACAAGTTATTAAGCAAACTTCATAATAATATTTGTATAAAATAGTTAATAATATAAAAAATATTTATTTTAGGGATAGCATGAGTAACGTCAGCACTGCATAATGAACTGCTACTGTACAGAATTTTCGTACAGAAAAAGATTTTGAAAATATTAGTGGTCGTTGAAAATAATGTATTGATCATTATTATATATGGGATTATTACTACGCATTTTGACCGCTCAACTATAAATATATGCATATGTATATGTAAATTACAACTTTTTCTATAATAAGAAAATTTAAGTTTATGTGTTTATGAAAAATTTTCTCCAACTTGTAATAAATTTTAATTCAAAAATTATTAATGGAAGTTTCATAGAGAGACAGTGAATTCTATAGGCCACAAATAATACAAGTATTCTCGTACATTCTTCTTGTGTGGTTCTATTGAAGAAAAGCGATAATTTAGGAGCATCGGCCGGTCTGTGAAAAGCTTAATCGAGTAGTAACCTCTGCGTAATCATACGGCGTCACATGCACGCAGGGGTATAACTTACCTAATAAAAATGAAAATTCTCTTGTAATTATTATACGGGGAGCTTTCATTTCTAGAATAAACCTATTATCTCGATAAATCTCAGCCTCGCAACTTTCTTCTGCGTATGCATACACGCATATTTATAGAGAAGGATTGCGCCGCGAGCCTTTTATCGGTCGCTGTGCTTTTCGCGCTCACCCCTGCTCGCGAATCGACGCGGCCTCGCAATTACGGGATGATTAATTATACGACGGCGAGCTTTTAAATACTTGCCACGGAAGTATATATATATATATATATATAATGCGCAAGAGCACGGCGAGAGGTAGGCGATGCTCGAGCGCGACTGTGAGCGCGTGGTTGCTTATACGTCGCTGAGACTTTTATAGACAGAGTTCGCTCGTGCGTCGCGACAATGGTCGAGCCCGCGATGCGCGGTGGGATATCGCATCGAGACACTTTCCACGCTCTCTCTCTCTCTCTCTCTCTCTCTCTCTCTCTAGCGCTCGCGCACAGCTCTCACGCGGAGGCGCGGGATCCGCATCAAAGAGCAACGACAGCGCGGCGGCGAACTCGACCTCGGCGATTTCTATCTCGCGCGTCTCCGGTCGCGACGAAGCGCACGCACGAGCTCCCTCCCCCTCTCCCTTTCTACCCGTTCGATCTCTTTTTCCTCCCGGTATCCGCATATTTCCAGCGCGGCTCTTGGGCCACGACGACGCGACACGAGAGCGCCCTGCACGTGCGAAGGAGAGCGTGTAACCGCTGGCAGGATCGCGCTCGCGAAAAAAGGTGGCCGTTCGGCTCTTCACCGCCGGCTCGATTTCGGGGCGAATTCGCATTCCCGGTTTCGTATACGAAAGTTTTCGAGGGCCGGATTGGCTCCGTAATCACAGAAGACGAACAAGTCACGCAGAATGGAGAAATAATATACACGCCGATAGGAGGTCATAATGTAAAAGTGCGAAAATCCTGTAATATTGATTTTTATGAATTTTTTCAAGTGGACGATTAACTTCCTCCTGTAAGAATGTATTTTTCTCCGTTCCTCGTTCTTAATTAACTATTAAGTAGTATTATTACTCGGAAAAGTTGCAAAGCAACTGAGAAAACGTTGAAAACTACCGCTCGCGGACCGTTTGATACCAGATTAATTTATTTTAAATCACTTAGAATCACTTAAAATCATTTTGAAATTATTTGAAACAAGCTGAAATAATTATAGACATTATTTTACCTCGTGCGAGGAAATAAGTAGTTAAGTAGATTAGAAATTTCGAAATTATCTGTATTCAACTGGGTAGTGCGTTGCACGTGAGCCATTACTGATTACAGTGGTCTAAAATAAATTTCGTTAAATACCTCTCCCCTCCCCCTTAACAACTGTTAACTTTTGCGGACTGAGCTACGTGAATGGACTTTCGAATACTTTGAGCGTACGCACGACAATGGCATTATCGGCGAAATAACAGAGTCCCAGCCAGATACTTCGAAAAAATACAGAACCTTCCGAAGCAGTGAGAGCTAATAACTGTGTTTCGTACGCGTTGTATTTGATTCGATGCTCTCTCTCGCTCTCTCTCTCTCTCTCTCTCTCTCTCTCATTCGCCTTCTCGGGCGCGCAATGCGCGCACCCACATTGGTGCGCGTAAAAAGGCGACAAACCGTCTTCTGTGGCAAGCGCCGTTCTCCGTCGTATAGGTGCGTATACATATACATATGTACGTATATGTAATATATACACACAAATACGTTCTGCGCGTGCAGCGCCGTACACTGACGAAGCCGGGAGAACGAAGGCAAGGGGGAAATGAGAGAGAAGGAGCAGGTAGCTATACGCTCCAGCATCTCTGGTGCTTGCATGTACGCGTACATCGAGGCTGTTATTAGCTTTCTTCCCGGGGTAATACGCGTCCTGTCACCGCCAGAAAATAAGAAGTTCCAAAGAGTCACTTTGTTAGCTCACTTCTCTCTCTCTCTCTCTCTCTCTCTCTCTCTCTCTCTCCCTCGTTCTCTACTTCTCTCTTCGTTTCTCTCTCCCTCTTTCGCACAATCGTTATACCTTATAGAGGCTACCGGCTGCGCACATGAATATACGGTCTGCGTGTCAAAGTTACTCGCCAATAATAGAGTAGATCCGGCAAGAGAGCGCAGAGATGCGGCTAACGAAAAAGATGTAGTGAGGAAAGAGAGAGCGAGAGAGAGAGAGAGAGAGAGAGAGAGAGAGAGAGAGAGAGCGAGGGAGGGGGGTTCAAGTGAGACTGCGAGATTAGAGGAGAAAAAAAAGAAAGAAGCATTAAATAACTGTTCGTGAAAGACGAAAAAATGCTTCATAGAAACGCTTGATACAAAAGATGAGGTAATGGAGGAATCTAGAAAGGAAGATAAATATATATAGTTAGGCCTCTCTGCTCGAAACTAATAATATGTATATGGCATTCGGTATGTATATCGCAACGAGATCTGTGGAAACAACGAAGTTAATAATACGGAATATTTCCGCAATTATTGCGGAAAAATTGAAAACGTGCATTCCGATTCAATTGGAGAAACAAGACCTGAGCTGCCTGAATTTTTTACTTTTAGTTTGTCTGATCATAAAGTAAGAGTTTAAATCGAGCTCCTACTCTCTCCTGCTCTTTCTTTTTTCTTTCTTTCCATGTTACTGAAATTATTATCGTTTCATTTATTAAAGCAATCTTCGATTGTTAACACCAATGGTTTTTTTAGTTATGTGTAAAAACGTTCTTTGTTTTATTAAAGCATTAATAGATGAAGAGTATATAGCAAAGCATCTTAGCCCCTCGTTATAACTAGTAATTATAGGTAACGATAAAATTAAAAGTATCAAGCATAAAGAATTCAGGTTTAATGAGCTTGGTTAAGATTTAATGTGTAACTGTTCTCAAGTTTTGCTTGAGATAACTCACGCGATTCTCTCTAAACTAAACTTTTTCGTAAGCCAAATGCTTTACGTTTTTCTGACGACGTATTGAAGTACGTGGAAATAACTAAACTATTAATGAAAATCATTAAAAAAAATTAGATTTAAAATTTTTTTAATTAAATAGAATAAAATTTTCGATCAATATTTCTTTAACCTATAATAAAAGATACAAATTTATTATATATATGTGCGCTTGTGTGTATACATACATACATACATACATACATACATACATACATACATAGAATGCTATGAGAATGGAATCGAGCGAGAGAGTTATGTGGGAAGGACCCGCAGAGCAAGAAGGGCTGTTTCGTTCACTCCCCCTTCTCTATGTCTTGCCGCGTGCAAAAGTCGATTGAACAGAAATTGAATGATTGGGGCGCGTTTCGAGGGCGCTTGATTGTTCATTCAAACAACAATCGTAATTGCGTTACGTGCCGCGCGCCAGGAGGGCGTCCAAGGACTAAAGAGCGCGGGAAAGGAAGAAACAAAGATAACGGCGACACAGGAGGGAGAACGGGAGAGAGATAGAGCATAACAATTGCAGTCGAAGCAAAAAGAACGCGCGGGACTTTGCGAAGATCGAGAGAAAATCTGATTTATTTTTCAGTTCATAATTTCCTTTCTTTCAAGATGCAACGAGAAACTTTTTTTCAAAAGGCTGTATAAGTCTCGTTTTAAAAGTAATTAGTTGCGTAAACGCAGTTGACGATGACGAAATAGAAGCTTACGTCGCGGATTAATTCAAGCTCTCGCGTTAGATTTTAAAACAACGACAAAACAAATAATCTCGAATACTTGACATTTTCGAAAAGGAGTTTGTTCAGAATTAATTCAAGATCCTCGAGATTGAAGCCCAACGCGTTGTCAGTGCTCCCGCGCATCGCTCGTAGAGCGAGTAGTCGAGAAGCGTTTTACCCTGCACTATAATTGAGAGAAAAAGTCCATATAAAAGTCCGGAGTAGCGTCACCGTTCCAATTCCCTCTGTTATCCCAATACGCTGGCGCGACTTCACTGAGGCACTCGGCGCGTCCGTGTCATCCGAATTCCCGTCGTTTACGAGGCGTGTCAAATACGGGACCACCTCGAACAGCCCCCGAAAATCGCTCGCGTCATCTAATGTATATCTATATATACACATAGACCTACACACAAACACACACACACACACACACACACACACACACACACACACACACACACACACACACACACACACACACACACCCAAGAGAGCAAAAGAGAGCGACGAGAGAAAAATCATCTAGCTCGAGAGGAGAAGTCAGTGCGGGGTCGCAAAGTCAGACGGAGGTGGCCCTCGAAGATGGAGCCGCCGTCGCCGCAGCGGGAGACGAGAGGCGCGGGCGCGCGCGGGCCAAGAGGCCTCGACCGTGCGCCCCTCGACGAGCGCAGGGACGGCAGGAGAAGGAGGAGGAGGAGGAGGAGGGGTGGTGGGAGAGAAAGAGTTCGGCGATGATGCACTCGCCTGGAGTGGCGGCACACTGCGCGTAACGTTATTAGCGGCGCGCATGATTCGTTAAGCCGTAGTGGTTCGCCCAGTCGGCCGTTCCACGCGGCCTCCCTCCGGCCGACGGCTCATTGTTTCGCCTCGCCTCGGCGCGCGCGACTATGCACGCGAACGGTGGATACGTGCGTGCACATACGCGCATACGGATGTAGTTGGGCGCGGAGAGCACAATCGGGAAGCGAGAGCATTGTGAGATTTTAATTGAATCCCCGGCGTCGCGTCGGGCGGGCAAGGCGTCGGGGGGGAGGGGCACAATGCGTACTGCGACTGTGGCGAACTTATCGCGATATCGCCACCTCCCCCCCTTCCCCTTGCCGTCGCTCCCGCTCCCTGGCGTTCTAAGCGCGCGCGGGGGAGAAAAAATCTCTCACGCTCGCGCAGATCTTGCCGGCTGTGGATGATTGTGATTGGAGCTCCGCGCCTTTTTTGCGCTGATTCGCGCGCTTGGCTTGTGTCGTCGACGGGCGCTGCTTTTTTTCCGCTTTAATTTCTAATTCGTAGCTGCGCGCGAGGGGGTCTCGTTCTCAATTATCCAAAGCAGTTATTAATGCACTGCATTGTTGCATTGTTTGCCAAACGATAAAGGCAAGATTTGTCGATCGGAAAAATAAGCAGAAAAAAATAGAAAATTACGAAAATTTTATCTTAGAACAATGTTGTCATTTGAATAATAATAGTAAAACTTTTTTTTAGCGTTTCGCAAGATTGTAAGTGAAATACGATCAACCGACAATAATTTTTGGAATTCATGTCGCGGATACTAGAATTATATTGTGACTACAGATCACTTGTTGTTATATTGATAATGGGATTGGGAACAATTGAATATTTTATAAGAATTTTTTTCACATTATACGTTGTAACATCTGTTAGATTCCGATCCATGCTTAGATTTAACTCTATAAATATTTGATTGAAGAAAAGCAATAGTCAAATTTATTATCCAAATAAAGCTTTCGACAGAATAAATAATAATCATAAAAATCACTGTTTCATTTACAGTTGGTAGAAAAATAAGGAAAGAGTATACAATTATGTATTTGAATTCAAATTATTTGTGGCAAAAAATTAATGAGCATTGTTTTCTGTATTTTGACAATTTACGAATTGCCTATTTACAAACTGAAAAATAAATGAAAATAAGTATATTTTATGTAATAATTTGGTTGTAATAAGAATTTGTATCCATATAATATATATATATATACATTTCTGGATGATTTCGATAATTGATTAGCAGTATGGTCAAGCTAACAAAGAATTTTTGGCAAAAAATAATAATAAACATAAAAATAATGGTTTTTCTAATTGTTCGCAAATAGCAATTTAATGTACCAAATACATATAACTGTGAATTTTTCTTACTTTTGTGTGAAATAAAAAATATAAATAGATGAAAAACATAATATTTTCGCTGTCATTCTTTATATCCGAATTCGAGGAAAGAAACAGAGCTGTTACTCGTATATTCGTGTCTTACCCAACACTCGTTCGCGTTCAATGCACACAATCTGTGCAAGCAACAATTTGCAAGATACGCCAGCGAGACGTTGCAGGTATCGTCCAATGTGTGTGTGTGTGTGTGTGTGTGTGTGTGTGTGTGTGTGCACTGTTCATCCGAGCGCGTACAGAAAACGCGCCAACCGACCTAGTGTGACATATACATACACATATATAGATACATGTATATATACCTATGTATATCTATATATATATATATATATATATATATATATATATATATATATATATATATCTATAGACACACACATATAAGAGACAGGTTCAAACACAGCATCAGGTTATGAACATAGTTACACGTATACAGAAGAAACGCGAGGATTAAGACGGGGAGGGGCGAGATACAGCGGTAGCGCGCAGCAAGAAGAGGCACTAATGATTTACTCGGTTAATATTTGCTCGGGCACGTGTTCTTTTTTTTCTTCGAGTCGCTTCCTAAATTGAGGTTGACGCATTGTCACTGCCTTCTCGACTGATTAACATAACAATGCAAACACAATGACACCGCGAAGCTCTCGGTGAAGAGCAGGGAGACGGGGCGAAGTGACGGGGAGGGGGGGGTGGAGAAACAGGAGAATACCGGTCGGGTCGGCTTTTTGTTTGACCAGGTGAAAACGTGTCCGCCAGCATCAGAAGCGCACGGCAGCGCGAGAGCATAGTCGCCGCAGAATCGAATCCACCACGTCGGGGGAGGGGGGCGAAAGATGCAGGGAGAGTCTCGCGAGCCTCGCGCGCTCCCTCGGTATTACTCGGCCTCTTCGTTTTCTAATGCAATTAGTGGACGCTCGCGAATCCCGCGAGGCCCCCACGACCGACCTCCGGACTCTCGAAAATTTCGCAACCGCGCAACGCTGGTAGAGGAGGGGATCTTCGTCCGTTCTCCCGTTGTTTTCGCGAACAAACGTACGTTCTCGCGTGTACGCGCGTACTGGCGCATAGCGCATACACCGCACTCGCGTAATTTTTGGCGAGTATAAGAAAGAAGAAAAAGGGGGAAAGGGGCGGCGGCGACGGGGGAACAATTCTAAGGCGAATTTCGGATGGATTCGTGGAAATTTCTGCGGATACACGGAAGAGTCGGCCGAGGCGGAGGCCAGCTGTTTAAACAGCCTTCTTTCCGAGCATCGCGCGCGATTCTAACACGCGGGGACGAAAGCTATTTATGATTTACCCAGAAACAATCTGTGAGGTAATGCGTTTAATTTTTATCTATCGTCTCTCGCGCACCCGTTTTATGTTCAATAGAATTCTCATTTCGACTCTGCCTATATTCTACATTGTCGTTAGGCTGAAAATGATATTCAATCATTTTAACGTTTACGAATTACAGACCAGAAAATTATATTTTTACCGCTCTTTGCTAAAATAATTAAAAAATTTGATTTCGTTACGTAGGTGCAGTAGTTACATTCGTTATACCTAAAAGCATTTAATAATATTGACGTAATTTCTATAGGATTTTCGACGAATAAAATTCGGAACAACTTTTAATGACGTATCGAATACATAAGATAAAAAAGATCCGAAGTTTATCCGTGAAAATATTTTAATGCCAGACATAACCATCGGCTGAATCGCAATTGAATTTGTTAGTCCGAGCCGAAAGCGACAATCTCTCGAAATAATTAGAAAATCTCGTGAAATCCGTCGACGCGCCAAACGTTTCCAAAAAGCAAAATGCAAACAAAAAGAAAAAAGTTGTTTCATTGCACGCCGTTGCAAGCCTCCCTGCCTGTTTCGTTCCAAAAGTTTAATAAATGAGATTTCAACGACAGCGAATTAAGCGCGACGTTTGGACGAATTTTCCCATTGGAACAGCATTGAAAACGCGAAGATATAGTGGTCATATGATAACCCGAAAAAAAGTCCAGTTCACGAGACGAAAAACGAGGGGAAAGAAAAAAAGATTCGCGTGTCTAATTAAAGCTCGGTGAAAAAAAAAAGGATTCAGCCGTATCTCTATATCTATTTATACGCGCGTACGGATCATCGATGGTTTTTTGCTTCGCGTGCGCTCGCTGAAAGGATCGCGGTGCGGGGAGGCGGAGGAGAAGGGTTTGCTACAGCGGCAGCGCAGCGGCTCCCTTGCCCTCTTCTGTCTGTCTGGCTCTCTCTCTCTCTCTTCTCTCTCTCTTTCCTCGGCACTTGTTCGTTGACCGCTCCCCGCGGGCGCGGCAAAGGCATCTTTTGCTGGAGGTCGATCAAAGGACAGTTTTTACTTTCCATTGAATTCTCCCCGTTCGGCTGTCGAGCGCGGCGTGCTCGAGTGCGCGCGCGTACGCGCCGACAGCGGAAATTCCTCGTTTCCAGGTAATTAATTTACAATGAGCTGGACGAAAAGGGAGAATTAATGCCCCGCCGATGCGTTCGCGCTGCCTGCTCGAGGTGGTGGGGTCGGGGTTACTCGAATCGTATGTTCTCCGTCGTTCTCGCCCCCTCCCCTCAACCCTCAATCATTCTTTCTTCTTGTCGGGGTGATAATCGACCGCCGTGAACAAGCATCCAATACTTTTTATAGCTGACAGAGGGAAGAGAGAGAGAGAGAGAGAGAGAGGAACTGCCCCGCTTATTATTCCGTTGGTGTCATCGATTGACTAAATATTTGTCCTCGAAATAACTGCTCTTTTTAGGTTGACGATTGACGGAAGGAGGGAAGAATTGTTTGAGCGATTAAAGACTCTTACTGAAACGTATTATTTGGTTAAATTTTAATAGAAGTAAGGTACTATTTTAGGAAATAAATAATATATTAATTTAAATTATTTGTTCGAGCACCGCGCTATTAATATTTTTGGTTTACTTATTCGTGTGCATAAATTCTTAATATAGATATTCAAATTGACGTTTCAAGATTATTTATAAATACATATCAGTATGTAAATAACTGTTGTTATGCAATTATTCGGGTCTATGTGTCTGTTAAATTAAACCGATGGATTCTCTGTACACGTATAGAACTATCGATAAAAATTGATAATATATTGAAGGGAGGGTTAGCATGCGCAATTAAACGAAGTTTAGTAAAAATATCAGAGATAATACGGTGATATATCTTTGAAGCGTACATCGAAGGGCAGGACGAAAGAACGATTGCTCCAGCCGATCAGAGAAACTGCACAGGGAAAGGCGTCGTGCTTGGCCAACCCTCTCGGCGCCGCTCGCTCCCTGGACCGGCTCCCCACCCCTCACCCCCGGCACATAATATAGGAAATGAAACGAGCACTTGGCCGGCGAATGCGCGCGCCGTCTCCAGCGGCCTCTGTTCTCGGGCGCGCTACACCCCGACGCTCCTACGAGGGCCACATGGCCTCCTCGATAATGGCTCGTTTCGCCAGCTCTCCGATCGAGCGCGCTAATTGCCGCGCTCTCTTGATTTACTTTTTTCGCCTCTCCCCCGTCGGCCGCCCGCTCCGTTCGCGTCCGCGCCTCCTCCTCGCCTCCTCCTCGTCCTCGACGCCGTCCATCTCCGCACGGGGCCGCCACGACACACACGGAAGGCGCGCGCGCTCGGCAAAAAGTAATTGGAAACGCGAGCTAAGCGGGAGCGGGGGCGAGGCCGTTAGGCGAGAAAAAAGAGCGCCGCGAGGCCGGAAGTAGGCCGGAAAATGACAATCACTATATATAGCGCGGCCGAAGGGGACGACGACGACGACAAGAGCGACGACGGCCGCGGCGGCGGGTGCCTCGGCCTCCGAAGTCTGGCTTTTCTCTCGGTGTACGTCTATGTATGCATAATCGGGGCTGGATGTGAGAAACGAGCGACAGCACCTCTACGGCTATATCTACCATGTACCTCTATACATACGTATAAAAACATCTCGGCGTTTGCGCTTGTGCGTCGCTTTTTCTCCCGCCTTCTGCCGTTGCGCTCTTTCGCCGGCTTTTTTTTACAGTTCTTACTCCGCGCGTAACCAAGTACGATCGGGCGGGGGGGGGGGGTGGTGATCGATACCGAGCACGAATTTCATGCGTATGAACTCTAGAGTAGGGCAGATAATATATATGCGTAGATAAGATTCCGTTTAGGCCGTACTTTTTAATCGCCATTCTTCTTTTCGTTTCTTTTGTTTTCTAGCATTTATATATATCCCAGTATCAAATTTTATAACCTTCCTTGATCCAATAATACAAATGAATTTTTTATACGATTCTTGGAAGGTGGTTTCTGGCGATTAATTTATGCGTAAAAGCTTAGAATAGTAAATGTGGATGGATTCGTTTCAAATTCCTATTGGACCATTTACATATTATAATGTAACATTTACATATTGAGTGTTGAAATATGCAGATTCATTGCCAAAGTAGGATCCTCTCCCAAATAGGGAACTTTTTAGAAATTATAAAAAGATTATGTCAAGCGGAGAAAGTAAACGGGCTATACGTTATATATATATATATATTCACATACTTAATAACTTTAGATTCTTGATCAACTTAAAATAGTATGCGAAATCTTTAAATCTTATGTATACGCATTATAATATAGCGGCATTCATAATTAATATCAATTAAACTCCAGGATTTGTTTTATAATAGAAGAAGGGATCAAAATATTTAAAACTTAGACAGTAATATAAGTTTGTATGTATAGTAAACAGAAGGCTGCATTTATAAATATTCCCTAACTCATATAGTAAATAGTATATAGCCTCGTGGATAATAAACTATTGTACTGATCTCTTTATTTATGAAATCTCAAGAAGTAATTTCTAATATTTTATTGAATATACGTTACTTTTACTCCGATAGATAATGGCAGTAAAAAACTGGAATTGTGTTATTTCTAAAATGAAAAATAATAAAATTTTTTTCTTAAAATTGACGTTGATAAGAAAAAGAAAAAAATTGGCAAAATAAAAAATCCTTCATCGCTTTCGAAATTATATCAACATTAGTTTGAAAATTCTACGACGATGAGTTTGTACGTAACGTCGATTCCATCGCTGAATTGCACATCGATTGTACCGTGCAGGTGTCCCTACGAGGACCTCGATTATGTCTCGCACTCTTGAATCGCATAGCATATGTATATGTACATGTATATATAACATTGCGGTTTGCGGATTGGTGTAATCTCATCCGATCGACCGCGTGCAATCTCCCTCGGGGTTCCGTATTTTTCGATCTGGCCTAGAAAAGGCTCTGACACGGCAGCGCTTTTCGTGCTTGCGAAATAAAATCCAATTCTTGTCGAGGCGTCAACTGATACTTGAAAGATCGCAGATGGATGTGAAATTCTATGTAAATTAACTTATACCTACACTATAGCATACACACACACACACACACACACACACACACACACACACACATATATATATATATATATATACATATGCGATAAAAAAGAATTTGCATTTCGTCTTTAAATCTAATTTTGTTACTGAAAAAAATGATTTCTATTATTAAGTTAATATATTTTCTTGTTTTGTAACGGAAAATTCGCTTTCTTGTTTCAGAAAATATTGTTCGATGCGTTGAAACTTTATTTACATGAAAAGGTTTCATTTTCAATCTAGTACATATTTACGTAAAAAATGTTTTTTATTGCAGAAACATTTTCGTAAAAAATAGTGTTTATTGCGCTTACTTGATCATAAAAACTTTTTTCAATTTTAAAATACGACAATATTTATAAAAATATTGTTGTATTGGCTTTATTTACTATACATTTTACGCTTTCACAAAAACGCAATTTTACAATTGCGTTGGCAGTATAATAAAAACTTGGATGGGAGAATTGCTTCGTTATAATACGGATGAAAATAAGAAGTTCGGCGTAACTGAACCGACGCTCAAAATTTCTTGTCTCATTCCCCATAAAAAAATCGACGGTTGTTATTCGACTGCCATAAATTTTGTATTTGTAGAATGCGTTGAGTGCTCCTCGATTAAAACGAATCTCGAAGCGGACGGGCATATATACGAAGATACCTGTATAGCCGGACCGGTGAAAAATTGCCTTATAACGTACAGGACCTCGATAACGGAATTCACCCGAAGGCGCGGACTCTCCTGCATTATATATAAATATATATATATATATATATATATATATATATATATATATATATATACGCACGCGAAAGGCGCGAGCCTTTCGGCCGAGCGCCAAAAAGTCGTGGGAGCAGGGCTCAAGTCGGCGCAGACGCTGCCCGACTCACCGCATTGATTAGCCAAAGAGGGAGCCGACTTGTCCCTCCTTCCTCTCCTCCACTATATACATTCATGAATATTGAGCGTCGTTAAAGCGGTCGGTGCCGCCACGCGAGTGTGTGTATATGTTTATATATATATATATATATATATATATATATATATATATATATATATATAGAAAGCAAAAGGACGCACCAGATAACAGAAGGCGGCCACAAGCCGGTGACGTGGAGAAAGAAAGAGAGAGGAGAGACAGAGAGAGAGAGAGAGAGAGAGAGAGAGAGAGAGAGAGAGAGGAGAGAAAGTCGTCGAAGGGTGAGAAAGGGAGTCAAAAAGAAGAGAGGTGTGCGTAGGTATATATATATATATATATATATATATATATATATATATATATATATATATATGTATATATAATGGTTTCACGACGCGGAAGGCCGGTTGCAACCAAGCGAAAATGCCACTGTGACGCCCGTTCGTCGTTCTGCGCGACCGCGGGCGGGTGCAGGGGGACAGGCAGGGAGAAAGAGAGGCGAATAACAATAATTTATGTCGGCAATTAGGCGGGACTTGATTTATAGGCGACGATGACGGGATGACGAGCGAGCGCACGCGCATCAGCCCGCGAAAGTTCTGCGGTGGCTGCACGCCTGCGAGTTCGCGACGGCCGGATCGCCGAAGCCTCCGTCGCCACTGCCGCCGGTTTTCGCCCTCCCCCGCTCCGTGGACCCTTCCTTTTTCTACTTATCCCGTATCTATCTTTGTCGTACGTGGCGGCGGCTCGATCGCTCGCGCGGCCAAAATAACAATGGCATTCCTGGCATAGGTACGAAATTACTTAATCGATAAGACATTTTAATATTAGTCTTCACCTATGTGATATATATATAATGCCTACATTACGACATTTTCGAAATTGTTCCTTAAAAAATAGCTTAGAAAAATGTCAGACGGACTATATTAAGATTTGTTATAGATCTATATCTGTACGATTAATATTATATATTAATTTAAACTTCTACTTTCCACTTCGGAATCAATGAAAACCAGACACCGTTAAAAGAAATTAAATAATTAAAAAAAATATAGCAATCACTGATAGTGTAATAGTTGCCGCATTCTTGCCTGGCGTAAATTACTGTAACATTTCTACTGATTGATTTGTGTATTCTTGTTGACTTCGATTTCGACAGTGCAGTATATATTACTCAATTTACTTTATTTTTTTGCCATGTATCTAAATAGATTTCTATAATTTTTTTTTTAAAAGACGGGGAAAATGTTTGATGAGTTTTGCTTGAAAATCTAAAACCGCTGGTACGATAAAAAGACATATCCTTGTACTGTCTTCGGCTACACTTACGCTCGCCATACGGTGCTGCTCTTCTCAGTAATACAATGCAAACGTGCCTGCACTCTTCGAGCATAACGTCTCTCCTTCTCTCTCGCTCGCCCTCCCTTTCTCCCTCCTCTCTCCCCCTCTGCCTCACTCACCGTTTCTACCCAGTTCAGCGCGTCGTTCTTATTATGCAAGAGCCCCAGACGTGCCCGCTGGTGATGCACTTTGTGCGTGCAGCAGTAGTTGGAGGTAGCCGCAACCACGTCACGCTACTCTAAATTTCAATGAGTATTGCAGAAGGGATCCGAAAGGTTTAATTTCGATACGCATCGATTAATTTAAGGTGTTGCGTTGGAATTCAAAATAAGCTAAGAAAAATATAGCGCTGGAGATAATGCTGTTTAAGATAGCCTTAGTAGATAGATTATACTTTTTATAAAGAGTACTTTTTATTACCTATTTTTATTTTTTTTTGAAAATTATTTTTTTTAATGTTTCCGATTTTCTTTAAATATAATATAAGTATTTAAACAATATCTTATTTTTATACTTGAATAACGGTCTAGATGAAATGTTTATGAATCGACAACGACAAAATAAAAAGAATGTATCGGCTAGATTCTGATAATTAATAAATTTTCATGTACCGAATTGGAGCAATTATGGGGATGTCTGCGTACTACGAAATTTTCAATAAATCGATGGAAATAAAATTTGATTTGGAAAAGTACATAAATACAATTGAACTATTGTTACAAAGCCGAAAAAGAAGCCAAATGGTCTACCGGATAAAGTTCATCGCTTTCTATACACATCCGAGTCGTTATATATACGAGTCCGAGAACAGATCTCGAGATAGAAGTAATACGGGAGAGAAGGCGGAGAAGAAGAAAAGGAGAGAGAGAGAGAGAGAGAGAAAGAGAGAGAGAGAGAGAGAGAGAGAGAGAGAGAGAGAGCAAAGGAGTGAGAGATTGGATAAGAATGGAGTCTAGAGAGCGCTGGCGACTCATTGAATGGATTCTTTGAATTAACCCGAGGCTACGCACTTGCTCCGCATCTTCTACATATACATACATACATATGTGTGTGTGTGTGTGTGTGTGCGCGCGCGCGCGCGCACATCTACTCTCTATATAATATATATTATATACCCGAGCGCCCATGCGCACAATCCCCGACTATATATATATTAGGCGCGATACACCGATCGGCCGCAGGCTCGCTTATTTGAATATCCGCATGTGGAAGCATTGCTACCGTGCCGTCGCTGATGCATCCAGTGCGTATATTATAACCGACGTCGGTCGGTGGCTTCATTATATATAGCCTCATTTTTCCCTCGATTGGTCCGCGAGAGATATACACTCGTTGCCCCCCATAAACTGTGCGTGGGAATCGATCTCGTAAAAAGGTATTATGTAGATATAGTTCATTCGAATTCCGGTCTAGATTTGTTTCAACCCTCCCGCCCGCGCCCCCTCGTACGCCTCGAAATACTTTGCACCGATAAACGGCGCTTTAGATACATATAAGTACAGGGGCATGCCCGCGTATGCCACTGAGCCGTTTGCTAATTTGAAAACTAAATTCGAATGAAACAATCCGCATTGTATATATATATATATATATATATATATATATATATATATATATATATATATATATACGTGTTTCTTCTTTCTCGCGGCGAGGAGGTCGAGAGGGGCGCATATTGTAAAGAATAATATCTATCACTCGAGGTTCCTTTGAAACATTAGCAATTCTATATGCGTAGAGAATATTAAAATTAGAAATACGACTGTTCTGCGCATCTACGGTTTTCACATCGTAGAACGTGTCGCTGTAATACCTCACACACTCACGCTGCGCTCGACTAATTTGCGACGTTATATTTTTCAACTGTCGCTCCGTTCGCGTCAGGCTTGTGCTTCTTTGCACACATATATATATATATATATATATATATATATATATATATATATATATATGTATATATGTATAAATGTGCATGCGCATATGTACGTGATTTATAATAAATACATTGCATTGCTAAGCAAGCCGATCGATTCATTTAGTACTGCGATCAAGGCCGTTTTATTTATAGTTCTGTGTGTACTAGCTACTGTAGCGCGCACTGCAATATTCTCTCCTACATTTACGAATATAATCCAGGCGTTCCAAAATTACTTTACGAATGCACTTTAAAATCCGTTGCAGCGTCCGCGAAGGATGAGAAAGGATATATAGGGAAGAGAAAGTAAACATACATATGTGTGTGTGTGTGTGCGTGTGTGCGCGTGTGTGTGTGTGTGGTAAATGAAATCGCGCTCATGAGCCGAGGTGCGTACGTTCGCGGGAGAATAAAAGAAGGCGGGAACTGACTTTTAAGAACGTCTGTGTGCATGCAGTTTAGAATCCGTATACAAGCAGCCGCTTTAAATATAATTCAATTCAACCAAATGTGCCGATGTTTTCCCCTATCCCTCCCACCCATCCTGGCGCCCCTTCCCTGCAATGCGCGGCAGACGTCGAGGCGACGAGAGCTGCGGCTTACGACACGTGCGCTACACGAGAGGGCGCGTTGACGCAACGTCGACGATGCAGTACACTGTAAGTACAAGGTATATTGAAATTACCCTTCGACGCGGACGCTTGGTGCGGAGAGGAAAGAAGGATGTATATATATATATATATATATATATATATATATATATATATCGCGAACGGCCAAAGAATGGCCGGTGGAGCACGGGGGAGGAGGATAAAAATGTGTGCCTTGTGGATCGTGGCTGCGTGCCAATCGCGCACGGGTGGTCGCGGCTTTTCTTTTCCCAATGAAGAGTAAGCCCGCCGCGCCGCTCTTAGCTGTTTTTATTATTTTCTCGCGTGCGAATATACATTGAAAGAACGCAATTAAGAATATTTGAGAATGCGTCTGCTTCTCTCGGTCGTTCTCTCTCTCTCTCTCTCTCTCTCTCTCTCTCTCTCTCACCCTCTCTCTCTCTCTCTCTCTTGGACTCTCGTTCTCGCATGGCAGGGCAGCTCCCACTGTAGGTGTATACGCGTTTCCACGCGTGCAGACGTGCGCCCGCGCGCGCGTGCCCACAGTCTTGAAGAATGCACCGGTAGGCTTTTTAAAGGCCGACGCACCGAGGACTTTTCTTCTTTCAACTTGTATGCGCGCGCGGACTTTCTTCCAATGCGAAAGGCACGCGCGCCCACTGAATTGGCATTATTTTTGCGCTCGGCTCACGCTCTCGTAAGCCCCCAGTACGGTTCAGCGCCACGCGCTAACTTTAATTGCGAATAACTAATTATGCAACTGGTATCTCTGCGAATGTTTTGATGCTACAGAATGAATCCCGCTTTATTTATCTTCACTAATTTTTACGAGTAAATCTATTTATCAGAGATAGCGCGAAATTTCGTAAAAAAGCGAAAAGAATGGTTGATCATTTTCAACTATTGTTTATTGAAAATTTTTGGATCACGTGATAAAAAGCAAATTTATTTGTTTATTTTTATTACTTATTATTTATTACTTTTATAACTTACTGCTTGACCTATCGAATTCATTGGAATTACTAACAATTTCTTTTTGTTTCCCAATTATTCTTATTCAATAAATATTAATATATGTAAATATTTTTTTGACTGTATTAATTTCTATAGTTTCAAAAATTAATTATTTTTCTTCATTATTGCAGCGGAAAATTTCATCAATTGAAGGTGATAAAGTTTACCAATTCAATAATTATTCTCTAAATTGCTCATTCGATTGGTAACCTGAACAGACCAATTGGTTTTTCCATGAATTCAATTCATATTTATAAGTGAAACGACAATTTTTTAAACGTAACGTAATTTTAATTACAAATCATCTGATAGCCAAAGCAGCTCTTGGAAAAAAATTTTTGCTTTGTAAAAATATTTAATTGGGACGTTTTTTATAATATTATATTTCAGTTATTTCGAACGTAAATTGCAACTCAATGTAACAGGATGCTTAAATTTTTAGTTTATATAAATTTTTATTAAAACTTGAAATTTGCATAATCCCTGTCCTATTTAGTTTTCATGTATTTATCTTTCAAACGTATTGATGAAAAAAAAATCTTTTATTCCTGAAATCAGATAAAATAACGAGTGTTGGCTGAAATCGTAAAGCGTGCCTTCTTATATTCTTTAAAACGTAAGAAGAAAATAACAAGTGGCATTATTAGCGTCCACTATGCGCTCTCTATTGTTAATAAGTTAAACACAGCAAGGCACGAACGTAAACACGAGAAAATAATGCTTTACAAAGAGCGGCACAAAACAAGCGAGCACACTCGCGGCGCAGCCGGTGCATTCGCAGGACTCGCGTATTATTATGCGCAATAAATTGAGGAGAAGATTCAGGGTGGAAACACACACACACACGCACACATACACACCCACAAAGGAAAAGAAAGAAGTAGGGACAAAAACTTAATGGTGAATTGGAAAGAGAAAGAGAGCGCAGCGCGCAAAAGACAAAGGGTCGAACGTTTTTCGCGCTCCCAGTAGAGGGCTTCGCGTTTCACGCAAAGCGCTTGCGTGTGTGTCTATATATACATATATATACATATATATATATATATATATATATATATATATATATATATATATATATATATATATATATATATATATATAAACACACAATACACGAAGAGAATGAGAAAGAGAGCGCGTGTCACCACGGCTGCGAAGACATGCTTGTATGCAGATGTCGGCTGATTGCTTAGCAAAGAGTCGAGCAAGAGAGGACGGGAAGTGAGGAGAGGGAGCCATCCAAGTTGGCCGCGCGAGGCTCCCTTTGGCCCCCTTTCTCTATCTCTCCTCCTTGGTTAACGAAAACAATGTCCGTATGCAGTCGCCGCCGCGCACCGCGGCCTCCCTTACTTATACGCGGCCGCGCGCACGCACGCACGCACGCACGCACACAGACGGATACGCGTGTACGGACGGAGAACCGCAGCCGGGCAGGCGCGGTAGGCCGCGCTTTTATAGATGTATAGGTATAGCCCGCGCGTTCCCTTCCCTCGGCATTATAACCCTTTTTGTCCGTCGCTCGCTCGCGCGCGCGCGCGCGCGCCAGGTTGTCAATGATAATTGGGTGATAAACCTCCCCGCGCCCGCCACCGCCGCCGCCACCGCCGCCGCCACCGCCGCCCGGTAACGAGACGGTCTTTTGTGCCTTTATACGGGCGGACCGCGGGGCCGACTGTGCGTTAATGCCGCGCGCGCTTCCAAGACAATGGTCTCATTACATTCTTTCTTACACCGCTCACGGGGGACGAGCGCGATTATACGGAATGGGGAGAGATGCGCGGGTATGTAATAACGTATACGTTTCGCTGCGAGGGCATTGTATGTACAAGCTGGTATCGGTCCTGGCACAATTAAAGAATGAGAGGTGTATATGTATATCTAATACACGTATGTAGACATATATATATGGACTCGTCGCTGACCAATATTAATTTCTTACATTGTGAACTCTTACTCGCACACGATCGCACCGTGTTTAGGTTGCAGTGTAGAGGTCGTCAGAAATGTTTCGTTCATTGTTTGATTGACCGAGATTGTTTAATTAATTTTTGCATTCTGAATATGTCCATTTTTAAGGTTACCGTACTTAAAAAAAACTGCCAGATAATTTTTCGCGATTAATTGAATTTATTCGACGCGTATATATAAGGCCATCCTTATTTAGTTCCAATGAATCGTTACGTTTTTAAATGCTGCATTAGATATTTAATAACGATTTATTAGCCGTTTTTACGAGGTAATTCGACGTCAAATGTACACCGAAAAGATTTTTGTACAACCATTAATGTTTTGTAAAAAGGTAGCAAAACTCTTCCAGCGTCTATATTATTCTCCCTTGCGTTACAGAGTGAACTTATTTCGTCCGAGGCAGTATTAGGATCGGTTAGTTAATTTTACGTAGGGCAAAGAACGCGCGCAAGCATCGATACCGCGAGTTTGCAGCATTCGACAAATTCCGAATTATACACCTACGTATTCCTTTTACACAAATACACATACCAAACATGTACATGGAAATCGAAATCCTCGCTCCTATCCATGCATGCGCGTTCCGTCCATATATCGATGTATATACGCGCGAGTCGCACGCGCGAAGCGAGGAGCCCGTGTACTGTAATCCGTTAATTGTCGGAGGCGCGAGTGCGCGCGCACGCGCGCATTTGTCCGCCCCACGGAGGGGGAGGATAATGACTTTCGTATTATAACGTAAATTCCCGGCGTTCGGATGCATCGCGTAATTTAGTACTTTGGACTTTTGAAAACAATTTACGACGCATAAAATTGTTCCCTTTTTATTATTATACCGACAAAAGCTGCGCATCGCGGGGTATAGGGTTTGGAAGTGGTTGTTAAAAGCGCGCGCGTTTTCATTTATTATACGGGTAGTTGGTCTTGGAATAAGTACAATTTGAATAGCGCCGTTTTTCGGGCCTCCCGGAACTTTCGAATTATCCGCTGACCCCTATTTGTTATATAAAACAAATAACGTAACTGCACGTGTACGAATTCATCGTGGAGTTGTTTTTTTTTCTTTTGTCATTTGACAATTAATTGCGAATCGAAGGGGAATACAATTAAACAAAAAGCGAAATAGTATTGTAAACATGTTTTAAGTACCCGCCGAAAAAAGCCGAAGAGAGTCGATATACTGGGAGAAGTTAATTGTACAAAAGCCCGATCGCTCGTGACGTTTTTTCAATCGTCCCGAGTCCACGAATTTTCCTAATTGCTCTCATTATAGCGGCCCGCTTATTTAAGGTCATCGAATCATGAAAAAGTGTCTTGAATAACGGGCCGCCGCCGCCGCTGCTCGCCGGCATGCGGACCGTTGTCTTCCCGTCACCGCCGGGGAGAAGGGGACGGGCGGATAAAAAAGCCGCGTGCGTGTGCGCCGCCTCGGAGAAATTCATATGCCTATATATAAATATATATATATATACACATTATATATAGTCAAAGACAACGCGGGCACGCGTTCTGCAGTCCGGAGGCGTCGAATGTCCCCCGTTTCCGTATAAAGTCCGCGCTCCGCGTCGGTTGCACAAGGAGAGCATTTTCGATAGGAGGCATAAAATGAAAAAGAAAAAAAAAAGAAAGGAGCCCGAGCGCGGTTTGTCGGCCCGGAGGAGAGGCGCGCGTGATCGAGCTCCCTCGGCGGAGCTGCAATCGCTCACCGCCGCTCTCGCGATATAGCGCGAGCGCATTACACATATTATGCACCTTTTCTTAGTTTGAAAAGAAGGAATATTTCAATCGCCAACTGGCTATATTTTCTAAATGCAACCAGGGCATTCCGACTCCGTTGCCGTGGAGGTGGATGCACTGATCGATAGATTCCTATAGATATATTCATTAGATAAAGCATTGCGCCTACCCAGTATTATCACATTTTAAACATCTTTATTATATTAATATTCACGAAGAATGAGCATATAAGATAAAGTTAGGAATTAAAGAAAACGAATATAAAAGTAAACAAAATAATATAGTGTATTTAAAATAAGCAAGTAAGCTGGATGTTCTCAATAAAGTTTCATTTAAATTTACCATTAAATGGAATATAAAATTTTAATTTCGTATAAAACGTTTAAATATCTGGACAGCCGAAGATGCATTCAAAATAGCAGCTTTTTTGTCTCTACCAAAGGAACTTCCAAATTTTGTCCGTATGTATTTATGTAGATGAATAATAACTAAAGTTGTATAATATTCGAATTGGTACTCCAGTCCCTTTAATTTATAAAGTAATTAAATCAATTAATAATTTAATAAGGTAATTTAGAATACTATATAAATAAATAGATGAAAAAATTTTGCCGTTGAAGGAAAGTTTAAATATTATAGCTCTTGTCAACTCGTTACGTATAATTGAATTTTTTAATAGGTGTTATAAATATAAGCAAAGTGCTTCTTGCAACGATGTGTCTACCTTTACAATTTGAAATAAGTTAATTAGATAAATCTAATTGAGTAAATCGGTAGGGATTCGTAACGATTCGCTATCGAAAACGCGTGTTTTAAGTTTCGAGCTGTTGTCTCTCTTGACGTGAATAATAGAAGTTGCTTCACACATTCTATCGTATACAATTATACATCATAGAAAGAGGTAAGAAAAAAGCCAAAAAAACAAATATCCTAATAGGCACAGATAATTGACGTAATGCACTTTACTTTCTTAATAGCCGAGAGTACGCAATCTAAATGCATCGAATACGAGTCGGTAGACACGGCTTTTATAAACACAGCGAGCGCGCGCGCGAAAAAACAAAAGAAACGAACGCGTCTCCGGCAAAATTGCGCGAATTTCTAATAAATCATGCCAGGAATGGCCGCGGGCGCTGAGACTTTCGTCCGATGCGTAAAGAGCAATTAATTCGTGCGCGCGCGATACGCAACACAAGCCGGGCGCCCACGAGCGAACAAACGGGAAAAGAAAGGGGCGCGCGCGTTCAAAAACTGGAAGCGCCCAAGCCCGGGCGCCATACGCACGCGCGCGTACCTATAGTCCGCGGGGGAACGCGCGTACGCGTAAAAGGCCGCGCACTGGACGTCGGAGCGGCAGGTGCGGCGCGAAGGGTCGAGGGCATGCGCAACGCGCGCGCGCGCTCGCGTCAATACGATAAGGAGCGCGTAATTCGAGAATTCGCGCCGGTTACCGGCGCGCCGGGACTATGGGGTCCAGGGGGTTGGACGGGGCGTCGAGGCCGGAGAGCGCGCCCGCGCGCCGGCCGATTCGTCGGAGCGGAATATCGTATCGGCCCGCGCCGCGACTCGCTCGGGCGAGCTTTGCTTTACGAGCCTCGCAAGCCGATTGTGAAGCTGACCGGGCCTATATGTACGCCAAAGTGCGTGTGCGCGCCCTGCGAGCGCGCGTTATCGACGGCCCTCCTTCGTTCGGGCGCGCGCGGGCTCTGGCTCGCGTCGCCCCCCCGTTTCGATAAAGCTATCGCGCGTCGCATTGTTCGACATCGCGCGCACCAATACGCCTATAAAATCCGAGAAAGCGCGCCCGAGCGATAATTGCAGCGCGTGCGTGCGTGCGTGCGTGCGTCGTCGTCTGCTTTTGTTGTCCTCGTGGTCGTTTGAATTATTGATCGGCGGTGGGAGTCGACGCGAGGCGTGTCAACCCTTGTCCGACGCATATACAGAAACGATACTTTGAGCATCGCTTCCGATCGCCCCTCGCGATTATGGCTCTCGTTCTATTCTCTCCTTTAATTAAGGTGCGTGCTTGAAAAGTCAAAATTAACGGCTGCTATATTATTACGTCAACGCCCCCGGATAAAGCTGACACATTTCAATCAGCTGCACGGACGAGCACATTCCTAATTTTGGATCGAAAATTAGTACGTTCGTTTTTGTTCGCGTCGAATACTAGCGCGATTCAATGTTTAGCTTTTAAAACTACGTAATGAATCGATTCGCGCCTATATACTTTTTACCGATAATTGCGAATTGGATTACTTTTTCTCGCGATTTTTCCGAATATACTATCTTTCTTATTATACATTGACTCGTCCTATACAATTTCATCTCGACCAAATTGCATCACGATCAAACCATCCTGATACGTGTAATCGGTCAATATTATTTTACTATAAGCAATCTCCAGCTATCAATTTTAAACTTTTTACCTTTTTACCATTTACTTCCTCAAAAAGAAAAAAAATTCATTTTGTTAAATTAAAATAAAATTGTCTGGTTTAATAATGTATAATTAGATAAATGTCGTTAGATTCGTAGGTACGGTTATTCATTAGTACAAAAATAAAATAGATCGGAATCGCTCTTGGCAAGTAGTTCAATTTAGCGGCAAATAATGTCGAAACAAGATTCTGAGTCGGCGAAAAGCTATTGTGAACGGCCACATTCCTCATTCATTGTTCCGTGGATGAGCCCGTTGCGCTAACTCTCTACGCGCATTCGCAATATCCAAAAATAAAGCCCTCCCATTGAAGCCCCTCGAAATCTCTCTCCTTCTCTCTCTCTCCCTCTCTCTCTCTCTCCCGCTCTGTCCCTCGCGATTCACAAATTTTCTTGGCGGCCTCCCAACTGCCGAGAGAGGAGAGAAAGAGAGGAAGAGATGTACCACTTATTGCCCCGTAGCTGTGCTGCCGAAGAACGAGAATAAGAAGACGATCCGGAATAAGGACGAGAGGGGAGACGGGAATCGAGGTATAGAGAAGGAGGGAGTCGGAGAGAGAGAGAGAGAGAGAGAGAGAGAGAGAGAGAGAGAGAGAGAGAGAGATAGAGAGAGAGATAGAGAGAGGGAGGGAGAGCAGAGAGGAGAGAGAAAGGAGAAGAGCCTTTTGGGCTGAAGGTATGGTATATATGTATATAAAAGTAGCAAGCGCGCAGCAGAAGAGCAGAAGAAAGCAGGGAGGAGGGAGGGAGGGAGAGCAACTTGTCCGGCCGGCTCTTTATTTACTTTATTAGAGGCCCCGCTAACGGTATCGGGCCGCATCTATATACCCTCTCCTCCCCTGCCCGTCTTTCTCCTCGTCCCCCGCCCCACCCCCACCCCGCTTTTACCCGAACGAATTCTTCTTCTTCTTCTGTGCTATCGATTCCCGCGGGCGCGCGCGCAGCTCGCTCGCTCGAATCGCGCCGCGCCTGCAAAGAGGACCGGGCGGCCCGGTAGCAGCCTCGCTCCTGGGCACGGCCGCGGATATAATTGCCTGCTTTATGCGCTCTTCGCCGCGCACACGCTTGCGCGTATTATACGAATATACGCGTGCCTACACGCGAGCGTGTGCGTAACGTCTTTTCAGCTCGACTCCGCGGTCCCGCTCGCGCGCGCCGCGCTGGGCTAAAGACGAAACTCTGACAGGTGCGCGCGCGCAAAATTCGTTATATTATCCTCTCGCGATATATCTGGTGGGTCGTGAACGCGAGCGTTTATGTCTGTGTTTGTGTGCCTGTGCGTGTGTGACGGGAACGGATGAAAGAAGGAAGGGAGGCGGGATGGGGGCGAATTTTTTAAGAAGCCGAGAGGTTGCCTTAGACTCTTTGGGAGGGAAAGGGTTCGATTTCTCGGAGGGCCACGCCTTTTCGCTTAATTCAGAAAGCCAAAATCTTATACCCGCATGAAATATCGAAAATATTTTTTAATAACACGCTTGTCAAAGAATGGAAGTTTCTGTTATGGTTCTGCTTATTTCGAACAGGGTAATGGAGGGTAACGCTATAAAAGGAAATGTTTTGCTGCAAGGTGCAGAAGATTTCATCATCGATGAATATAGCTTTATAAAAGGAACAATGATTAAACACACACATACACACACACACACACACACATAAATGTAATCAAAATTAAAAATAATAAATATTTTTCTAATATATATAGAACCATTGCTATGAATAATAAAATATTTTCTGTCGAAAAAGGAGATGAAATATTCACATAATATTATACTCCTTTAAAACGTATCAATGCAGACAAAATAGATATTTAATCTATATATATATATATATATATATATATATATATACACATACTTACAGGGATCAGGCACGCATTTTATTAGATCGACAGCTTTCTGTTTCATTGACCTGTTTTGATTAGTAAGTATTTTTGAAATTTCGTATATTTACAAAAATAAAAATTTATAATGCTTTATTTCAAAGCGCTCGTATATGCTTTCACGGATTTTTATTAATTTTTTAAGTAAACATTGGAACGACAGAAGCTCGTTGAAGTATTACGTTTATGCACTTAATTGATGGTGTTAGAAACGAAAATAAACGTTTTATTCCACGGTCCATCGATCCCTTATCGTTATTATTCAATCTTTCCGGCGACAAAAGCTCTCGGAACACGGTTCGACTTTTAACGCATACTCATTCGCCGGGCGCACGCGTCAGTGAAGCCCCTGCGTAATAGCGCTAACGACGTCCAGGCCAGGTATTTCCACCTCGACCTTCGTTTCATAAGTCCGATCTATTTTCTCTCGAATCTCCGATTCGCCGTGTATATGCGCATCGTTGCTACATGTATTATAAATAATAATACAACTGCCAGGAGTATAAGAATGATATTGAGACGCTAGCTTCTTTTTATAATATATGTATATGCCAGCATAAAATTTAGCGCGTGGGTGTTAACAATTTATTATTCTCGCCCCTTTTCTTCTTCTAACTCTTTCTTTTCTCTTATTCTTTCTATTCCGATTCACTTCTAGACTATACTCGTGGAGAGGCCTAATCCTGCGTTTTATTCCAAATCAGCTTGAGATATTTCGAAGGCCGCACGTGTGCTTATATACATTAGGCCGAAAAAACAGCGGGGCTTTTGTGGTCTCTCGTATACATGTATGTATATATATTATAAACCTACACGAGCGGGGCACAGATCGTCCGATCGTTACTTTCGACGATTACCGCCATTCTTTGATTAGAGCAGTTCGCCTCCTTTGTGTCGAGCTTCAACCGAGCCTCTCCTCCTTTCGTTCCATCTCTTATACTCTCTCTCTCTCTCTCTCTCTCTCTCTCTCTCTCTCTCTCTTTCTCTTTCTTTCTCTTGTCTTTCTCTTGTCTTTCTCTTTCTCTCTGGGAAAACGAGTTGACTTTTTACAAGAACGAGGAGGACGGGGGCATCGCCGCCCGCTTGCTATTTCGAAATTCGAGGCTCTCCTTCTCTTTTTCGTATAATAATTTATGCGCAGTCTCTCGCACGCTCGTTCAAGATAAGATTGGATCGTTCCAACTGCTCCAAGGAGAAAGAGCGAGTGAAAGAAGAAAGAGAGAGAGAGAGAGAGAGAGAGAGAGAGAGAGAGAGAGAGAGAGAGAGAGAGAGGAGAGAGAGGAGAGAGAGAGAGAGAGTGAGACGGAGGGAGAAAGATAGAGAGCAGGAGAGTGAATGCCGAAAAGCTACATAATCGTTTTAACGAAACTAAAGGTTCCGTTGATAAACAGTAAATGCCGAGATACTGTTTAAAAGGGTTCTCTCCTTTACTCAATCTCTCTCTCTCTCTCTCTCTCTCTCTCCTCTATATTCTGTTCCACTCTTCAGCTTTCTTTGATCTTTTCTCTATAACGAGGGACTGTACGTGTAGCCTCCCGCTCTTTACAAATGCTTGTATTTATAAGAAAGACTCTTTCCTACCGCATAATACATTGCCCCTGATATTATGGAAATCTTCCGAAGAGGAAGAACGAGTGGTAGATTCCTTTTTAATCGCAGCATTTGTACAAAAATTTATTTCTACATTTCAATTCATTCTCTCATTTTCCGCGTTAATAACAATTCATGAAAAAAATTACGACGAAAGCCGCATCAATTATACTATCCTTGGCTTACACACACGCACGCACGCACGCACGCACGCGCGCGCACACACACACACACACACACACACACACACACACACACACACACACACACGCGATAATATACGCTTTGGAACTGAATTATGCGAGGGGATGATTTGTTGCCGCGCGCGGCTCTCCGCACCTGTTTGCGAACTTTGTTTTGTCGAACGCATGCAATGAGAATAAACCTATACGCGAGATTCCGAAGTGCTGATAAAGATATATATATGTGGGTATGTGTACGTGAGTAGTATAGATATGATATATACGAAGCTCGTATCGCAAATCATTTTCGACGTATTAAATATTAAATCCTTTTCTCGTTGCTGTGGGCGTGGTCGTGCGAGCGATCGGGGAGCTTTTTCGTTAAATCGGTTTGAATCGCACCGAATCAATGGAACGCGGCCCACAGCTTTTGTGATTTATTTCCAATACGGCTTTTCTGCAATATCTTGTTGTCGCTTGTTGTACTTCAACCTCCAACCGGAAACGACTACATATATAGTAGGTATATCTTTCTCCTAATGCACTCCGTAGTCTTGATATCGTTAAGCATGGGCTTATCGCTCGCATATATCCGGTATTAAAGAAAAAGCGTATATGTTTTTTTAATTCTTCGTTCCGTGTCGAGAATGCGAGCATCTTTACAATCAACCAAAAGTTATTCCATTTTTTGAATTGCGAATCCTCCGCAGCCGCTCGCCGCACTCGAGTTGCGTCGTAAAAAAACGATATAAGGCATCCGCTTGAGCGCGAGGCGTATCTCTCCAATTGTGCCACCTTACGCGGGGATTATAAAGTTAATACGGATTCATCGCTCGGGCGCGGGCAGAGAGGGAGGGGACTCGCTCGTCGATGCTCGGGCCGCGCGACGTCGAGGCGCCGCGTCGGCGCTCGCGCCCGGACCAAAATACGGCGCGCCCTTTAACTTCGTCACCTTCGCGCGCTCCCGCACACGCCCGAGGGTGGGGGCGAGGAGGAGGGCGCAGGGAGGGCAAGGGGCGCAAGGGAAAGAAGAAGAGGAAGACGCAGCGAGCGCGGCGGGGGGAGGGGGGAGGGCTGCTCGACGCGCGCCGGTCTAAATTTAAGCCCTACGAGCCCGTGCCGCGCGATGACGAGGACGAGACGCCGCCCGCGCGCCCCGGGCGCACAGCTGTTGCCGCGGACGGCGCCGCGCGAGCCGCACGCGCACGCGGCCAATGGAATACCGCGCGATGGGGGATTTAGCGGGAGCTCGCGCGACGGCCAGGAATTAATTATCCCGCGGGCATTCTCTGCTGTTTTCGGAGCTATCTTTATTTCTGGCTGTATACGTCTATATATAGGCGCGCGGAAGGTAAACTCGAAGAAGCGGAATGTTTCGATTATATGTGCCGATATCGGCGATCGATCGGGTGAGGAGGAAGGCGCAAAGGAGCGCGCGCCTCCTGAATTTAGTGTTATATAAATAAACGGAGAGATAGCGAATTATTGAGGTCGAACGGTAGAGCCCCAGACATTGGCCTGTCAAAAAAACCGCAAAGGTATGAAAACAATGAAAAAACAGCTTACAAAAACAGGGCATATTGTAAGAAAGTTGATGTTATAAGTTGTTTGAGAAAAATGCTTATAAAATTGCTCATTAAATGTAAATGGCTTTTAACGTAAATTAACAAGTTAATGTATCCTACGTTTTAACCAAAATACAGTGTATCTAGCATATAACATTTAAATTTTTCTTCAGCATTTCATTAAAATAAGTTTCTTAAACTATTCTCAAAAGCAATTCTCTGTAAATTTTCAAAAATTTAGTTGAGTTAAGTTAATCAGCAATTTTCATCTCAGCATATTCGATAAAATAAAACATGTTTAAAAACGATTTAGTAAATAAGTTGTTGAATGCGAAACCATTTATTATTGGCCTTATTCTAAATATAATTCAGCAATGGACTAGTTTTTAACTTTAAGAAATTAAATTGAGCAACGAAAGAACTAGAACAACGAATATAAGTTTGTGTGCCGCTAGAAGTTGATTTTCCAAAATGTTTAAAGCTATTTACTGAACTTATTCGCACCTGTTTCGTAGCTAATTGGACGAAGTCGAACACGGGGATTAACGGCTAAAATTTACGAATACATAGAAAACTTCGTATCTACCGAGGATTAGGCCAGTATGTATATATATATATATATATATATATATATATATATATATATATATATTATACAAAATGATACGACTCTGCACAATTATATACCTTACTGTTCGCTCGAACGCAGCGACGCAATCGCTCGGGCGCGGTGTGCCTCATTAAAGGCATTTATAGCTTTATGGCTGCGAGAGAAAAAGTGGGGGGGGGGGACGCTGGTCGAAAAAAGGAAATGACAAAATGTCAACCAGACGTCGCGCGAGCGCTTTTTTTCCTCCCCTCCTCTATATTGTCGAGCGAGATCGCCGTATATATAAGACAACGGCATTTTATTACTATATACGTATATAAGATTCGAAAGTAGAATGGGATTTCGTAAGAGTGTCCGTGTAAGCGTCCAACGTGTATATCCATAACGTCGTTTGTAGCTATATGTAATACCATTCTCCCTATTTCGTGGTTCTCTTTGCTTTACACAATTCTTGCTCGCCATGTACGATTCGATAAGTATTTTACGTCTTACTTTATTCTATTCGGGTACTGCATTTCCCTAGTTATGCCGTTACGTTTTGCATTGTCATGTAAATAGTAAATACATATTTAAATATGATTATAGCGCATGGAACATAATTGGTACTCGTATAATAAAGTAAATAAACGTGAACTTCTTTGGATGAAAAAAGAAAGAATCAAATATATTTTGAAGTATGTGTTTTCCCATGGAAACCCTTAGGAACTGTCACGGACCGTCCAAGATCAAATGTGAAAAAATTCCGATCGTTTGAAATCTCGAAAACTAATCTTTAAAGTCCCTCGTCTCAACGGGTCCGGAACTCCGGGACGCACCTGCGCGCAGGGGACAGAAACACCTACTATACTATATGGGTTAGGTGGGGAGAATTAAGTGCGTTTCGGTGCGAGCGAGCGAGAGCGCGAGAGAGAGAGAGTGGGGCGGGGGGGAGCCGAGAGCTAGCGGGAGGTCGGTGACAGCAGCTGGTTTTGGTCCAAGTCGAATGGCCCCCTCCCCGGGCACTGCTCCGCGCTAACCCTGATTTACGTCGGTTCACCTGTTCGTCCGCCTCAAGAGTGGCCCACTTGTGCCCCACGCGGCGCTTGCCCGCCCGGCCGTACAGCCTCTTTGCCCCCGAACGGCGGCGTGACGCAATTCGAAAACTCGAGCGAGGAGGCAGCTCGGTGCGAGCGTGGGCGGGTGGCTCGTCGACCCGCTTCCACGCGGGCGGCCGCGCGCGGCACCGGGCGCGGAGCTTATCGACGCGCGAATAACGGGCGGAACGATGCCCCGGACGTTGGCAGACGGGCTCGCCGAGCGCGCACTTACGAGGCGAGTAATTCGTCGAGGTGGATTTGGTCGCTACGACCGGCAGGTATAACATTGCGCGAGCTGTTTTCATCGCGCGCCACGGAGTATCTTTCGAATAATTTGTTCCGGATTCAGGTGTGATGGCGAAATCTAAATGTATACAAAAATTAAAATAAAAGAAAAAACAGGAACGACGTGTTATTCGAAGGCTTGGCGATAGTTTCTTTCGCAACTCTGCGCCGCCAAAAGTTCAACGCACGAAATATTGAAAATAGATGAGAGAGAGAGAGAGAGAGAGAGAGAGAGAGAGAGAGAGAGAGAAACCAGCTCAACACTGAATATAAACATGAGATTTTTCAAATCGTTGTAATACGCTAATACACCTGCGATGAGAAATTTCTTCATTTGCGTAATGTCTTCCCATTTCTAGGAAAACCACTTCGCATCATATAATAATCTGACCTGACGCGCCGAAGAATCGTAACCGATGTATAAAGCGTTGTTCCTCGTTTTCTCGAGGACATATATATACGCGTGCGCGGAATTCACGCTGAAATAGCGAACGCGGCACCGCAGCGTTCCGCAAAGACTCGGCGTTTGCGAGCCGGTCGTGGATTTTTACGTTGCTTTTTTCATACCTATATACATATTGATAGGAAACAATACATCAGTTATACGTTTCTACGTAGACCTGTCGCGATGAGAAAAAAAAAAGAGTCGGCCGCAGAGAGAACCGATCGGGAGACATTTTTTACCGATGAGTCGCCTCAATTCCACCGGGGCGCGTAAGATTTAAGCGTTTATCTTTTTCTTCTCCACTCCTGCTGGATTTTCGAGGGGGGGGAGGGCAGAATAACCCGCGCTCCCCGGTGCAATCGTTTCGATTCGTTCTCGGCCGTGGAAACAAAAAAAAAGAAGAAGAAACGAAGCGCTCTCTTCCCGCGATTTGACTTCGATAAATCGAGGAGCCCGTGTTTTTTTCTTCCTTAAGAAGTTCATCGAACCTGTTTGCGGGATCGAGCTGTCTCTGAGTAATAAACAACGCCGTTGACGTTGAAAAAGTCTAATTCGAGGTTATAAATCTCCACCGACAAGGGCACCGAGACGTAAACAATGGAGGATCCGAGGGATATATATGTATATACGCCCGAAGCTCGATGGGGGGGGGGGGTGAAGCATAATAAGGAAAGAAAAAGAGAGCCGAGGATGAATAATAAGGCGATGCTTCTAATATTTCTAATCCGTTTGCGTAAGGTACATTATAATAATAACGCGCGTGGAAGAAAAGAGGCTGCTCCAAAGAGCGAAGAGGAGAAACCTCCCTCCCTCAATCCCTCTCTATCCATAACGGGACAAATTTGTAATATAATAGGGAAGATTAACGAGACGGAGCGATGCGGAGGCTCTCGCTCACCGGGGTTTCCGTTTCTGCGCGAGCGCACGAGCCGCAAATCTATCCGCCGGAGCTGCCGACGACGAGTGTGCGAGGCTCGTTAAAGCCGATAATTAATCGACGCTCATTTTCAGCGGAGCCCCCGAGAGAGGGGATAAAGGGAAAAAAGCACTTTGCATATATAGCCGGCCGTGGCGCGGGGGTAAGTATTGGCAAAAGTTTATTCTACTTTTTACGGCTGGGATACGGGCGGCCGATACGTTAGACGGAGCGTTCGAACGACTAGAAGGGGATGTTATTATTAAAGAAATTGACGTGGAGCTTACTGCGGGTATTAGATTAGTACCCTGTGCAATTATACGACTAATGGTTTAACGGATTTGCTGATTCGTAATATCAGTGTTCATAAGGAAGGCGCATTCAAAATACGTTTTTATAGGAGTTTAGGTTTGACTTATATATACGGCTAGATTCGATCCTAGAGTTCGCTCTTTCGGTTGGGGTAAACTTTGCCCAATAAACTTTGTCGATAGATAATTTTGCCAAAAAAAAACAGAAAGAAAATTTGAGAAAATCTACCTTTTTTCATTTATTTGTCTTGATAGTAAGACTTTAACTAAATACAAAAATAGTTACACACAGCTTTAGTCATATTAGTCGTATAAAATACATATAAAATATTTAATTATCTTTGTTTAAACTCAATTATTTTTGTTATGAATTTCGTATAGTTATCCGTAATTGATTACCAAAATTGTTACATGCAATTTTAAAATCATACCAGATCAGAAAATCAAGAAATTTAAGAGAAATAAATGTAAAACATTGTATTGTTTCGGCAATTTTGGCAGTTCAAGCCTCTCAAGAATTTAAAGAAAGATCGCTGTAATGCAGTGCAGCATGATAGTCAGGTATCAAATCGCCGGTACAAATCACAGGTGTATGTAGATTAAATGTTGCACCTTCAAATACATACATAAGTCGGAAAAACCTTCAAAATATAATACAACTACAGAAACAGCGTTTTTTATGTAGCAAAGCATAGATGAACAATATCGGAAGCTAAATATCTGACAGAAGAAAAATAAGTGAAAATGATATATTCAACCATCATTATGGGGAAAATTTACATTTTATATGCATTATAACTTCAAATTATCTTAAGTAAGTCATGAATATATAAAACATGTATATTGAACACAAAAATTCTTTATAAAGATAGCATATATCTATACATTTTTCACAATTAAAAAAAGAAAACAAACAGAAACAATGCAGTATATTTCAACGCAACATTCATGTACAAAAAGCCAATTAAATACAATAATACGTAAATATACATGCGTGACGTGATTGAGTTCGAGACTTGTTTTTTTGTGTACCATAGTTATTTGAATATTGATAGATAATTTCGAAAGCAATCAAAACGATCTTTTTATTATTCATTTTTGGAAACGTTTTTGCTTATTTGGCTAGAGTAAGAAATACAAATTAAAGCCGCATATTTTATATTTATACATATATAAATAGACATGATTCATTTCTATAACCAAGGTATATTTTGTACAATATTTTCATATAAATTATTGCTATATTTTTATTTGGAACAAGTCAAACGAATATAAAGATCCGCTAATTATTTCAAGGAATCTTTCATAATCAACTTTAAATATTTCGGTAGAATAGATCTGGTCTTTAGTGGAGGCTGTGGTATAAATTAAAAAATGAACGTTATCTTTTTTATTTTTTAATAATTAGAGTGTGTGGAGGGGTGTAATTGGGAAGTTGATAAATTGCGGAAGAAAATTACCCAATGCAACGTTTTTTGTATAAGTTATGCGCGGATGGTATTATACACCGAAATTCAAATTTGGTATTCGCGCATGCATTGAATTCGATCTCTCATCGATGAAATTTCCGTGTCCCAAGTGTACATTATATATATATATATATATATATATATATATATATATATATATATATATACGTGCGAGGGGTATTCAATGGGGCGCTGCATAATGATATGCTGTATAACTGCGCTGCTCTTATTCGGAAATCCGATCTGATTATTATTTGGCCAGGCGCTCGCGCGCACCAGCACCGCTGCATTATTCGCCGTAAATATCGGACGGTATATACAATACATATAAATATATATATATATATAATATATATATATATATATATATATATATATAGGAGTCGCGAATATGGGGCATTTTGCATAATAAATTCATATACGGGAGCTTTTACTCTACGTTTTTCACCATACATTCCGAGCGTGCGTCAACGATTTTTTTCTTTCTTTTAACGGCGCGACCTAGACGCGAATGCGCTTTATTATATACATATAACGGCCCCCCGGGAATGAATTATATAATAGCGACGATGAAAAGACAAAAAAACAAAATTTCAAGTATATTTAATGGATAATCACTTATCGAGGAGCGTATATTCTTTATCTTTTAATTATACTAATAGCGAGGAGAAAAAAATTAAGAGGAATATTTAATCGGGCGATTAGTGCCAGGCAGAGGAGGGAGGTGGAGGGGGAAGACACTTGCTTGCCATCAAGACGATCGCTGCAATAAATAACCGAATCGACGATATACTAATTTCGGCCGTCCGCTTCAAAGGCGCCGTTTTAAGGCCGTTTTAGCGCGAGCATTTAGTGAAATATTCCAAAAACTTTTTCGGTTGCTGCCAGAAACAATGAGAGAGAAAGAGACCTGCTTGCGCTTAAATATTCAGATCTAAATGCACGATAGCACAATTAACATAACGTATATATATATATATATATATATATATATATATATATATATATATATATGTATAGGTAAGTACATACAGAAAGGTCGTTCCACTACCAATAAATTATGACGCTCGAAAAGCGACAGAGAGCCGGTGTGGTCGGAGCGTCGTCGTCATTCTCGTTTGCTTCGATTAATTTTAGTGGAACGCTGAACGCAAGCCCGCGAACCCAGCAGCGATTAGTCGCGGGATTCGCGAGAATCCCAACCCCCTCCCCCGAAGAAGGAGACTAAAATTATAATATATACATATACGCACAGCAACGATTAAGAAAGATTTCCAGCTTCTTTCTAATGGCTTATTCAGCTACTCATTTTTATAAAGCGCGTCTCTAATGCGACGCTCGGCGCGCATTCTGCGCTTTCTCGGCCAGTGCGTATCTTACGAGGCCGTCCAGGAATTAAAATTTCGGGGCAATAAAATTGCCTTCGAGCCTCCAGTCTCCTTCTTTTTCTTTCCGTCTCCCTATCTCTTTGGCTCGCTTTCTGCGCAGAAAAATCGACAACGCCACTGTGCGCGTCTTAATTTCTGCGATCGACAAACGAAACGGCCGCGCGATCATCAAATCGTACATCGATAAAAAAATGGGAGCCTCTGCCATTATTATGCGCGCAGGGACTATAAAGTGTAAAGCACATTAAAGCGTTAATCTCGTGGACTTCTTGGTGGACAAGATAATGCCGTTTCCCTCCTGCTCTTTCTCCCCCTCTCTCTCTCGGCTCTATCCTCTCCCCCTCTTTCTCTTCCCCTACTCGTGGCGGCCCGTGTGAGGATCTACCGGAGAGCGGCTATTTATCTCGAGTTTAAATCGATTTGTATGCTAATCTTCACGGCAGCGCGCGCTAACGCAGCCCGGTGAAATCCGCCTCATCGAGCGTGCGCGAGGCACTCGCTTATATACACACACGCACGTACGCACGCACATATATATAAACATATACAGTATGCACGCACATATAACATCGAACGAACACCGCGCAGAGGCCTACAAAACTCGCCACATGAGATTCCAGATATATACTTGACTAATTAGGCTCGTGAACCAGTCCACCGTTGGTTCGCTGAATCTCATTGCTTCTCCCTTCCCTTCCACCCCTATTGACCACCGCCCAGCTTTGTCGCGCTCTTCCTGATTTCGATTGCTTTGTATACATTTTTCTTTATATATATATATATATATATATATATATATATATATATATATATATATATATATTATATCATCACTCGATGAACGTTTGTTTTTGTAAGAGTCTCATTATACTTGTGGTATTTCTTTTACGCAGCGTACCGGTCCTAATGCGATAATATATACTGGACCACACCTATATATTGGAAAATTTTAAATTATCGAGAATTCTAAACGACGTTCAATCTGGCATCTTTTTACGGTTATAGAAAATAATGTATTAATGGAAGATATGCATATACATATTTTATATAGTACTCGCGTAAAAACAAAAGGCTACGATACAAGTATCAAGAATATAAACTGCTGTTCGCCGTTATTATCATTTGCATCCTTCTCTCTGTCTCGCTCGATTCGCTTGCGCGCACACATATAACAACGCACTGTCCCTTATTGCCTTCGACGCGCTCGCGCGAGGTTCCGCGCATCTTCCTAGCATCTCGCGTGTTCGCTCGTTTGTCTCATCCTTACATATTTTTTAGTTCCCTCTTTCATATATATATATATATATATATATATATATATATATATATCCGCTCCGACTATTTCTATTTTCTTTTGTATATGTTTAGCATTTCGCCACCCAGCGGTTTACATGTCCTTCTCTTCATCCTTCCCCTCGTTCTCCATCGTCTAATGAGACGCACACACCGAAAGAGAGAGAGAGAGAGAGAGAGAGAGTAAGAAGAGAGAAAGAGAGACAGAGGACATCAGGCGCTGAATAGAGCGGAGGGGAGGGATCAGAGCCTGTTTCGGGGTTACGACAACGGCCAGCGTCCGTGTCGAACTTTACGATAAAATAAATGTTGCCTTGGAATTCCAGCTCTCGAGAGTATTATATATATATATATATAGGATTCGAGTGGAAGGGGTGAAGGAGGAACAGGAGGAGAAGAAGGAGGAGGAGGAGGAGGAGGAGGAGAGAAAGAGAAATAGCGAGAGGGAAAGCACGATAGTTGGAGTTAGATCCCGAAGGGCCGTACATAATGTATGTGGCCCGGGCCCGATTTAATCCTCGGGTTACGCCTGGATTAGGGAAAAACCGACCCCGGGACAATGGTATCAACTTCGCGCGAGACTCTCCTATATATTCACGTGTATTATAAGATTGGACCGCAGCCTATTTCGGCTCCGATGGGCGGTCGAGCCGCCGCGCCGTCTCTCATTAATGTCGCGCGGTCGCACGCGGGAATAGAAGAGGCACCTTTCTTCTTTCCATTCCGTTCCTTAAATCATGTCGCGCTTATTGTTGATTGCTCGTATGCGCGCCCGCGTGCCCCAGGCCTTTTAAAGGCCTCCGAGGAAATACATTTTATGGTTACAATGGGAGATAAAATCCAAACGGTCCAAGAACGACAGAGAAAGAGAGAGAGAGAGAGAGAGAGAGACAGAGAGGGTTGATGCCTTTAATTTATCGCACCGGTGAAAGGGGGGAATGAAAAAAATTTTTTTCAACTTTACGAGAAATTTTTTTTAACGATTTTCGGATACTTTACCAAATGATGTCTTACCTCGGGAATTTATCGTTCGCTATATAAAGTTTTTATACGCTCGCCGCCTGCGGCCTCGGCCGCGAGTAATTTTTCCCACACGTGAAGTTCGGACCTAATGAAGTCGTATAACCTTAAGAAAATCCACCGTGCGAGCCCAAAAATTTTGTTGAAACTGCATCGAAAGGAGAAAAACAAGCGAAGGGACGAAAGGAAACGAGGGCGCGGCATTATTATTTTTCAAAATCAGCCCGACTGTCTAACGCGCCGCAACGTCGTACATCGAGCCAAAGTTAATTAAGCGCAGGATCGCCGAGCCTCTCGCAGTCCCGGGCGTTTGCAAGAAACCGATGCGTGCGCGCTCGTTTCGCAAATATTTAAATACGCTTTCAATCACCTGGCGTGTAATCGGCCGAATTGAGGACGCCCGGCTGCGGGTAAGCAGGGTCAGGGGGGAGAGAGAGGAGGAAGGGGACGTGGCGAACGGGAGGCGGGATCGGAAATCCAAAACTGCTTTGAAATTCAACATTGTTCGTCCGTTTCGCCGGTCGTTATAACGATCGTCCATAATCGGCGGAGGCGGGGAGGAGACAGAAATAAGGAGGAAAAAAAGCACGCGGGGCCTGCGAGACATTCGTTAAAAGCACTAAAAAGTCGGGCGCGCATTAAAAGATCTCATTACTCCTCTCGGCGAGGGCATATAAATAATTATTCGAGCGAACCGCAGGTGCTCTCGCCCCTCCCCGCCCCCCCCGGCCGAATCTCCCGCATCCATAATTCCGGTTGAAAATTTCGTATGCTAATTTCGTCGTGCGCGCAGCATTGTTTTTCATCTCTCGGCGCGTTATCAGGGGTAATCACTCATGTCCGCGCTCGCCGAGCAAAAAGGAGCTCGACCGCCTCGCCCTCCTCCGGTCCCACACGTGGAACTGCATCGATGCTCGCGCTGCAATTTTGCCGGGGCGCGCGAGCGCGCGCTGCGTCCGTGGCGGCCGGCCGCTCCGGAGCATCGTCATAGCCGATCAGCGGCCTCTGCGGCGAGGGCGATCGATCAATTTAAATTAATGCTCCGTCGGCCCTAAATTTCATGCCTCGAGCTCCCTCCCCGGTCACGAGGGAGAGGGAGATAGCGAGAGAACGAGCAAGAAAGGCGCAAGAAAAAGACGAGATGGAAGGAGAAGAAGAGGAGCAGGGCAGAAATGCGCCGGGCTTATCGGCACGACAGGGCCCTGCGCTCCCGCCGCGTGCGCTCTCGTTCTCTTCCTCTCCCTCTCGCTCCCTCGATCTCTCTGACTTTCCGTCTCGCTCCTTCCCGCTACCTGTCCGCTTTCGATCGTCGATTTATCGCGGGGCCGCGCGGCGAGGAGCGCGGGAGGGAGGGAGGAAGAACGAGAGATGCAAAGAGGCGAGCATAGCGTGGCGGCCAGAGGAGGTGTGATTTACGGCTTATTAGGAATGCCAATCGGGAACGAAGGGAGAGACGCGCTCGCGCGCCTGCCCGAATCGGAATCTCGGGAATCTTTCGCCCTAATCGATGGTTCTCGCCTACGTCGCGCTAGGTGGGTTCTAATATGTAAATACCCGTGGAACGGCCTTTTTTCGAATTCCGCCGCGAGTCGCGACGGGCCACGTCGGCTTTATTAGGCGGCGACCGGGGCCGATGTCGTCCTCCGCGCGGCGGACGGTTATTGTTCCGCGCGATTCGTAATATAGGCGCACTAGCACTTATCAGTCGCTGGTCAGTCGTACTCGCGCGTATAAGTTCGTGAAAGAACTGCGGCGCATTTTTGTTCTTCTTCCTTTCTCTTTCATTGTCTGGGATGCTTATGGCATTTTTTAAAATCCAGATCTTGATAAAATTTTGCATATAAATGCGCGCATAAGAAGTTACGGGAGCACCTAAATTATTAAAGGCTATACGAATAATTGACGCAACGTCGATCCGTATAAAGTGCAATGTAGTGTTATTAAATTGATACGGTATTTTTCATTTGGTCTTATAGATGTCCTGGTCACAGTCCTGTACCAAATGTGACATTGAAATAGAAATGTCTTATTCTTTATTTTTAGCATTTCAGACTTTTTATTCCAAATTACAGATTCATTTTTAAATTAACACATATTAATTAGTGAGAGGAGATACTTGATTGCTGCACGATTGTATAGTTCTATTCTAAAAAAACAGTAATATTATATTTATTTTGGTCATTATTTTTTTTTATAGATAGTTATTGTGCAATCGATGGTTCTTATATTAATATTATAACAATAAAAATCTCCTAACGACCAAACATTATATTTATATAAAATATACGACGTTTCATTAATACCAAAAAATTACAGTTTATATTTTAATTTAAATAATTTACATTATACATTTGTAATCATAGTAATCATCATTTGTAAAATCATTTTGTTTTTACTTTGCAGTTTCAATATTCATTCTTAAATAAATGAGAAAATGATAAAAAAGAACTTGTTTTAAAAATTATGTAAATTTTAAGAATTCAGGCGCTCTAAATATACCGAGGAAAGGTTGAATAACACTAGTATATTTCAAAACTTTATAAATGTGGTTTTTCCTCGCGTTTGTCTATATGTTTTATATGTCTATCGCACCGTAAATCATCATACAAAATTGAAACTTCATAAAAAACGTCTTTTTTTTAATAGACTAGATAACTTAATTTCAATGTAAAAAGATCTGTCGTATTTTTAGTGCATTATAGCATGATTCTGGTTATTAAAACGCGCAGTCGTAGCGCTTTATTCTTTCATAAGAGGAATTTGCTACCACGACCCGTTTTAATTCCATTTGTTGCATGACCGTCTTAAGGCGACTACAATGGTTATACTGCAACGGCAATATGTATACACCTTAAGTAAGTTTGCATCGTTATACGACTACTACTATTGCTTGAATTATCCAATAAGGTATAAATGCGCGAAACAATTGTTCAGAGAATATTAAAGTTTCGCTGCGTTGGCGTTGCCTTGAGAAAAATCATTCGCGCAATGGAACGCATACGGTACACACACACACACACACACACACACACACACACACACACACACACACACACACACACACACACACACACACACGCACACACATACATAGGAGGCCATTTGACACGCAACAATGGAAGAATAGTTTTTGACCGCGCGACGCGGCGGTGGTAATTTATAGCGCGGAATCACTGTAGTGGTAATAGCGCGGTGTTAACTTTTTTCTCTCTACTCTCCTCCTCTCTGTCTCTGTCTCTTTCTATCACTCTCTACCTCTCCCCATCTCTTCCCTCTTTTTTCGTAAATCTCCTATATATTCGTTCTCTCTATCGTACACGCGCACCGGACGCTGTTCTCTTAGTTCATTAAACGCCGGCGCGGCGCTTATGATTCATGCCGCCTTCGCGCGATCGTTAAATCTCCCTCGACTTCGCGCGTTTTATTAAGTTCATCCCGCGTGCGCGCGGTGACAAACGTACGCTCGCGCGCGCAAGCGCGCAGCCTGATATACAGACGCACTACCTACTAAGTGAACGAACAAGTAGGTTCTAACCGTCGAGTAGTAGCGCTCGCTCGCGCGCTCGTTGACTCTATCCCACTACCCCCCCCCCCGCTTTCTCTCCTCCTTTACGCTTCATTGTACAAGAGAATCACAGATTTGTTTGCTCAGGTTTTGCTCGTCCTATTAGCTCTATAGTTTCTTTCTTTAGTTTCCGTCGTTTGTTTGAAAAAGACGTACGCAGTCCTTCTTCGACGAGTTTAGCAATAGTTTTTAATCTTCGGGCATTGTTTACCGAGAGCGCGTCGTATTTTATGAATATATAGATTTTCGGCCAGTCGAATAGAAGAGGTAAAGAAAGAAAGAGAAGAAAACGAAGACGAAGAAAAAGAAGAAGGTGTTAGCGAATTTACGACGCGAGAAACAAATACGTTATTCTTTGAACGCTGGCAATTTTTTATCCCGTTCTTAATCTGAGAAAGAAGTTTTTTCTCGTTTTTTTCTCAGCGAAAAATTTCTATTTAAAGTCAAAATGTCTCATTCTTATGTAACGATGCGAGTTCTTTATATATATATATATATATATATATATATATATATATATATAAAGAAGGTATACTTTGTTCTTTTTATGATTTAATGCAAAATGTTAATCGTCGAAAAGCCGTTGGGCCATTATTCAATGATTGATGATCCTGGCGTCTGCTGTGTATTATTATTCTGAAACCAAAAGTTGAACGGTACAATGCGTAAGCATAATGTGGGAAAGAATTTTTGTCGCATCAACAGAAATATTACGAAATTGTACAAATTCTTATTTATATGCTAAAAGAATAATTAGAAATTCGACAAATTTAAGTATATATAATACATATTTCGAAATTCCACGAGGAATAATGATGATTGTGTACCAATACTCGAATATGTGTACGATTAAAATAACATTTGTGATTTCATCTATATGGATAAATTTTTCAGATGTCTAAGAATGTGAGATGTTATTACTCGGATTTAAACGCATTAAGTATTATGCCTCTTTCGATGAAATTAAACGGTCTTCATCGAGAAGAACTTATTTGTAAAAAGTTGGATATGGCTATTTCGTCACTTGAATGAAACCAGATTTTGTCATTGGATCGAATGTAGAAGTACCTCTGCTTTCTCTTTAACGTTTACGTAGAATCCTCAGGTAAATAGTTTTAGCCTCGGATTCTAAAATATTAAAAAGATTGTACTATTTCATCTTTATAATGAACATAGTAAGTATCACTGTAGCAATAACGATCAACTCTCCTTTAAATCAAATTAATTAATACCAAAATTTATATTAAGGTTTGTATTTTTTTTATTTGAGAAATTCAGAATCTTCCACGTAAAACAAATATATATTGCATCGTCTGATAATAAAAAAGTTCATTCAAATTAAAATTTTACTTAATTTCTTTATGTCAGAAGTACGTGAAAGTGAAAAAAAATTTCTATAATTCAAGTAATATTTACATCATCACCTGTGCCCAAAAAGGTTCAACCAAATAAAAGTATACATTCAAAGTTCAACAATATTAATCTGGAAGCACATATTAAATCATAAGGATGCTTATTTTGACGATATTCCAAAAATGTAAACTCATGGTATGTACATAAAATGTAATGTAATGTCGTCACCTATACAGGACTGCTATAGAAATGACTGAGACTCTTAAAATTTATTCAATTTACTTTTCTTATTATTTATAAAGTTTATTATTTGAAAGAATATTTTTACAATAACTGTTAATAATATTTATAATTTAACGCAACGTAATTTTTAATTTTTTTTGTTCAAAATACTTTTTCAAACATTTTTCTTGGATCGATACGCGAAAAATATTTTCACTGTCGAAAATAATATTTCGTGAAATTATTTTACATTACTTTAATTATTTCATTATACTAAATGTTTGTTAATTATTAAAGAATTTTTTCTTTCGAAAATGTGTCTTTCTCGAATAACTACCTCAATAAATTTAAAAAAATATACATGGACATATAAAGTAAGAGAAAATTTCACTTAAAATTCTAGAGTGATTATTTGATCATTATTCAACTATTTAAAAAATTCATACTTATACTAGAAATGCTCAGCCATTGCTGTTTATTTAGAAGATGTCGAATTAAAATAAAAAATATAGTCAATGATTCGGAATATATTATTTATTATTATTCGATTATCCGTAGTCGCTTTCTGACTGCTTAACTTTAACTTATATTGTATGCACTTGTGTATTGTTGTGACACTCAAGATCGAAGATTGATATTAAAGAAGTTCCGTAAGGCTTAAAAATCATTTGCAAAGGGTGACCACAAGAAGAAAGAAGGAAGATAAAACATTTACATCTTATGTTACACAAAATTCTTATCAGAGTCCGCCCAATTTTTCGAATCTTCGGCAATGCTATGAGAACTATGAATATCTTTTACATACATTCATATATATATATATATATATATATATATATATATATATATATATATATATAGACATAATATCAAATTTAAATTGAAAATTATAACGGTTAATTAAAAAATTTATTAGGGATTTTTAAATTTAGACTTGGCATGCAGTATTGTTACCACTGGAAAATGCACAGTATATATTATGTTTAATCTGTTTATTATACTGTTAGGTGTATTATTATCATTAGATTCGTAGTTTTATAAACGATCCTTTTTATTTTTAGCTACCAAGTAGGTAATTAGTTGGCCATGACCTTATAATTTCTTTTATTTTAAAATGAAAAATAAGTTTGATATTGGAACGATATTCTCATAATACCATAAGCGTTCATGAATTTACAATTTTTCTGATCCCTTGAAAGTAGGTTTAATATTAAAAAAAAAACTAAGACATATCTTATTGTTTATAGGACAATCTAGCTACTGTTCGCCCTAGCGATCGATCGGTTTTGCAAACTTTACGAGAGCGTGGCAGAGCGGCTAATGCGGCTCAATCTACGTATATACGCGGCACACATTTAGTGATAATGTAAGTTCTGAAATTAATCAAGTTCGTCGCAAATTCTATGCGGATTGAGAAAGTGTGCGTGCGCCTGTTTATATATAGGTGGTGCAGATGAGATTTCAGGCACATACACACAAACTCACTAACAAACACGCACGCACGCACGCGCATATTTATCCGCAACATGGATATCTCGGGCGAAGGGATGAGCGCGAGAAGCGGCTTAATAGACACGTCAGAGTGCCCTACCCCCTCGCACCGGCCGCGGCTGTGGAAACCGCGTTAATTCACGGCCCATCGGCCGGATTTTATAGCCCCCGCGCGCGGATATATATATATATATATATATATATATATATATATATATAACGCGAGCGGGCGTAAGTTATTGAAATCTCGTTCGCCGCCTCCGTATATATATATGAACGTTATACTATAACCTCAGCGTTGCGCCGCGATGCGCACGCGCGCGCTCGACTCATTACCCGTGAAAATCGCGGCCTAGTCGGGGTCCGCGGATTGCCTGTTATAAGACTTTATTACTATATATATATATATATATATATATATATATATATATATATATATATATATATCTACGTACACCAAGCGAGCGCACGCCACCTCATTAAGTGCGTTCCGCGGCGCGCTCGCGCGCATTGCGCAGAGAGGGCTCTCGCGGTTTATTATACCAAATAAATAAATCGACTGGCTTATACGTGAACCCGCCTTTATTTCTGTATATGCACGTAAATATATAAAGCGGAAAAACTGGGATTGTAAAATGAGCGATGACCCACGGCGTCGTTGAACTCTGGATTCTTTATATTCCCGCCTCGAAAGCCGACCAAGTGATGTTGTGGATGGGGGATATAATGTCTATATACATATATATACATATATATATATATATATATATACATATATATATATATATGTATATATGTATGTATGTATATAGTTCCAAGTACGAACATACAATATACGGGGGAGTTTAGTGCGCCACGGAACGTGCACCGAATGATAATAAAACGCAATGCGCCTATGCGTACTGGGTAAAAGGTGAACGTTGCATTATGCGGGGAGGACGAAGAAAGGTTCAAATCTAACCTTATCGCCAAGCTCCACCTGACGGGAGAACTACGTTTGCAGTTTGCGCATGTGCATTTATGTGCCCGTGATTGCGCGTGTCTCTGTATCAGAAAAATTCTCGGAACTTCACTTCACGCCGTAATTGCGGGCGATAAAACTTTTTTTTTCTTAACGCTTGCCCTGGGTTTGTTAAGTAAAAGGTGCGTCTATAAAGGTTAATGCGCCATTAGCGCAATGAATTTTGTCCAGCCGCACTGCACGTCGAGGACATCGGAAATACAAACACAAACTTACATGCGCGTCTCTTTGGGTCGATATTTTTTCGCAATTATATATGCTCGCAACAACGGCTTTCGTGTACAACTAGCTTATCTTCGTCGAAGCGCGTATGTGTAGAAAACTTAGTTATTATCGGAAGAGATACTAAAAATTTTTTTGTTCATTCGATTGTGGTAGCAAAAACGTAAAAGTGAAAATGTATCGTTATAAAAAGTTTTGACAGTAAAGTAAGTAGTTTTGAAAAAAATAGTTTACGCCTAATGTTCATTGCTCGAGTACGATAGATTTCGTTTAATACAATGGTTTTGTAATTATTTTACGCAATAAATCTAGAAAAGTTATAGACATTGTTTAAGCCCCACATCGTGGTTCAAAATTTCTTTTAGCTTTTCCATTTATGAACCAGTGCATCCAAGATCATCTGTATTGTCAATACATGCGACTTTGATTAAACGAACGTATATGTATGAAATGCGTAAATTATCAAATAGTTTCGTGGAGTCTAGAAATAGGAATTTTTTAATTTAAATTCGTATAAACATTGTATAAGTGCATCCTAAAAGAACTACCTATATCGGTTAGCTTTTTCCATTTTATTCGAAAATAATTGTACTGCTTAATTATTATTATTTATTGAAAATCAATTATGTTTTACAAAGAGACTAGGGATGCGAAGCGACCTAAAAATACTTTTTCAAAAATATGCCAGTCAATATAATGTTCTTATCGAAAAAGTATTTCAATAATAATATAAGTTTAGTAAAGACAAATGAAAAACACGCGGCTTCTTTTTCTCAAAGATTTTAAAATAACGTGTATTATCGTTTGTCCATTCCAAGAACGTATCAAGCCCTCCTAATCGAGATAATTAAAACACGTGAAACGAAAACAAGCTCAGAATTACGCTTTCGCATTTTAATCCTCGGGAATATCAATCCGCTCGGCGACATTTGCCGAAAAGGACGTTGGAGTGGAAGTGCGCCGCGTTGGAAAAGAACCGCTTACTCCGGCGCAAAGAGGAATTAGCGTTCAATTCGCGTGGCCCGCGGCTCCCCGGCTCTATTGCTTCATCCGTAAACAAAAGCCTTTTTTTTCCTCCACTCGGCCGTACACGCGGCGACGCTCGTAATGTATACGCGTTACGGCCGGACTCGCGCTCTCTCGCGCACCCGTTACGTATTGTCCGCGCGTGTACGCATAAATATATAGAAATACTCGCGGATATTTTCCATGCCAAGGCGAACTGGACCGGCGCGGCGAGCGCTCGTACGCGATACGCTGGCGCGCACTAAACGGGAAGACGGATTATGGTCCGGCCCGCGGGCCCTCATTGTCCACTGAGAGGGGCGAGGGAGGGGGAGATCGCGGTAAGCCACCTGTTTCGCAAATCCCTGCATTATACTACGCGTAATCGCGCGCGCGCGCGCGCGGCTTATTAAAAATGCCCGCGAGTCGCGGGGCTACGAAGCCGGCCCGGCCGCTTAATTCTCGGCTGCCTCCGAGTGCTTTTTAGACCCCCCCCCCTTCCTCTCAGTCCTTCGCCACTGTATGGTGCATACATATATATGCATATGTGCGAATGTAAGAATGTAAGTGGCTGTATGTGGACTGCCGAACAATGCCTCTCTCTCTCCTCCAACTCTCTCTCCCCCCTCTCTACCCTCTCCCGTCTCTATATATAAATGGTGTATTATACACAGGAATATAATGCCGTTGGCCAAGCACGATATCACTCATATAGTGAGCGAATTATAAAAGCGTTTGGAATAATTCATGAACTTATATATTTTGCGGAGCGCCGCGCCGCTCGCGACTCGCGCAAAAAATACGGCGAGCGGCGAAAGTTTTATATTTATAGCCGTCGCTTCGTGCGGATTTGCTTTTGGTCATTGTCGGCGCATTGGTCAGCATGGGTAGGGGGGGGGGATTAAAGAAAAATAATTATTTACAAATTCTTTATTCTTCCCTACACCGATTGCTACATTATAAGTCGAGGGAGGGGGAGTAAGCGTGTTTGTCGGTTGGGAGGGGGTAAAATCGCGCGGATATGTATTATACTACGACAAAATGACGAGTGATTCATTTCCATGACTATATATATATATATATATATATATATATATATATAACGATACGAGAGTGTATACATTTCGAAAACTGGCCGCATACCTTTCTTTTACAGAACAGTGGCTGGATATAAATCATATAAGGAGGTCGTAAAACGTCATGGAAATATTAAGAGAGGCAAAAAATGGTTATGCCGACGCGCCGCACCGTATAGCTGCGGCAGAGAGCCGGTGCGAGAGCTCAAGATATATATATATATATATATATATATATATATATATATATATATATAAGGCGTGCGTCTTCAAATAATGCCGCGGGAAAGGTGCGCGCCTCTTTCCTCCTGCTTCGAGCGAGTCTGCGTACGGGCACGCGCGTGACGTCGCGAGCGGGACAGAGAGGATTTTCAGCACTCACCGCTGCTCGCTGTATCCACCTCCCGCTTTTTTCCCTCTCGTTTCAGGAGTACTGATCGTTTGCGAATGAGTTCTCCGAGGGACTGTATGTCCAAGCGAATTAACGTGATTTTTTAATAATATCGAACCCTTTCTGTCTACTTTACCGAAACTTTACTGTTCTTTCATTACGTTTCAATTTCAAATTATATATATATATATATATATATATATATATATATATATATAATTTGAATAATGTAAATGTTGTAAATGTTTTTAATGGCTATTAATTTATATTCCAATTTGAAAAGTGCGCAGTGAAATCAGTGAATTTGGAAATTTAATAGTAATTTCTAGTTAAAGATTAATTATTCAAAAAATTATATATAATAAATGGTAAGCGATGATTAGAGTCAATTCCTTCAATCTTAAGAGGATAATAAACTGAGGTCTTTTAATATAAATGCACTTATGAATCGAATAAATTTTTTCGTATAGCTTTGAATATCTAAGAATTTTCTGGGATTCTCACTTTTTGTCCTCCTTAAATTTTCACGATACCGATAAGCCTTCTCACTGGATTTTTCAATTTCAATTTTCAATTTCAATTTTCAATTTTTCGTTTCTGTTATTCAGAAGGCTTATCTTTGTTACCGCGACTCACGGAGGATATAATTTATCATCATTAAAACTAAATGTAACTGTAACTTTATAATGTTTCGATACATTATGTATTTTATATCCAGTTTTATCGCTTTATTAAAAGGCTAAACAAAATTTTCCTAAGTGCAAAATGTCATTTGGCTTACATTTCTCTCGTAAATAAAACTCAATCCAGGCCTACTTTCTAAAGACTGACGTCAATTGGCATCACTGAGGGGATATGTATATATATATATATATATATATATATATATATATATACATATATATATACATATATAAGAGGGGGAGGGAGAGAGAGAGAGAGAGTAAGAGAGAAAGATAAAAAGAGGATTTTTCTTCCGTCTATGCGTGGTGATTAGTGAAAACACAGCGGTTTAAAAAGGCCATCTAGTACAATGTACTCCACGGTGCAATGCACATGGCTTAATTGGATTACGATTATGTCGAGCGCATGTATACCTATGCGTATGTCCGTTACGGTAGCAACACTAACGGAATCCACATGCACTTGCGTATTCGATCGCGAAAAATGTGGCCGCGCGTACGCGCATAATTCCCCTGTGACTGGCGCTTTCCTCTCTCATATCTCTCGCGAAGCAATACATAGTCAAAAACTGAGAACTCGCGGATCGGTGCAGTCTGTCATTTACTTCAATCGCTGTATATACACACACACACACACACACACACATATATATACATATATACATATATACATATATACACATACATATACATACATATACATACATATACATGCATATACATACATATATATATACACATACATAGATGTCCTTTAGGGCCGCATAAATTGTCGCGCGCGCCGTCCGATGTATACGGTCGGGGTATACCGATCGTTCGCCGGGGCTTAAGTGTACAAATACGCCCTTAATTGGACAGTCTCCTGCGGCCGACAGGGTATCATTCCGGTCCTTCCTCCCGCCCGTGACGTCCGTCCGTCCGTCCGAATCGCTCTTTCGCCGTCTCTCTCCATCCCTTGTGTATACACTTGACAGGGCCGCGCCGGCCGCGAGAAGCTGCACAGCCCGCGCGTATCAATCGCGCGAGGAAGAAGACGAAGAAGAAGAAGAAGAAGAAGAAGAAGAAAGGTCCTATATACCGGGCACGTCGGCACGTTTGTATATGCGAAGAGAAAAGGGACGCAACGGACGACAGGCGACGGGGCCGCGGAAATCGCTCGAATCAAGCAATGCTGCGCGACGTCATAAGGCCATCGTGGGTAACGCGATCGAGAAAATGAAGAGTATTCATAGAAGTCGTATTTATTCATACGTAGATATACTGTTCTTTATTACATAATGTAATTTTAAAACACACACACACGCGCGGCACACACACACACAAAAGAGCCGATGAGAAAATGAGAAAATTATCGTTCCTTTTGTCTCACCTGTTCTGATCTTTTTTTTCGAAAGATTTTTTTTTATACTTAACGAGTTTTAAGTTTTCGTTTAACGCTTAGACAATAGCTACTACAGATATTTCAATGCGGCATTATATATCTGTGCTTTGTTCCACTCGTTCATGCAGGAAAAAATTAGCTACTTTAATGCGCGCGTATAGTCGAATTCGATTGTTCGTTGTATACTGAGTCATAGTGTATTTTTTAAACGCGTAATGAAATGCCCGTGTCGTCCATCGCAGCATAATGTAGGGACGGTTTTAGAAAAAGTACTCGTTCATGAATTTTGATTTTATGCAAATAAACAAGATCGAAATAGCAAAGTGAATTTCAGCTGCGGCAATATCCAATATCATTAATGTTTCTCGCCGTTTCATTTAACATATACAACACTTTTTAGCCGATTGAAATAAAAGTAATTATTATTATGACTATTATTATTGTTGTCGTTGTGGTTGTTGTAGTTGCTATTGCTTATTGTTATTATTATAAATCTAATGTATAAACATTATCAATTTCTAAAAATGTATGCAATTAATTTAATTTCTTGCGTTAAGAAGAATAGTACATTTCTTACCGGGTTGGGAAAGGCTTTATTAACGAAACGAGAGGTTTTGCGGGCCGCGTCGAAGTCTAGGATTGTAACGAGGTTCGTAAACAAGCCTTTTCGTACTAGGTAAGGACTGTATTTTTCCTCATTGGAACCGGGATCGAGCGGCGAAGGTAGGATTTGTTAGGTTAGAACGAGGACAAATATTTTATTATGTTTCGCGCATTACATTTGCCTTACAGATATTCCAACGAATGAAGATTCGCGTCAACGGTTTGTCATCTAAGGAACGATTTTTAGTTTCAATTTACGAGTACATCCTAGTCTATTTCAATTGACGTACATGCTACTGTAAAAATCATGTATACTTTATCGATAACAATGAAAGTGTTTATTGTCGATGTCGAAACTTTAAAAACTAGCTGAATAAAAATATGTCAACTATTACTAAGAATGAGTAAATAATGTATTCCGTACTTTCTTACTATTTTCTTTTAATAATTTATTTATTCATCTATCGTTTATTTACCCGAGCCCGTAATTCCAGATCTTCCTTTGTACAAATGTAAAATTGGTCGGAGGAGCGAAGATAATACACGTTATTTTCCATTCTAATTTGAGCTCTCGTACGACAATATAGTTGAAATTTTGCGAACAATGAGCTTTTTACGGGAAAGGAAGAAGCTTTAAAGGCAGACGTAAGACGCACGAAGAAAAAGTTCGTAATTAAAAATTCATAATCGCTTTGAAGGAAAAAAGAACGTAAAGAGGCAGGCTTTAAAGCGCGCGTGAAATTTCTTTGCCGCAGCCAATTTACGAGGTGTAAAGCTGGTTGTGCTTTATGATTTACCGCTCCTCCGCGCTCCGCTCGCTTGGCTCAGCGATTACGGGAGCTCGCGCGCGCGTCGAAGCCCGTAAGTCTTTAAACAAGTGTTTTCTACGGCGCGATGGAGGACAGGGGGGCGAGGAGAGAGAGAGAGAGAGAGAGAGAGAGAGAGAGAGAGAGAGAGACGATTGTGGCGAAAAAACTTTTCTTCCTGTCCAGGCACAGAGCGCGCGACATGATTTATTTTAATAACAACATCTAAATGTATGTAGAGGAGAGGACGGCAGGGGCTAATTCAACGCTTCGCGGCGCGAATCGGGCCGTGTCCATATATACATATATAAATATGCACACATCCAACCACCCACCCACCCACCCACCCACACACACACACACACACACACACACACATATATATATATATATAGAGAGAGAGAGGTAAACATATTCGCGCATGCAGCCCGATTTCGGCACGGAAAACGTGATCTAGAACTGCCGGGGGACCGATCTTATAAAGCGCGCGACCGGCCCGCGCTCGCGCATATATATACATACACACGTTGTTGTTGTTGAGCGCGCGTGCTACATGCGCACGGGGAGAATATACCGCGCGGAGAGGACCCGCATTGTTAGCATTACCTGTCAGCCAGATATTATCGCCGGGGCTTTGAAATATTTATGCTTCTTCATAAATTATTTCCTCACCCGGCCGAGGAGACCCACTCGCGGGACTTATACATAGGGAAAGGGTTTTTTGCTTCTCTTTTTACTTCGTTTTTTCCCCCCTTATTTCTCCCCCCCCCTTTTTTTTGGACGTTTCCGCAAAGTTTTCGCGCGAGACAGAGACGACGGTCGACCGGTCGCGTCGCTATCGTGGCCGATCAAAAATTCGCCGGGCTGCGGAAATTTATTAATTCCGTCCCTCCTTCGCGGCTCGTCATCTCGATGTGGGAAATCTCGCGATCGGATGCGCGTTCATAATTTTCCTATAAGCAACAGAGTGATTTTCTTCTGCTTATTGCTCTCTTGTATTCTTTTAGAATGTTCGAAAAGCTCGAAAATTTTACAAGTGTATACTGTATATATACGTTAACGTTATCGTTTAGAGCAGTCCTTAACCTCTATTCTATTTGCTTAAGTGTCGATTAGATGGTTTACTCGGGAGTTCAGTCGCCTTTACTATGTGGAACGATAACCGTAGAACGGTATTTAATTATGAGAGATAATCATGATAAAGTTTACGAGACAAAAACATATACATGTTGCCAAATTAATATTTTGAAAGATTATTATGTGCTTCTTTTATTGGAGAAACGTTTGGAATTTCATAATGTAACATCTGTTCGCGGATTAATACTATGCGACTGAGAAGGCCTTTTTTATTAAATATATTAATGAAAATTTGGACTGTTTGCAACGTTGGAGTAAGCTAGTGATAAAGTATTAAAATTCTCGATTACTGTGAAAATCGAATCAACATTATTGGGAATTATATAAATTTTTCAAAAATTTAAATAAGTCGTATGATTTTTTTCTTCATAGCAATGTAGGCTCAAAAATTAAAATAAACGATAGGCTAAAAAAACAAGTAATTTACACGCGGATTTTTCTCATGTCATAACTCAGATTACACATATTCATAAATCTACACTAGAGTAGATTTAAGATTAGGCAAAATTTCATAACCGTGCCGTATACAGCACGAAGTAACTGAATACTGGCCAGATTTAAGTTACTTCGCGTTTTCTCACAATAGGGCAGCCATTTAGTTTTACAACCGTTGTAATTATTTGATATGAATATGCAAAAATCGCATTGTGTTATTTCATATAGTAGTTAGTTCTAACCATCTGCATGTCAATTGTATAATTTTACAAAATGCACGTTGATTTTCTTTCTATAACTATATATAAGCTTCTTAAACAATCATCATGATTATTTTTTCTGTTTATCGTCGCGTTGCGATTTCTGGTCACATATATGGTTCTTTATGAACATGTAAAAAATTAATCTATGTGTCGTTACATCATGGTTATGGTAATTTCGAACAAAATAATTAAAGTTAAGAAGCTGTTAGTTTTTACGTTTGCACTATTATCGGATCTTTAAAACCATTTAATCTGCATAAAATATTACGAATATTAACCAACTTAGAAAACATTAGGATATATTTGTCGCATTAAAATTTTTATTTCCTTCTAAAGATTTTTCTTCTTTACCGCGATCGATGCATTACAAAATTATCATCGCATGGACACAAACCCATAACTTAACTTGTTTATCAGTTTAGCATAATTCACATCTGCAAAGATTGAGGCATATATATATATATATATATATATATATATATATATATATATATATAGTTTGTTCAACATTCGAGGAATTCGAGATCGTCGACCATTTATAGTCGAGCAGATCAGCTGATTGATTGGCCAAACGATCTCGCTTCTGCTTCCTCGCTCGGCCGATGACTCGAGAACCGGCAAGGTCGCGAGGCGCCTGCAGTGATTTGCGAATTATGTTATATATATTTATGTTATATATATTCGAGCCCACTCGAACTCCCGCACACGCGGCGCAGCGATTGGCCGAAATATATAATATATTACTTTCTCACGCCTAGTCGCATCAACTTCTGGCGCTCGCGGGCGCATCGCGTTCGTAATACATATGTATGTACGTGAAAAGTGATGTCGGGATCGTCGAGAGGGGGGAGAGGTGCACGAACGGCAGCCACAAAGCATCGGAGGATGGCGACGGGTGGTCGAAAAAGAAAAGGAAGGTGCAGAACGTAGATATGCATTATATATACACACACACATATATATATATATATATATATATATATATATGTATGTATAGTATAGAGCTACTCATGCGGCGAATGCTGCAGGACTCCGCGGTGTTCATGTTGCATATACCCGAGTATTGTTTGTTTGTGTGCGCATATATATATATATATATATATATATATATATATATATATATGTGTGTGTGTGTGTGTGTGTGTGTGTGTGTGTGTGTGTGTGTGTATTTATATATGTTTATATATATATATATATATATATATATATATATATATATATATATGCACATACATGTACGGGCGGACGGATACGAAAGAAATGAAACTCACCGTCTTGAGGGAGATCAAGTGGCGGGGCTACTACCACACGGCCAGCCGATGTTCGCCGCACAAATCACTTCTCATCACAATTACTTTGCCCCCGGTAGCGATGCTTGCCGGTGCATGGTATATGTATACGGCACACTGTGGTCCAACGGTGCGGAACTTAAGGATGGGGAGAGATAGATAGAGAGTGAGAGATAGAGAGAGAGAGAGAGAGAGAGAGAGAGAGATGAGAGACGAGAGATAGATGGAAAACTAGAGAGGGCAGGGAAAAAGAGAGCGTACGATAGAGAGAGAGAGAGAGAGAGAGAGAGGAGAGAGCTAGAGTGAAAGGGGTGGTGAGGGGGAGGAGGAGGAGGACAGAGACAGACAGACGGACAGACGCCCGTCTGGAATGTATCTTCCGCACTTTCGTACAATGATCACGCACACTCGCGATCTCCTTCTACTTCTTCTGCTCCTTCCTTTTTGCTACCGCGTATCCCTTTCTTGTTCTCCCCGTCGTTGACGCTTGTCCCTCTTGCCTCCGCGCCGCGACAAGGGATCGAGCTCTACGTATGTACGATTCACCGATCTGCACTTCTTCTACTACCATATACTTCGTCTTCTTCTTCTTGCCTTCGTCCTTCCTTCCTTGCGCTCGTTCTCTCTCGATCCCTTTCCCTCCTCTCTCCCTCTCCCTCTCTCCCCCTCTCGCTATCACACACACACACGCGGAGATTCCAGGAATATCTCACAACGAGGCAACACAGCCCTATAATCGGCACAAATTTTCTTCGGCGGGTCGAAACCGTCGTCGTCGTCGTCGTCGTCGTCGTCGTCGTCGTCGGTTATGTTCGACTCTGGCACCTCCTTTGGAATTCGGGATTGAATCGCGCCGTTGGCACCGAGCGCCTGGCAGTCGGATATTACTCGAGGCGGGGATGGGATAGCACTGACCGATCGGCTACGATCGACCGACGATGCCTCCACGGAGAATCGGGACGCCGATTAGATTGTCGCGCTGCCGGGATCGGCCAAGCAATCCTGGCACGTAATGCAGCTATGGGGACAGCTGGCGACGCCGTCTTATCTTCGATTTGGATAGGACGCCGCGGCGATTCTTTTGGCTATCTCGGTAGCCGGCGTCGTTCTCTCCCGGCCTCTCTCGCTCTTGTAAGGCGAACGGGCCTGCGCGTTCCTCGCGCGTATCTCACCGACGAGGCTGCGATCGCGAGCCTGGCTCTTCCACAACAATTGACCCTCGGAATCTCGAAGGGATTTAATTAGGCGTCCTCGTTGCCGCGGCTTCCTCTCCCTCCGATCAATCCTCCCTCTTACGCGCCTCTCGTTCCGCTCCGCTCCGCCGCCGCGTCCTCTAGCCTGGGCGCGCGGACTTGGGCCCGGGAGAGGGACGAGCAGTACAAGCAACACGATCCTTCTCTTCCTCGCTCGCCGAGGACCCCGTGTTTCCTCCTCCCTCTTCTTAATCTACAATTTCTCCCGCGTATATCCGACAGCCTGTCGAGGGCGGGGACGGGCGGGAGAAAAAGGAGTCTCCTGTGGGAAAACTATGCGCTCGGCGATGCCTGTCCCGAGATAAGGGAGCGAGCGCGGAGTCGTTTTAAACGCGAGCAGCTGAGAAACGTTCACACTGACGGGGGCAACGAACAAAATACACGCACTGGCATGCGAAGAGGGCAGCGGGTTTCGTCGAGCATCAACTCGTATCAACGCTGTCACACGCGTTTAATCATATATAGAATTCGGCAGCTCCGAGAACGATGCTCGCTCGCTTGTGTAGCACTGTCGCGCGCAATACCGTCACAATTCCGCACTCGCGTTAATCGGCACTCTATATGTGTGACTGTGTGTGCGTGTGCGTGTGTGTGATTGTGTGTCTGCGTGTATCTGTGTGTGCGCGCACTCGCGTGTGTGTGCGTGCGTACAATGCTCGCGCGCTCTCCTGCGCACCTCCACCTGCTGCACGCCGATCGCACGTGTTCCGACGTCGTAACGCCGACGTCGCCGGTCCGTCAGATGGCGCCTAGACGATGACACCGGGCCCTGCCGGAGTGCGAGCACCTTCGCGGTCCCAGTTCCCGAGGTCCTTCCACTCGTGGATAACCAAAGTCGTCGATTTCGCGAGGAGTTTCTGTGGCCGCTCGCGAGGACGTGGTCTACCAACGATCGAGGAAGCAAAAATAAAAACAAACGAAAAAAGCGTCCGGATCGAGCGAAGGGCGCACCACTGTAGAGGATCGGTTACGTGGGCAGAGCTGCGGAAAATAAAAAATCCGAACGCGAGAGCGCGCGCGAGCGGATGACAATGATAATGATATAACAATAGGCCGTGCGTTCTCCGCTGGTTCAGATCTTACACTGAAGACCAAGGTACACATACACATGTGTGGGGCTCTCCTCTCGAGAGGCTCGGAGAGAGCCGGGGCCGGTGCGCCAGCCGAGCAGGCCAGCCGGAGAGCAGGTAGGCTCGCGGAGCGAGAGAGAGCGAGAGAGAAAGAGAGATAGAAGGAGGAGGCCCGAACACGAGGTGGAGGAGGAGGAGGAGGAGGAGGGCGAGGAGGAGGGCGAGGAGGAGGGATGGAGTAGTGGTAGTTGTGCTGTAGTAGTGGAGCGCCCCCGGGAGTGGGGATGACGACGACCGCGCGCGCACACACATGTGTGCTCGTAAAGAGACTGTCTCTCGTCTCTCGCGTATCCATCGCGGCGCGGCGCGCGGTGTACAACGCTGCGCGGCTCCGGGAGGCACATGGGGGAGGGGGAGGGGGGACAAGGGAAGGAGCCCGAGGGAGGGGGAGACGCGGAGCTGCTCACACACGTGTTCTCCTCGATCGCGCGCCAGTGTACACACAAGGGGCTCATTTATATACATCAGCACATTTGCGAAAGATAGAGACTACATATATATATATATATATATATATATATATATATATATATATATATATATATATATGTATATATATATATGTATATATGTATATATGTATGTATGTATGTATAAGAGAGGGCTGCGAGGAAGGAGAAAAGCTCGCTATAGATGCTCATTCTCTCCTTTTCTCCCACCCCCCCTCTCTCTCTCTCTCACTAGCCCATCTATTCGCAAATGTAATTTTATGCCCATTGCAAGTCTTCGACACAAATGGTAGTGGGAGTGCATAATGAGAGAGTTAATAAAAGCTCTGCAAGAGAGCCTGGAATAAAAGGGAAAAAGGCGGATTGATTGATTGATCGATCGATCGATCGTTTGATAGCATGCTCGTTTATTTCAGCTCTACAGTGTACATACATTTGTTTTATTGGAACAACACTGTAAAAGACGTAATGTCCAAGGGCTTGTATTTTTTTTCCTTTCTTTGGAAATGAGTTTGAAAGAGCCTTCGCACAGAAAATTAAACATGCTGTGCAAATATCGAAGGTGAAAAATTAATTAAAGGAAAAAATTGTTTATATTAACCAATGAGCATTGAAACAGCATTTGAACTCTAAGCCCCTGTTACCTACACCCACGAATGCATTATTTTAATATATTCAACGTTACGAATCTACTGCAGCTGAAAATATACCAGTAAAGTAAAAGTACAGAAAAAAGAACATGAAAGTAACGAAAAGCGAAAAAAGCAGTAGAAAATATAAAGACGAGTCAGCGAGACTCTCCGCCGCACTCTGACAGATTGAGTGACGTCCACTTTAACTTTCAAAATTGTATATTATTGAAACTCCGCGTACTCCGAAAAGGTCCCTGAAATTGTAAAAAGTTGAGAAAAAAAACGTATAAAAAGCCTCGGCTCGATCCCAAACAGCTTACTTTGAGACACGTTGCATACCATTAACCGTAGTTCAAAGACTGCGCAAGAAAGGAGATGCAAATAAGCTTGAGATATATTGAGAAGGAAGGAGAGGATGAAGAATGTGCTAGATTTTAGAATTAGAACTTTTAGATGTTTTTATTACGGTTCAGGACACCCGGTCATTTATAGTTAGGGGAAATGTAGATATAAATTACAAACTACACTCTCAATAATACACATAAGTATTTTAGCCAATGCTGGAACGTCAATATTTATAATAAAATTGGATTTTGAATTCATTGTAAAGAGTAACTATTTTTTGTTACTCCTACAATTAAAATTTACAAAGACGTTTGACATAATGTTTTATATACATGCGTTGTATATATAGAATAATTTTTTAGTTAAATCTCTATATAAATACTTAAGTAAGGAAATATGGTAGCTTAATATTCAAATATACAGTTCATAATGTAAAAATACACGCGAGAATTATGTGCAAAATGAAATTCGGATAATTTTTTAAATAATTTTCAAGAAGACCTGCTTTCGAAGAATATTGATTTCAACTGATTTTAACTCATAGCCTTATGAGTTATTTTGATACTTATAAATAAATAACTAAATAAATATTATATATATATATATATATATATTGATATAATTTATATTGATATCAAATTCTATAGTTAAAATATTAAAATATGTCTTAGAAATTTTTTAATTATCATTTCACAAGTTCCATAAAAAATGTAGTTTTCGAATTCATTTTATTATATAAATCTTTTTTATTTTATTATATTAATATATTTATTATAATTTATTAAACAGTACCAAAAATTAAATATAGTGAAGTATGTATCTTAATTGAATAGAAGCGGAAATATCAAGACAGATTTGTGTACTTATTATTGCTGGAAGAGAGTAATGCAACATTCTCAGATTTTACGTTGCAGAAACTTTGTAATACAACGAGAGCAAATACTATAATTTTAATTACTATTATTTTTTATGAATTTCAAATGATTTAAATTTTTTTAGTATGAAACATGCTTTTATTTTGATATTTCGTCGGGAATTTTTAGACACGATGTCCAATGAAAAAGGCTGTTTGTAATCATTGATGCATTCTAAAGGAAGTTTTTAAGAAAAGTTAACAATTTTTGGACTCTAATCTAGTGATTATATTAGTTGTTAATAATGCTATATAATGTTAATTGCAATGATTTTTAAAGATATAAAGTTTATAAAAATCATCGACAGGGGAAATCTGGTTTGATTGATTCGTTAGTCAAATATCGGAAAGATCAGACTTTTTACCAGTAGAATATTGACATTTACTGGTTATTATTTTCAAGCTTATAATCATCTTACTAAAATACTAAAATGTCTCAATAAATATAGATAGAAGTGAATTCTTATTGGGATGTCACATAAAACCTCTAATGACTATTTAAATATCGAATATTTTACTGAACTTTATAACCAGTCTATATCAGAGATGGTACATTAATGAGTATACCAATGCATTAGTATAATTATTAATTTTTATATAGACGTTAAGACTGTTAGTAAAAGACTGAACTCAGTAATTCAAAACAAGTATAATATCTCAGCATAAACATGACAATTACAGTGGTGTTATGGTTCTGCAGCAATAACTATTAGAGAAAAAGGCGTAGACACAGGGAGACAGTGTTATTGAACTCTAGAATTACAAATGTCGTGCACTGACTGAACAAAAAGGAGTAGATCTATTTTCAGAAAGCTTCTGAGAATCCTGAAGTACATACAGGTTTGCAAAAACGTGCGTCGGATGCTAGTGGAATCTCTATACCGGTTAAAAGAGTGACTTATTCAGGATTGACAGCATATGAAACATTATCAACTACGTGGATCAGAGTTGTTGCAATCCCTTGGAAAGTCTCGCTATATCAGACCTATAGAGCAAGTTCTTGAAAAGTACATTGATAAGTTTACACTGACAAATTGCAATGATGCAATATATTTTTGACAGGCTAAATATAACGACACCTGAGTTAATTCCAAATTTGACTTGCAATTGTATTGTTTCATCATATAAATCTGACATAGCATTACAATCAGCTATCGATATAACCTTTTTTGGATTAATGAAAAATCTCTTGTCCGACTATCATTTGATTTTTTGGTTTATATATAAGAATTTATTGATTTGGTTGGAGTATGAGACATTCAATACGTTAATTACAGTGAGATGTAGATCCAATTTTAATATAAGCTTAATTCATCAGGAGAAACATATGAAGCTCTACTTCAGCAACAATGGTAATGAAAAATAGTATTGCTCACGCACTGAAAATTTTATTCGCCAGGCCGATCGATTTAACAGAATTCTTACAATGCTTAGTGGAAAAACAAGCCGATGCAGTCACGTCCGTACAAGTGCTTGCATTCGCAGCACATTCATCTAGTTGCGCTTCACTCCTTCTGTCTTTCTGTCTCATGCGAGCTGCGATACAGTGCAGAATCTCCCATGTGGTGTACGCGTACCCATTTTTTGCTCAATCCTCCCCCTCCCTTCTCGCTCGCCCAGTAGGTCTGCTTCGTGCTGCGGGCATTCCGTCCTTCTCTTGCTCGATTACGCGAGGTGTACAGGTAGCTCTTGGTTTTGTGAGAGAGCACACGAGTGTGGAAGACAGGTTGGGGGAATGAGCGAAAATGATGGAGAGAATGGGTGTGCGACAGAGAGAGTGTGAGAGGGAGAGAGAGACAGGGCGAGACAAGCTCGAGCGAGTGAGGGGAATCGGAGGAGGAAGAGTAAGAAAAGGAGAAGATAAGGAGGAGAGTGAGGGTCTCACGAGCGACGCGGACGGAAGATATACCGGAGGAAAGGGACAGAGATGGAGAGACGCGGGCGAAGACATGGGGGAAAAAACAAAAAAAGCGAGAGCGCTAGATGGTGGGGAAGTATGTCCGTGGCCGCCGTTGCTGCCGATGCCCCGGAGGAGAACTGCTGCTGATGCACGCTTTGTTGTGCTGCGAGGTCCCCCTCCCACACTCTTCTCCCATCTCTCTCAGGGGATTCGAATCGGGCGTCCACGTAGATAAGGACAAAAAGACGAAGGGGTCGTATCGATGCAGTGCGTTGCCTACAGGGTTGAGTATTAGTATACAGGTTGAGTACAGTAGTGCATACGATATTAAGAGCGATGCCTAGGTGCTTACTTTGACTATTTCCGGATCCCGTTTCTATCTGGACGCTCTCGCGATCGTTAAATCGTTAGGTATGTATTACATGGAGAGATCTGCGATTATATACGGAGGAGCAAGTGCAGAAACCGCGTGGGTTGAGCGTAGATCTATGAGGAAAAATTTTAAACAGAATCATCAAAGACGTATTGAGTTAGTTTATGCGACTGCAGATTTCGAAGAAGGAGGAAACAAAAAAGAGACAACGTTCAATTATTATCGAAGCCAAAGATTTCATGCTCGTAAAGCCTGAGAAAACAAAATAGAAATTATCAATGACTTGCTCGAGCCATCAAAGACGTGTCCGTCATCACGTTATACCGCGCACTATATAATTCGATCGCTCTTCTTTAATCCATCTTAGGCCCGCGACGAAACAATAACACCGTCTTTTCGTTTTCATTATCCGAGTTCGTCGAACCTCGGAGAAAAGCAAATACAGTGACAAATTGTGACAACAATGAACTACAGAAATGACCTAAAATTTTAATTTTATATCTATTTTGCAGTCTATCGTGTTATAGGTCATTGCTCCCATTATAATAAATTGTATATGATAGTGAATAGCCTGTAGTACAATTGAAGTATAGAGCTAATTAAATGATATATAAAACAGTTGTGTACATGGGAGCTTTCAACAGGCTTATGACATTAGATAGTTTTACATGCAAGTGCTGAATACTGAAACAAAATATATTTGAATCCTTCGATCTTTTAAAGAACAAGTATTGCACGGTATTAAAATTTAAGAAGAGTTTAATCAATAATTCCTTGTGAAGGACCTGTACTATACGTGAACAACTGACGTTTTCACTTAGCGATTATATTGGATACAAAGATAAATTCTTCCTAATTAGAATAAATTTCCGATATTATTGTGAAACTATCCAGGATCGAAGTGTTATTTAATTTGTTTAACTTATTGTGAGAAATTTCATCTGCATGTTTTACATAATTGAACTTGATAAAAAGTAATGAACAATTGTTGGACAGTTGTACCTAGTTTTTCATAAACAACATGAATCTTCATTTTGATAGGAAACTTGAATCCAAAGTAATGATCAATTCTGGAATAGTTTCTCATCATTTTTATTAACACATGTATACATGTGATTTATACCCAAACATATTGTTCAGGTAAAACATCATATTATTAAAATCAGTACTACCAATTTCAATAAAAAAGGAGAATAAAATTCAATTCATATTTCCAAATGCTTATAATAATGGGCGAGAGCCTAAGAGATGGAAGATGGTGCAGCCAGACGGGATTGTCAATTTAAAATGACCGAATAGTTCCAGCCATTTTATTTGTGCCTCAAGTCCTACACTGCTTTACTACGATGAGCGACCGGTCTACCTGTCATCTCCCTCTTATCTGGGGCAATCCATTCATCTACCACTCTCTCTTTCTTTCATTCCCTTTCAAGGGACTTTCCCCTTTCCCTTGATACCCTTATCTGACATTCCGATCGGTGCAGTTTCGGCCCTTTCTGTCCAATCTTCGCTTTTCGACACGTTATAGCCTTTATCAATTGATTTTTTTCCACTGGCACATTCTTATCGTCAGACTGCCCTCATCCCGTATATATTCTTGAAGGTCTTTTTTAAATTTATTAGAAGTCATGGGTAATCAAATTCGATTGCACCTCGAAGCCAAGGTCATCTTTGCTTAAGTATATCAGACAACTAATTCGACCAAGACATATAATTCCTGTTTATATAAATATTACATTTAATATTTTAACGGATCTGGTTAATTTATTGTTAGTTTTTACTTTCGTAGAATTGTTCAAACTTTCCATTAAATTGGATAGTAGGTTGAAAAGTTGATTTTAAGTTTAACAAGGTAAGCACATAATCATCTCGTTTGGTAACATTAATTTGCTTGACGTTCGAATTTTGAACTTTATTATATAAGTAGTGTTTTATTTGATTGAATTGTCAAATACTTCGGAATAAAAACTATAGCTTGTAAAGTCTAATTGTCGTAATTATTTATTTGTTCTTAGTGAATTATACAATTGGCTTTTATATTTTTACGTCTGAAAAATTAAATTTTGAGTAAATTTGCACAGCTGTATTCGCTTTCCACGAATAAAGTTCAAATATTTAATTATTATCCGTATGCATATTTTTATATAACTGAAACAAAAGTTTTTCACGCAAAAGTTTAGGTTCTGTGTAATATTAGTAATCGTTAAGCTAATAATTAAACTTGAGGACAAAAAAAAATGTAGTTCAAATGTATTTAAATATAATATTAATTAGAGAAAATAAAAATATAACATTCTTTGATTTATAGTCATTATTTAATTTTTCAAATTACACACATTTTTCACAAAAGTTCAAATTTACCAATGCGCTCTTGTTTGCTTAAGATAACAACTTTCTTGTCTTTTTAAACAATATATTGTAGTTTTGTTATTTTAGAGAATGTATCACTTATTTTTATATATTTGAAATAATTCAAAGATAAGATCACAGACATTTCATTTGATAAATATTTCTGCTTTAGCACAGAATAAATTATTATGATAGCAGGTCTTAAGGTTTTAGGAAAAATTACGTAAAAAAATCAACTATTAAATAACGTATATTGCATATTTCTTTCATTGTTTTTCTAATGGTTTTATTTTTAATTTTGTTAAATATTACAATTACACTATTTTTTCGACATATTTTTTTCGAAATATTGATAAAAAGTTTTTAGTTAATGTAAATTGTTTTTAAATAAAAATGCAGTGAAAACTGATAGAGAAACGCGGTTATTAGGTTCATATAATAAAAAAACGGTAAAAATAATAGTAAATCAGTTTAACGATTCGAATTCTTTAGTAAAACATGAAACTGCTTTTCGAATACAGATTGTAATCGGGTTAAATTTTCAGAATGAACAAACAATTGCTAATTACTGGTCAATGAATCTTACAGATCACCGCCGTAAACAGTTACACTTTTTAATTTTTTACTAAGGTTATTTTTCTTAGCATATATTTTATTGAAAAAGTTTATTAGAGTAATACAAATTTTTGATCGTAAGAGTTAAAATTTTTTTATTCTTTTTTCAAGATATTAATTAATAATCGAGTGTTCAAAAATTTAATCTCAGAAGTAAATTTAATTTTTCAAAAAAAGTCCCAATTCCAAGCTAAAACAATCTTCTTCGTTGAAAATGCAAAATTCTCAGATATTATCAGATATTTTCTGGCTCGTCTATTCATAAGACTTTGAGCAGCCGAAATCAATGCGATAATTAACTACATTTAGTTGCATTGTAGTTACAATGCGATAATTAACTATATTAATTAACTACATTTTAACGCAAACAAAACAGCAAGCGCACGTTGACTGCGAGTCTGCAGCTCGATAGTCGATTTACCCTCCAAAATAAAAAGCTCAGCAGATTTATCGCGGGTAACTTCCGCGCAACTGTCTACCTTCGTCTAAATTTTTTGTCACGGCGTGCGCATCATTGATTAATAACAACATTTTAATTCACCGCTGCCTGCAGAAATAAAGGAGAGAAAAAAATACGGTCGACAATTAAGAACGTTTTACCGCAACAGTGCGTGCCTGCGTCTTTATTACACGCCTCGACACTCAGAAGCACCACACGCAGATATACATACATACATACATACATATATATATATATATATATATATATATATATATATATATATATGTACATATATATGAACGGGACCATCAGGCGCGAAATCCAATTTCGCGAGCGCGCTTATCTTTCGTGTGTTCGCGCGTAACGAACTTCTCGTGACTAATATCGACGCGTCGCCGCGCCATAACTCAAGCCGCGCGCCGTTCTCCTCCTCCCCCTTGGCTCTCCGAGGAGGTAACCCCCTCCACCTTCTCCCTAGCCCCTCCCCCGCCGCTTTTTTCATCGACTTTATTCCGAAATCTCTATATATAGCAATGCGCGCTTATAGAAACGCGGTCGATCGACGGAGCAGGACGCGTCGGTTCGCGGGCTCGTAACGTTAAAAGGACCGGGCAGACCGGGGAGATAAGAGCAGGGGCTGCGGGATGTCTCTGATTATACACCTCGGCGTTGGGGCAAGCCGACAAAGCCCGGATACGGCGTGCACGGTGCAGCGGGCTGCTTTACCGAGGATTTTTTCGTTATCATACGCGAACGAGTCTCTGGCCACGCCTCGAGAGCGCCCGGCGCGGGAACACCCCCCGTCGCTTGCGCGTCCTCTCTTCACTCGCTCTCTCTCTCTCTCTCTCTCTCTCTCTCTCTCTCTCTCTCTCTATGTCTCTCTTTTTATATATACATATATTGTGCATAAAATTTACGCGGGACGAAGCTGTGCAATCAAGCTGGCGCGCGATTCCCTCGGCCGCGCGGTCATCATAAATAACCGGGCGCGGGCAAAGCCAAGTACTATATATACGGGGGCTCGCGACCGTTTCTTTATTTTGCTTGGCTAAAGTCGCGCGAGCTCTGCCCACCCGGCCGTCCCCTAATAGACTCGATAGCGCCGGGGGAGACTGAGAGAGAAGGAGAGCCGCGTCTCTGCCCCCGTATGTAATCCGCGTACCCACTGTCAAACCCACTCCTCGTACATATACACATATACGTACTCCAATTTTTCCGCGCGGTCTCGGCGCGTGCGCACTCTTTTCTACGGAGCCATGTGGCTCCGAGGGGGAGTGTAACGGGGCGGGGGAAGGGGGCCCTCGGTCTTGCGAGCATATTGTACAAAGAGTAAAAATACAAAGGTATACACGCGGAACGTGCGAGCCGCGCGCTCTCCTTCCGTGCCGTTTTGTTTTTCCTCCGCTGCGGGCGGGTAATTCAATTTTGACAACGTTTAATTACGCGTCAAAATTATGACTCGCGCGTACATATACACGTGCGAGCTCCGTCCGCAATCGTACTATAGTCCGGGGGAGGTGGTGTTGCGAAATTTAGGTTCCGCTCTGTAGATGATAGTTGGGCACTGTGTCGGAGACCGATGGTAATTCGCGTGAACTAATTTGTTACGAGAGTGTGTTTGGAATGTAAATTACGTATAAGTATAACCCTTGGAGCTTCCTTTATATTAAAATTATTTAAAAATACGCGCGTGACGATTAAAGGGGCTGTCCAGGTCAATTTTTACCGATTCGATTGAAAAAGTTCTCCGCTTTGATTGACATTATCTGCAAATGAAAATTTTAATTAAGGCTGCCACTTATTTCTACATCCGAGCTGCGTTACTGCAATAAGATTCGAGCGAATTCGTAAAACAGTCTGGAAATGTATTAATGTTTTGAAAAATTCATAACGAAAAATTCTAAATTATTTGACGAATCTGCTTCAGACTTTAAAGTAAAGTAGATGTCAACAAAGAGTATATTGTATGCGTAAATTTTGAAAAGGCCCAATATCTGCGTACAATATTCTTAAGAAAGTGCCCGTTAATTGATTGCTCAGATGTGAACACGGATGTTATTTCCCTCGGCACTTTCATGCATCTAAATACGTTTGGTGAAAAGTTCAATATTGTACATTGAATCAGAATTAAATATATCGGATACTTGCTTATACAATTGTGTAATGCTGCAGTGCATTCTCGTCACTGTCAATAATTATGAGACACCAGAAGATCGCGGTGAAATCGCTCACCACGAAATCGACGATTGGCAAAGACAGGCGCGTACCTAATAGAGCACCAAAATCCATCGGCAGCACCAGCTTTCTGGGGGCGAAAACGTGTAAAGTAAGAGGAAACTTCAGGGCGATTCTTACGCGAGCAATTTCGAACGTCGCGACGGCAGATCTATCGACTCGGCGCGCGGCGACGGAGCTGCTTTATCCTCGCTAATACTCGCGCGAGAGAACGTTCCCTCGGACATACCGGGCGGGCAAAGGCGTCGGGGTCGACTGTCGTCGCGACAATGCGGCCACGGCTCCATTGGCCCCGCGGGCTGATCGGCGCCGTGGCTCTCGTCGGGGTCCCGAGCTGGCGCGGCGAGGTCAGCCACGAGGAAAAGCGCGCCTACCGTCGGAGGAAAGGGGCTCTCCAACGCCCCCCCCCAGCCCTCCCGCAATCTCTATTACGCTCTCGCTCCAGCTCGTCTTTGCCGCGACGAGCGTAGAGCGCGAGAGCCGCGTCTAAGGGCAAGGCGAGCGAGAATATACAAGAGCAAGAAGAGGAACGAAGACATGTACAGATATATACATAGGCGAAGCGTCCGGTCCGGCGCGGCCGGCCGACCGCGCCGATAATTCGATAAAGCGTCCTCTCATTACCCTATTGATTGGCCCATTGTGAGTATACGTTTCTCGGCCGAGTGCTCACAGCCGCGCTGGAAGGATAGAGATAGGCGAAGAGCTTTTAGCTCTATACGTTGCGACGCTCTCGGCTTCTTTCTCGCTCTCCTTGACACTCCGATCCCACCCCCCCCACTCTGCCCCTCTTTGCCCGCTATGCTCTCGCGTGGTCGGGAAGCTGTTGCGGCTCCTTTGTAAACGCCGCCTTCGACTGCGATTATATGTATGTCTAGATATGTGTGTGTGTACGTGTGTGTGCGCGCGCGCGTGTGCGTGTGTATATATATATATATATATGCACACACATACATCTAAACATATACATATCCAAGTAAGTAGTTAGCGCACTCGTATGTCCCTCTCAATTCCGTGCGCTCGCGTCTATAGTGTGCCAGGAAGATGGAGGGTGTGTATTATAGAAGCGATATCCCGAGTCGGCCCGCAGGCGCGCGCATCAAGCCGAGAGCCGAATTTGTTGCAGCAAGGGCGATGCGTCCCGTCGCTGCGCTCGGTGTGACGGCGCGCGTTAACTTCGTTTGAGGACAGCGCGGGCGCTGCCCCGTCCTATACCGCGAGACTGCCCCGGGGCTTACGCCGGAGCAAGGAAAAGCGTATAGAGGGAGGAAGTGACCGGCGGGTCGTACGGCGTTGGGAGCGATGCACTTACGATTCTCGACTCACGCGTCGAGACGAGTCGTTGTCGCGTAAAATATCCTTTCTGTGCTTTACTTATCTTTATAGGTCCATTAACCTTACTATTCGAATTTCTGATTTTATAAATAATATGTTGAACTTGTATATAGTTTTTTAATATGCCGTGCAAAGATATTCTGAGCTTTAATTGATCAATAACATGGGTAAAATACATATACTATATTGTTTATAACAGATTTACGTGATCAATTAGTTTGATAACGAAATTTATTACTATTACTACCTACGACATTTAATTTATAATCTAATAAATTTATGCAGTTTTGATGTTCTCATTCTCAGCTTATCAAAAGTGTCGAATCGAAATGAGTCGCGTTCGAGAATCGTCTTCAAGCCAGTGCTGCAACAACTAATCTCCGGTAGGGGTTTTCTCAACTCAACTCATCTCGGTAGAGAATTTCCTTAAAATTGTGAGCTGAGTTCTGTTACCCCGGTTGCTGCGCCCCTGGTACTCACTTCGGTATAATATGAGCAGCGAGCATAGTGTACAACGAACATAACGTTTAAAAAAATAACTTAATATACATGCTAGTGAGTCTGTCTTCCAAAAGTTTTTTGATAAAAATGGTTATTCTATAAATTAAATTTATCAATTCTTTTTTATTCGAAAAAATACCTATCTATACAGAATTTTATTTATGGGGACCGGTTAATGAATGCCAATGGGACTCACTTTGTTATAATATTTTAGAATTCACAGAGTAAAAATAACCGTTTAAAATAAACCACTAGTGAAGTGTTGCTTTCCTTACTTTTTTAATTTATTAGTAGTTTGCACTATATTTATATTATTACGAAACTGTAGAATAATAAAAAAATAATTAACAGAATGTATACATGATTAATCATTACATACATATTATTGTCTTGTTTAATTTATACTAGAAAATATTTTTATACATCTTAAAGTCATTGCAAAATAATGTACTGATTGTCATATAAATATCATATAATCATATAACATAATGACAATCAGATTGTCTCATCGGGAGTGTAAATACCTATGAATGGAAATAATAAAAAAAAGAAATAAATACCTTACATTGTGGTTTATAAACACTGTAAGACAAATAACAATACTTATTTGATTATCTTACAGCAGGCCACATAAGTATAAGTTTTCTTTTTTATATAACTTTTTTATATAACTAACAAAGTATATACAACTAATTTTTAAATAAAAGTTTAATATTGTCATATATATATAAGATATAATACATAGGAAATAAAACATTAAAAGAAAATATAATAATGCATCAGATTTACAAACTTTACACAATTTTGTATTATGCACTTATTCTATCTTTTGAAATAAATATATAAAGTTATTTTTTTAAACCTTATGTTCGTTCCTATTGATTCATTAATTATTGAGAATATCAAAACTCAATACATTGATACATATTTTTACATATACTTGACTTTTTAAAATTGTTTTCAGTAGTTCTTTTTGTTCAATTTGCAAAAATAAATGTAGTACACACACGCGCGCGCGCGCGCGAAATCTATAGATACATAACTTTCTTAGACCCTAGCAACACTTTTCTTGGAGCACTAGATTCATAAGGCAAGCCGTCCAAAAATGCATTCTTCCATATTTTTAAAATGAGAATCTTTTTTGCACGGAAATTTTTTCATTGTATTCAAGAAATCCACAGCTTCCAAGCCTTATCACGTTGCATTTGGATGCAGTTTGATGATGCTATAAATATTAGAATTTTTAAAAATCGACTTTCAATGTATATAAAGCATGACCAATTTTCAATATATATATATATATCATTTGCTCTGCTTATCTGCGGACCGCGATCGCGCTCCTTATTTTTATGTATTTATAGTTCCTATAAATAGTACAATTCAATTGTTTTATAGTTCCTAGGAGAGGACATTTTAAAAATAAAATAATTTTCATTTAAATTATATGCTTGGTGGATGTTAAATCTATTAATGTTTTATTTGAAAAATTGTGATTGGTAAATCGAGTTCTATTATTATTTCGACTTATATTTTCTAAAGGTTGCTCGCCAAAAATTTAGTCCTTTAAAATGTTGTGTGCCAAGAGTATCAATTAAGAAAGCTACTCTGTAGTGGAAATATTAAAATTACTATTCTATATTTTTGCTAGTTGTTTATCGTTTTGTATAAATATAAAGCAAAACACAGTAAATAGCACATTAATATTTCTAAATAATTTTCTGAATCAGTTTCAAATTTTCTGTAACGAAATAAATTCGAATATATTTGTAAATCACCTTGTAGTTCAATGAGAGCCTTTCTCTCGTTTCGTATTTTATTTTATAATTACACAAAATACACAATATAGTGAAAACAATACGATGAAAGTATTTCTACTTTAAGTCACTATTATTCATAAAATGTATTCATCTGCATTCTTGACATTTAATTAGATGCTTCCTAAGGTAACTCAAAATTATATACACACGATCAAAAATTATTTAGTAGAATTGACACTTGATCGAATAATATAATGGAAAAGCTTATAACGCTAAACTATGACATTTTGTGCCAGATTTGGTTCAGTCCGAGTAAGGGAACTCTTACTATATCAAAAAAAATTCAAATTATCTCTTTGGAATTTTGGAGCTTAAGCGCTTTCATTCCCAAAGCATGGTAAAGTGTATTAATTAAAAATTTTTATACATATCTTTATTGAAATTAGAATGGACTATTTAATATCAAGAATATTTTACGATAACATTTTAAGCAGCAGAATTAACTCTAGTGAATTAACTCTAATTAATTCTAATTGACTTTAATGAATCTATATTGACAAATATATTGTCTTTTAATAATTTGCCAGTTGAAGTTTAACGGAATTTACGCTTGTATTTTCGGCAAAGTATATACTCGCTAAAGCGTCAACTGTATGTCGAATACCAACTGACAATAACTGGAAGACTATGCATTTTGCGAGCGTAAGCTGCTGAAAATGTTCTGTTTTAAAATTTTTTAAATTACATTAATTTTATAGTCATTAACAGAATAGTCGATCCATAAAAAATTTTTTTTCTGTAAAGTATATCCATTTCAGTTAAAAAGAAATAGTAAAATTGAAAGCAAGAAGTATGAATTTTGTCACTCATATCACTAGACAATGTCACCTGACAGTCTTTCTTTAGTAGTTTAATGTTGAATGACGGGAATCAGTATCAGTCGAGTGTCCATATACGCCAAATGTTTCGTATCCGCAAAAATACATTTTCAACAGCTACCTTAATTTATTCGATATGTTTTTGTAAAGCTTTCGTCAGGATTTCAAGTGGATTCATGTAATAGAATCGAATACATTGTTTCCTCAGTTCGAAAAAGTGATTTTGAAAAGAATTCGTTTAAAGTTTCAGAAGTGCCCGAAACGTAGCATCTCTAAAGGAAAAGTTATTTCGAAGCCTTTTTAAAGTTATCTCTTTGCTTCATAGAATTAATGTAATATTATATTTTTAATATAAATGTATTATTTGAACAAAAAGAAAACTGGATAAAAAATAAATATATAAGAAAATGCTAGAGTACTGTTAGTCAAGGAAATAGGTACGTTATAAAATAATAATTCATAATAGCTAGATAGCCTAGTAAGAATAATTTATTTAAGTATCAGGAATAGATATTCAATTCAATTAATATTCGCGATGATTCCAATTCAAATATCTAAGTAACATAGATAAGCTCCTCGTTGAAGACCCAAATAAAGCAGTTGTTTCTACATTTTTCGTTGTTAATATTTAATTTTGATGTAATCAAATATTTTTCTAAATATCCATCAGTCATACGAGTGTTCGCCTGCGAATTCATTCACTCGATTATCCCTCATAGTTACGAGGAAGCAGAGCTCGGCTAGGGAAGAGCCATCTCTGTTCGGACGCGGTCGAATATTATACTAAAACTGGCCCAAAATTTACACCGTTGAACGAAATGGACCGCGACCGAGACAATAAAAGCCAACGGTTTTAGGAACAATATAGAAACAAGGTCGAGGAGACCCTTGATCACCGAGCCAGATAATAATTCGGAAAAATGTCGCTTCTAAATCTCCCTGGGCGATGAATCAGCCTCCCGCTTTCCTATATATGTATATTGTATATACACAACGCACTCGTACCCCAAGCGAGAGTCCGCGCGCGCGCGCCTCGCTCGAAGACGTGTCGCCGGTGCCCCGAATCTTCATCTATCACGGCCGGGACGAACGGATTCCGTCCGATCGGCTACGCGCGCCCGCCGCCGGTCCTCCGTCCCTACGCGTGCCCGGAGTGTGCGCGAGGGACGGAGGGGGAGGGGAGGAGGAGAAGGAGCGACGCGCGGCTCCTCTAATTGAATCGTCGGGTCAAGACGGGCGAGAAACTGACGGACGGCGAGGCGCGCGAGCGCGCGAGCCCGAGAGGACCGGCGAGTCATTCTCGGGGCGGACGGGACGCACACGGCGATTCCCCCTCCCGGAGGACCGTTTGCTCGCGTTCTCGTCCCGAGGACTTTCACCGACGTTCGGAGGGCAAGCCGGACAAAAGTGTGTTTGTCCGCGCCGTCCATATGCATACGCAATTGCCTATTTTATCGCGTCCGCGGGCTTTGATTAAAAGTTGGGACGTTCGTCGACGTATTGCTCGGACCATTGCCGTATGGAGATATAGTTATTTATGTATGTAGGAGATCCTGCCAGATCGAGCCGCTCGCATAATCAGGTCCACTATGACGTATTCGCTTGATTTAGCAAAAAGCGACATTAGCATAATAAGAATTATCGCGACACGGGACGCGACGCGTTTCCTCGATCGTAATTTTAAACATTCGCGATAGTTTATGTATCTGTATGCCTACGGCTTTCTCGTTATGCGCGAGACACTGTTGAAATATCTTTCTTATACGCACGATCAAAGTTTACGCATACTTTACGATAATTCGCCTCTTTGTCCGGCAAGTTATTTTCTGTCTGTAAACGTGGACTATAACAGTATAATACTTTGCACGGGCTTAATTAAGCTAGAATTACAAGAAAGACTTCCTATTATATATGACATTGATTTCGTCTCCGTGCATACAGAAGTACGGCCAATCTAACTATTACGTGGTAAATTTGTCCGTGAAAACGTATACCTAACTTGGCTTATTTAATTAATATACTACGCGATTATCAATCAGTCGCACTAAATTTAATGATAATATAGGACCTCGTTGAAAAAAAACTTGGGCTCTTCGCAATAATTTTTCTCTTGCTCAAACAAACTGACATTATTCTAATGGAGTATATTAATAAATTTTAATATGCTTGCAACTATGTTTCGCGAATTCGAGGATCGAATAATCGTATTTCATCGTCTCGAAACCCCTGCAGTCTTTAACTTTCTCCTGAAACTATTTTTGCATTAATTATATTTGTTTAAATGGTATATGGTTTAGCAACTTTCCAAAGTCACCGGCTTGTGCTCATGATAGAGCGACAGGTTGCTTTTAGCTATGATTTTTATTTTTTTCGGTGTACGGGGATTTAAATTTTACATTAGCAGCTAACAATTTATTCTATTTATCTAGATATATATATATTCATTAAAACGACTTAGGTTTTGGTAAATGTAATATTTGAATATTTTTTATCCTTAATTAATTAATATCGCATTATTTACTGAAATATTAAAACTGATTCTCTTCTTTATTAGGTTTTTTCTATTCAGTAAAATTTAGTAACAACCGTTTTTCATTTCTAACTAAATTCCTATTAACAATCAGAAAATATTTTCTTTTCAAATGTATTTTAAAATAAAACCTTTTCAATGTACATATATTATATACAAATGTTTTATAACTTACACAATTCTTATTTTGATCTATTATTTTTATTTTGCAATCGTAAATACTATTAAATAAAAAATTTATAAATTATTCAATTAAAAAGATTCTTTTCGTATAATAGAATATACTACCGGCAGCGTGGAACTATTTTAATTTAGATATTTGAATATTTGAATTTCAAAGGATTAATTAATTTTTTATTTATTTATTTATTAGTAGTCGCACCCCCTTGCTGTAGTATTATTACTCTGCTAAGTATTACAGACTCTGACTTTTATACAATATATTATATTTATATTATAGCCATAATTACATATGGTTGCTTAAATTTATGACGTCTATAAATTTAATAATCATTTTCCACTATTCTTTTTCGTTGAGTAGTTCTATTAGATTATCCCTTAGCTTGAATTTTCTTCGCTCTCTTGTATATTTGGGGCAGTCAATTAGTATATGTTCACATTTAGTTGAATAAGACATCCCGTCGTAGCATCTGATCCCGTCTGCTGAGTTTTACGACTGGATTTGGCGAAGACATATCCAGTTTGATATTTCTTACATGACTTTTGTTTGAAACCACGGTCCAGATATTATTCCACTGTTTCATAATGGCTGTATTTATACTATTTATCCGTTCTTTTTTCTTAGTGTCCGAGGTGAAATCGTTTATTCCATGACATTTTCTTCTAACATGTTTCTTGCTCTATAGTAGAATGGTTTTTTACTTTTTTAGTTCTTTACTTAATTTTATTTTTATAAAAACAAGTTTTAAATGTCTATTTTTTGAAGTATATATATATATATATATATATATATATATATATATATATAATAATAATAATTAAGTAACTTTCAAGCACAGAATTCACAAAGTGAATTCAATATTCACAAAGTGAATTCAGTAAAAGAAAATAGGTTCTGAACTTCATAATTATTATATTTGTATGTATATTTTTGAAAAATTATTCTCCTGTCTATTGTAAATTGTGAATAAAAATCTATTCTAAATGTAATTGTTAACTCATCCAAATTGTGAGAAAACCCGATTATTATTTTCTTGTGAGATCTGCCCAGGATGATTCCTCAATGAAACTAGTTATAAACAAATATATTTACAAGCAATGGACAAGCAATGGACGACTGGGTGAGGGGTGAAGCGATTGAGCAGTTTTAAATTTCGAAATTTGAGATTGCGAGAGAAAGAGGAAAACAGATAGAGAGACTGACTCAGAGAAAGAGAGAGAGAGAGAGAGAGAGAGAGAGAGAGAAGGAATTTTGAAGGATATAGAAAAAGTATTAAAAGTTTTGTTTATGGTATTGTGATTCTGGGTACAAGGAGACGTCAGATTCCGTCGGTAGCTTATGAACCTGCAGCCAACAGCGGTGGCCTTACTCTCCGACTCTTATTCTCTATCTCTCTCTTTCTTTCTCTTTTCTCTACTCGCATATCAACTCATGATATTTAACTCATATATACATGTGTATACCAGCCCCCCGTTCTCGTTGCGTATATATATATATACATGCAAGCATATGTAGGAAGGTATATAGGTATAGAGGTGTATATATATATATATATATATATATATATATATATATATATATATGTACCTGTATACCTGCAGTCCACGGCCTCTGGTGGGCGGGGCGAGTCATGCCATTCTATTTCAGCCCCGCTTTCATTCATAACTCGGTTTATAATAGCTCCTTCTCTTTTTCTCTCTCCCTCTTTCTCTCTTCGAGGTCGCCACTTGCACTGTGCCGCCACCATTCGCGTCGAGCTTGGGCTCTTTCTATCTCTCTCTCACTCCCTACGAGCCGTTGCGCGTTTACCGATTATCTTTCGGGAATGCTTTTTTCGTGGCTTTGACCTTTATAAGTCGAGAGAGAAAGAGAGAGAGAAGAGAGAGAGAGAGAGAGAGAGAGAGAGAGAGAGAGAGAGAGGGTTCACCTGTACATATCTATATGTATGTTATGTTATGGATATATATACATAAGAAACAAGGGGAGATGCTACTCCGCCCTTTGTGCCTCTTTTATTTCCTTTCTCGTTTGCTGTTACCATAACGCAGGGGAAAGCCGGGAAGGGGGAATAGGAATACTGCTGCCGAAGATCGTTAATTTTAAATCTAGACATATGAGACAAGATTTTTTTTCTCGGTACCACACGAATTATTGGTTATAACAGCTGTTTTACGTACAGCAGCGGGCGGAAGAACTTTACATTGAAAAGGCTGTGGATTTGAATGAGTCGAGTAGATTTTTCTGCATTTTTACTGTAGCATTATAATAACTTATTGCTTTCTCGTTATTAGGTTATGAATGTAATTGTTTCGTTTTGTCCCAAATTCGAAATCTTCGGCTTATGCGTACATTCCTTTGTGGGAAAGCTGTTTTCTCGGTAGATTTACTATAACTAAATTTGGAAATTTTCGTTTCGATCGGTCATTTGATCAGAGTCGTAATTTTATTAAATTCCAAGAGGAAAGACGAAAAAAACGCTTTCTTAAATATTCAATAAACAGGTTTGGACAAAAGCGATTTTATTATGCTCGAAATATGGAATATGATTGGTCAACGATAATTTTATCATTGAATAACAGGAACGGACTTTAACGAGTTTTGCAGAAAATATATTATAGAAATTGACTATTGATATGTATATATATATATATATATATATATATATATATATATATATACAATTTTCTTTCCCCCGCCTCTCTCTCTTTCTGTCTGCCTCTCTCTCTCTCTCTCTCTCTCTCTCTCTCTCTCTCTCTCTCTCTCTCATATAAAATCAAAATCCAGGGGAAAAAAATTCATCACCTCTAATGTGCGCGGTCGCATAAATTGTTTATCGGCAGTAAATTGTATTTTTGTAAATTGTGCGTTTCTATATCGCACGTTAATTAGCGTAAAATTTATGCCGCCTAAACAAATTAAATTACAAACTTTTCGTGTATATTTATACACACACGTATATCTATCTACAGCGGGTTGGAAAACGAAAATTTTAATGCGAATATTCAAATGAGCCGATGGCGTTATTATTTATAGTCGTTAAACGTTATTATTATTGATATACGCAGCCTAGCGGCATTATGGGCCGCGGCGGGTTTCATAAAATCCAGTAGCAGCTTCCAGTGCAGCAGCAGCCCACTCGTATCCCAGACGTGTGCGAAGAGTGCGGCAAGAAAGAGAGATAGAGAGGGAGACAGCGAAAGAGGAGGAGGAGGAGGAGGAGGAGGAGGAGAAGGAGGATGGAGAGGAGATGGACAGAGAAAACGCTCGTGCGAATGTATTACTGCTGAACCCTCGAGAGCAGGGCGGTGCGGGTAGCGCGGAGCGGGCTCGATTGTCGTTATCGAGACCGTCGCGCATTATGAATAATTACAACCGCGCCGTGGCAATCGGTGCGATTTCTCCTGAAAAGCCCGCGGTTATCGGCGGCGCGTCCCACTCTCTCGCTTCGTTAATTTCCAATTACCGAGAAGCACTTGCCTCCGAGAGGGGGGTGGTTCAGGTAAGGGGAAAACGCTCGCGAAAACAATGTTGCGCTTGTCGTGCACAGCCGGTACGTGCTTATATTATATGGCTTTTATATTAATAAGTATGGTGTGTGTGCGCGCGCGTGTGCGTATGTGTGTGTGTGTGTGTGTGGGTGGATGAGCGCGAGCGCTCCTGCACATAGAGAGGATTATCCAGGATCCACAGGCTTTATCGAGCTTTTCACGCGATAAAAGAGTAGGCATGCAGTTCGCCGGTTTATCCGAATCGCGATATACAATATAAACGACAAGGTGAAAAAATCGCTGCCGCGGAGAAAGCTAGGAGCAAACTGTTCGACGATCGTGCGCACGGACTATGCGCGGAATGATTAGAAAACATCGGAAGTTTCTTGGGTATTTTCTGCGCAGACCGGAGTGCATTGCGTATAAATTGAGAATTTCTTATATAGTATACCAAAAAATCAAAATGATATCTTTTACTGCGATTGCGCGAGCTCTTGGCTCGGGATATAACAGTAGGAAATTCATAGGAATTCATAAAGTATTTTATGTTCAAAGAACAGTTATTCTAAAAATAATTATTTTATCGAGATAGTTTCGTGCTAGTTGTGTATTAATTGGTTTCCCATTGCTGTAGTAATTTTTTAATTGATTCAAAGAGAATATTAGAAAAATTTTATCTTTTTCAAGAGAGTATTAATGTACATTTTAATCTTATCATATATTTCTGTTAAAATCAAATCTAACACAGGTTACAATGTACACACAAGCAAAAATAGTGTGTGTGTGTGTGTAGGGACTTCTTTAAATTTTCAATGATTATACAGATGTTAATATATTATTCCGAATATTAAGACTATGCCAATAGTTCTGAATGAAATTAAAATTTCAATTGATGAAATAGGTCTAAAATTCAGTAAAATTTTGAATGTAGGTCCATAATTGATTCTTATTTTAATAAATAAATTAGTATGTGCATACACACACACGCGCGCGCGCGCACGCACATGTATACATATACGAGCGCGGTTCAATAAAACCCGTGTTAGAAATGAAGACACCATTGTTCAAAAAAATTTTTTTTATTTTTCAACATAGTCCCCTTTTAGAAAGATACACTTCTCCCAACGTTCTTGCTATTTTTTAACCTGTCAGAGAAAAAGGATTTTTCCAACTCTCCAAAATAAGCATCTGTCTCGGCAACCATTTCCTCGTTTGAGCAAAATTCTTTCCCGTGAGCCATTTCTTCGTGTTAGGGAATAAGAAGAGTCGCAGGGAGTCGGATAGGGGGGATTCGGGGGTCGTGTCAGCAATTGATAACGCAATTCATGCAGTTTGATGGCGACAACATCTTTTTTCACCAAATGTGGCCTTGCCTCCTTCAATTTTTTGTCGAAGCGGTCCAATAACTCACTGTAGTATTTTAACAAAAATGCATTGATTTAATGTAATGATAATAAAATAATAATTTTGACATTGACACGCTGTCTATCTTTGAATCGCTGAAAAATCAATAATTATATCTGTATGTATTTTATACAATATATTCGATTATTTAAATATAGCAATTCTATAACATCTTGACGAATTTCAAAATACTGTTTTTAAATTACATCATATATGCATGAATTATTCAGGCACAGAAATAATAATAGCATGTTCATTTACAAAATATTTAATTTTAACGTTTAAAAGTTCATTGTCAATATTTTCTTTTATATAATTGTATCCGATTGTTCATTGAACAATTCAAGAGTTTGGCTTAGATAATATTCTTTACTAATTAGTTCATTGAGTTGTATCAGCTTGCCGTAAGAGACTCTGTATTCAAAGAGAGCAGTTACTCTGCATTCATATATACAAGTGACACAGTCGAAACTACTTGTACTACCGATATGCATATACCATCATTGCAATTTTTCCCGGTTTAAATTTAGAGAGCGAGAAGCGGAATTCGCTCGTTAACGCCGCTGTGAGCCAGGTCGAGACAAAGACGTGTCCATAGATATACTCGTACATATATATGTATATATATATGTACGAGTATATATATATATATATATATATATATATATATATATACACTGGTTCAGCGCCAGATAAACGAGATAAATAACCAAGAGACGATCACTGTAGTTAGGTAGAGCACGCTTGCTCCTCTCTCTGCCATATAGAGCGAGCGGCGCTGCGCCGCGCTGCGCGCCGGGAGCAAACGTTGCGTGCTGCGCGTCCCGCGAAACGAAGACAGCCAGTCATATGAGAAGGAGAGCGCGATGGAGAAAATAGAGGACGCGTGGATGAAGGAGGAGGGGGAGGGGAGAAAAATAAAACGGCTCGGCTGCGGGGGGTGGAGGGGGAGAAAAAAAGGAGGTACAAAAGGAACGGCTAGAGGTAGGACCGGGGGAGAAAGGAAGCTGCACGCGCGGCAGTGGCGGCGGCGGCGGCGGCGCAAGGGCTCATAAATAGACGCACGGATAATCAGTCAGGATTTATGGTAACCACGGATTATCAAGTTGTACAAGAGGGCATATTTCATATCGCGACGTTACCTTATTTCAATGGACGGAATACCTGTTTCGTGCGCCTCGAAAAGAGTGCACGCGAGAGAGAAGGAGCGAGGCCGCGGGGGGAGGGGGAAGGGGAGACGAGTAGTGCTCGCGATCGGCACAAGGGGCGGCCGCCTCGACCGATGTGTATGCACACGATGCCGCAAAACTGGCTCGAGTAAGTAAGAGCGGAGATAAACCGAAGGTGGCCGAGGCGGAGGAGGTGAAGGGCGCGAGGACGAGACGAGGGACACAGAGAGAGAGTGAGAGGGAGGGGAGAGGGGGAGCGTCATTCTCGAAAATCATTCCCACGTTGCGGCTCTCGTTAACGATCGAACCTGACCACTGTTTTCTGCGCTTCGCTCTTCCTCTTTGAGTTTATCGCTAATCAGCTCAAAGGCAGCTGCTACTACCGCCGTTGCCGCCGCCGCCGCCGCCGCCGTCTCGTGTCAATATATAGCCATGCGAGATTCCGATTTTGCCGCAGATTTAGATTTATGGCGAGTCCGAAGACACATCTCGCTTACCGAGCAGATGGGAATCGTGCGCGCACCGAAGTGTGCGTGATGTAATAACTCGCCGATCCGACAAATTGAAGTATTTCCAACGATGGCTCATAGATGGAAATATATTACCTGGGAAGATAATGAGTGCTGGTCGTTAGTTGTTGCTATTATTGCCACTATTGGGGAGGGGAGACTCTGCTTTTTCGAATTCCATATATATATATATATATTTCGTTTTTTAATCCGCGAACACGAGATAATCTCGTATATGGAGCAACCGATGATAATGACGAGCGAAAGTCTGTCAAGTATTATGACGCAGATTTCCATGTACCTCTGTATTTTAATATCTGAGCCAATTAGGCTGATATTTATACGATTATAAATATACGAAACGAATGCTGGCAATGTTTTCCGATTCGTGAAACGATGATAGAACGATAAAGCCGTAAGATGAAAAAAAATCTAGTACAATTTTATCCCGTTATATGAATAGAATATACCGCGCATTATCTTAGCTTTTACTACCGGTCTCGCATATATATGTGTGTGTATATATATATATATATATATATATACACACACACACATACCGATACTTCCTATTCCTCTCTGAAAATTATATTTCCGTCATGCTATATAAGTGGCGTAATAAAAATCCGGAAGTAGAGCGGCCACTACTATACCACTTGTCCGTATACGACACTCTCGGCTAAATTATATTAATCGAAAGTAAACAAAGCAAAAAGAAGAAGCGCAAGCGCGGGCGCGCACGCTCCATAAAATATCCTCCGTCCGATAAACCGGATAAGCGTTCTAGCCGCGAGTGTTTTTTCCATTATTTACCACGCAAATATCCTCGTCTATTTATATGTATATATAGCCGAGAGCCCGTGGCGCACGTTTCAGAGTGGGGGCGACTCGCATCCGCGCACGGTGTATTCGCGAACGCTCCATCAGCCCGTAAGAACAAAGAAGGCTAATAATTGCGATAATGCGGTCACGAGAGCTTATATTATAAATTTCTTTGGGAAAGTATAATAAATAAAAACGCATGCACGCGTGTGCCGTGATTCGCGCGACAGGGAAAAGCCGCTCTCCTTCGGAGCACCATGGACGCACATTACGAGGCAATTCGTCCGTTTAGTATAAGGGCCTCGGTATTATCATAATCGGGGGAGGCAAAAACACGAACATCGTAAAAATCAGTAATAAGTTCAGGATTTTTTTAATAGGATTTTCCTTAGTGTAAATCATAGTTGAAGGTATAAATTCGATTAGCGATATCACTTTTTCATCTTTTAAGCCGAAACGCTTTAAATTTTTATGTTAAAAGTGGCAACATTCTGATATTGTATTTATTTATTTTTTTATTCATTTAGCGGTTCGGGCGAAATCCTAAGTCAAAGAGATGCTATGAGAATAAATACATTTCTATTTTCCAAACATTCTCTATAGATTTTTTAACTTAAAATTATGAAAATACACTATTATCTAACAGAAATAATTGGATTGTTTTTAACTAATCGAAATGGTGCATCACGGACCGTATCCAGAAAAAATGTGTAAATTGCTGTATTCGTACTTATATTGTTAATTAAATCTTCCGATTCTATAGAAAATAGTTAAATAAATATTTTTAAAATATCAGAAAATGTCATGTCTATAGATATATTAAAATACGACATTCATATTATTTATTTATAGATATTGTTATTTAGAATTAAGATATGAATTCAATACAAATTTAATTGAGTGATTTATATTAACCATATAATTAGATATTATTTTCGAAATTCTTTTTTACAAAAATTCGACCAGTAATTTTCCGGTTGCTTTCCAATTTCAGATCTTAGAGATTATTAGAGGAAAAAAACTTCTTGCCGAGTGTATATAGGTTTTATTTTCAAATTGCTCCTTATTTAAATTGCGAATTAGAGATAAAATAGAAATTCGAGGACGGTAAGTGCAGTTATTATACAGCCATTAAACAATATCGTGACTCGTGCAATAAAACTCAACAAAGCGGCCTTATCTTTGATTTCAAAAGATATATGGAAATTTTTTTTTTAAATATTAGAATTTCTAATCTATAACCTTAAAAACCAAGAGGTGTTTTTATAAGAGATCAAAAAGCGGTATTCTATAATGTTGATATCGACCACCTCAGGAAATAATTTTATTCTTTTTTCTTTAGAAAAATCAAGTTTAAACGTGCTTTTTTACAATTCTCCACTGTCCGTGGACCACGGTGCGTTATACTCAGTCAGTGGAGTTACAGATCGACGAACGAGCGTCGCCCCTGTTTATAAGGCCTTAATCCCCGATTTAGGGATATAAATGCTCGGCTCGGTGGCCACGACGGACGATCGGTATCTCGACCGACGTTGGCTCGTAACAATAGAATAGAGAAAGATACATAGAGCAAGAGAGAGAAAGAGAGATAGATCAAGCGGGCCCGAGCTGAGCCCAGCTCCCGTCGCTGCTGCTCCTTATTCGCTGTGTGCACACGTCGATCACCTTCTATTCTCGTTCTCTCTCTCTCTCTCTCTCTCTCTCTCTCTCTCTCTCTCTCTCTGCCTGCCTCTCTCACACACACACACTCTCTTCCTTACAGTATATATTCCCACAGATCGCGGCTGCAGGCGCGCGCACGAGGCTGGGATTACGATCCGAGGCAGAGAGAGAGAGAGAGAGAGAGAGAGAGAGAGAGAGAGAGAGAGAAGGATAGGGGAAGAGGAGGAAGGAGAGAAAACTAACCGGGCTTCCCATTGTCAACGCTCGCATTTGTAACGTCCGCGCGTAGGCCGGAGAACGCGATCACAATGCTCCAATATTTCGATTTAAAATGCCGTGTGTTGCGACCGCGGCCTCGATCCGATTGTATGCGTGTGCGTGCGTGCGTGCGCGTGTAACCACGGCAATTCCCGCGAGTGCCCGTGCCTCCACGCGCGGCTATTATTAAATGAAAGCCTGGCATTATAATGCGCTCGCGCCCGCTCGGAGGTTATACGAGATAGCGGGTGAGAGGGGCCGGGGGCAAAGATAGAGGCTCGAATCTTTCTGTACCTCCCGATGCTTTTAATGCGGGTTCCCCGCGCCGCGCCTAAAGTGATAATGTTCGGAGGACTTTACGGCGCTTTACGATCATCGAAAACTGAAAATAGCCCGATGTCGATCGTAAATATAAAAAAGAGAAACTCAAACCTCTCTCTCTCTCTCTCTATCTCTGCCTTGGGAAGACGATTGCCTATAAATGAAAATTAAAAGGCTTTCTTTTTCTATAGCTATCTCTTATATATAATAAGTCCATTGCATCTCGCGTCCGATTATAAAGCCTGTAACGGTCTCGGTTCGTTACGCGGTAATTGTTACCACTCAAGTCATCGAACCGATAGAGTAAACAATTAATATCTCGCGGCTCGAAGGTGCGCACGGCGATTAGCAGGAGATACAAGGAGCGAGAGAGAGAGAGAGAGAGAGAGTGAGTGAGGGGGGGGGGGGTCAGAGACGGAACTCCTGATGAACATTCACCGAATTACGCAACTGCGCGAAATAATGCCGCAACGCGCATATGCGCATTGTTTACATTCGCCGTCTTTTTTCTTTCCCCCCTTTTTTTAATAGAAAGTTTCACTTGCACTTTTTGCGACGTTCCTCGCGGTTATTGAGTTTCTCTAGCAAATGATTTACCGATCGGTATTTCATCGATCTATTGTTGTAAAACTGCATTCTACTGTGATATATTATTAAACGCGTTCCGTATACATATATACATATATACGTATTATTTTTAATGGGAGAAAAAGTAACGCGGCAGCAACATAAAATTAAAGCTTTCTAAGCGTAAAAATAATTTTATACACCGTACTAGGAAATAATTATAGCACGTATCAATCTTCCTAGCCGTTCAATAAACAACCGAGTTTTTCTTTCGATTCCGAGCGAATAAATAATTGCACGTTCATATATGTATTTTTTTATGATTTTTAAACTGTCAATCATCGCTATCCGGTATTGATCAATCGAATCGAGTGTATGTAATAACGCCCGACTTACAGCATCTAGCTATCCTACACAAGAATTGACTTTATTCTTCGCGATTGTAAGACTCTCGGAGGCAAATATGGGAGCGCTATAACGGGTTAGAGTATAAGCGAGGCCGGCACGCGGGCGTCTGTTGTCGGCGAAATGATCCGCGTGAGAGCCAATCGGGCCAGCGCTCGACCTCCTCGATATACCTATATCAACTCTATCCTCCTCGCCTATCTCTCTCATTCTCACTCACTCCCCCCTTCTTTCGCTCCCTATCCCTCTCTCCCCCTCTCTCGCTCTCTCTCTCTCTCTTTCTTATTTCTTCTTTACTTCTCCCTCACCTCTGCCTCGTAATTTCCAAGTCATTGTTACACGAGTGTATAACCTTTGGCTCCGCGCGACGCGCTCCTATACAAAACGGCTACCGCTGTTCGTAAAAGTGCCCGTCTCTGGAATTAATGCGAAAAGCCATTCATCGGATCGCCTCGCCCACTACGTAATACAAGCAAGGATCCGATCGAACTATCCCTCGCTTTATATGCCCGTGCACTTAAGCGCGTATTATATACTGTACGTACATACGGGCCGTCTTGCAGCGTCACCGCGCGTGCACGCGCCATTGCGGCCCGGCGGCGCGGGGGATTCGCGCGCGCCTCGTACAGCCAAATATAAAACTCGCTAATGTTCAGATAGAGGAACGGGATATCCGTGGCTTTGTCCTCGTCGCCGTCGTCGTCGGCGCGCTCGCGCGCGCCCCGCTGGAATGAAACTATCGCAATGGATGGGGACTGGGCGGTTGCCGTTTAATTGTTGCAGAAACCGTTTAACGCCTCCCTCGTTCCTTCTTCCTTTTATTTAGCAGCGAATAATTTTAATACAGCGATACAGCTGAATCTACGTATACGAGGCTCGGTGGTTTTCTCCATTTATCATTGCTAATGCTGCTGATTTGTATTGGCAAGAACTGTGTAACAACTTTTAGAATTAAATGCAGTGTTTTCACAATTGGATAATGCTATACACGTGCGCATATGAATGCCTTCGTGGTACGAAAAGAATAAAACACAATTGTAACTTAGGCCTACGATGGCTCGATCGCTAGAGCGAAGGACTAGTAACTCGGTGATCCGAGTTCAAATCCCGGTCTCGGCCGATTGATACAGGCACCGCTGCAATAATTTACATGTGCTTTCTTTACAAACACATCTTAGACCTCCGTCGCTGATTAGCACCGATATTTTGAAGCAGAAATAACGCGACGTTAAATAACATAAAAAAAAACAATTGTAACTAACTTATTTTCGTTCTTATGTCCAATTTTGGAAAATGAAGCGAAACCACGCGCAAACCTCTCACGAACACGAAGAGTAAAATATTTAAAAGCAGTAAGTGGGTTCCATATTGATAATGATTCACTGTCAAATGTCCAATGGAGTATTCTGTTAGAACTTACAACTTTCCTCACTTACTAAATCTTTTACTTTAACATTGCAGTTTATTTTCTGAATACTTACATGCAAGAGATTATTCTTGAGTTAATTTTAAGCTAATATTTGAATGTCGAGATTCCTTGAAATTTATACAGTATGTCAAGATTAGTAAAATCTTTTTCACTCTTATCAACTGTATATAATCATATACATATATTATAAAATAGGAAAAATAATATTACATAGTTTCTTTACAGTCTTTTCTTTTGAATAATAATCCATGATAGTGTTAACGATTCTATTGAGAAAGAGAGAGATAGAGGAAAGAAAGACGGAGCGAAGAGATAAATAAAAGATCATTCGATTTCAAACATACAAAATATCTATGCTTTAATTTTCTCCAGACCTGCTTGAATGCAAAAATGAATAGAAAGTTTCGATGTTTTTGAAAATTATTAAACTATTTCAGAATATCTTCTGTATCAAAGAGAAATCCATTAAAAAAATCGAAAAGATATGAGCTATATCCTCCATAAAATACGCTTTTTATTCCCTCCGTCGTCTTCTGCGGGCGAAAGAATAATTTATCGTTTCCACGCATCGTTGATTTATTCATCGTAATTGACAAAAGTATCGTAAAAATTGTCCCCGAGAACGAGTTCTCGATATCGTTTCCTTTTCCCCGCGACAAAATCGTAAACACGCTCGCGTATACATATGATACACGCCGGCGATATCGCGCGCCCGCTCGCTCGTTCGGCCGCCGCTGTTCCTTCGATTTACATTAATTCCCATCACGATCTCGATACCCGCACCGCCATGGCGACACGCTGAGAAATGCGGAATTTTGCTCTTTTTACGGATAGAAAGCTTTGCAAAGTCGTGAAGATTTTCGAAAAAGTAAGCTTCATGGACCGGTAAACACTTTACATCTCCGTTCGAAATAGGATTGTTGTCACTGAATTATATCCGGCAAAGTCTACAGACTCACCAGTGCTGAGATATATTTTTCAATCTGATAATACAAAAAACTTTATTGGCTTATAGTAATCTAGTTTTTAGTATTGAAAAACAGATCCATTTAAGTAAATCTAGATTATATATTAATTTAATAATGTAAAACACGTTTGGAAGTCACAAGATGTTATATACAGAACATGGTCGCTCATTATTTCATTTTTTCATATTTAATTATCATTACTTCGTATTTAAAGATTAATTATCTAATATTAAAGATTATCATTTTTAATAAGTAATTATAGAATAACTAATTTAATAACTTATTTAGTGACAATTTGTGAAATGTAAATGACTAAAAAAAATGTATCTGTTCTGACAAAGCAACTGCCCTTGATGAATTAGATTAGAACTAAATATGAACTGGCTCGGGACATGATCATGAAATAGTTAGACGGTGAAGTCAAAATGAACTCAGCTTGGCTAATTTGGGAAATGATAGAAACTTTATAGGCTTCAAATTATAGTACTTAACGTTTTAATTAATATTTTAGCAAAGAGTATAAGATTGAGGGACGAATCATTGAGCAAAAAGAGCGGTCGTAACAGACGTAGAGAAAATTCAAGCAAACTAAACCGTTCGTCACAATAAAAACTGCTATGTATTCAACATTTATCCTTAGCCTATCATACGCAACACAAAATTACTACGGACAGTGTATGCGTAGGATGGGATTAGTTGTAAGCGTCATATGCAGATTTTGAAGCATGGAGAAGATTTTCATAAGTTGTGTTTTGAAAGTACTCTTGAAAAGGATACATCATTGTCGAATTTTCCAAAATTTAAAAAAAAATTGTTCTTAAATCGTGTTATACATATATGCATATTGCTGGATTATTATCACGATTTATGTATAATAATAACGAGAGTTTGAACATGATTATATAGCAGGTAGTTCCAAAGAAATTTCCTAGCCGAAAATTAATACAAGATATTGTCAGAAATCTTTCTATTTACTTCTTTAATGACGAATTTTCATCAATATTTAATGTGACCGAACCTATGAGTACGGCAATTGTCCTAAACAGCTATAATCTATACATAGAAATAGACGCAAAGTGCATCAAGACACTTGAAATATTGTCGAGTAAAGCCGTAACACGCTTGAATGGATTTAAAAGATTTAAGGAATGAAAACTAGGAAGAGTATTATAATGTCAATGCTCAACTGTACAATTCAGAGAACTCAGATTAAGGATACATTTGAATACATTATGATTTTTTTGTATTTAACAGCTTAGAAGCATTTTTACCAAAACCTTTATTTGACAGACTTGAAGCATACGAATAACTTAAACTTGAATTTACTAATCAATCTGAAATTTTAAGAGACTATTTCAAATTACTTTCTTTACCGACGTATATAGGTATTTTGATATATTGCATAGTTTTTCGATATAAAAAATTATACGTTCATTTCATTCATAACATTGTATTTTTTTGTTGACAATAAATAATTTCGCTAAAAGGCAGTGTATAAAAAAAAATCTTTTGTTATTGAGCTATAGATTATCGAGAATCTTTTAAAAAGAACGAAATCGTCAGACCAATAGTTTAATCATTATTTTCTTCTAAATTATATTGAATCTGGAACTTAAAAAGTTCGTATGTTCTCTATATCGCCATATCAAGTCCCATATAGAAAAGGGAAATGTAACGCGATCTCTCGGACTCTTAAACTTCGGACAATGTTATATTAAACTAATGTACATCAGAGATTGGAAATTTACAGATATTCGTTTTAAAATAGTAAGTTCATCAAAAATTACTTCGTGATTTTTTATTATGTAAGAAATAAGAATCATAGTTACTAATATTATAGTTTATAGAAATGATCGCGAGCGAACTCTTGCTATAAGCCCAACTATATGCACATATAAGGTAAATGTTTGATCCGTGCCGTGACGGGAAAAACGAAGATTTTGCCTTAAAATAGCTTGTATACGGAATCATACATAAGGTGAGCGAATACTTGCTATGGAAAAATCTTGAGGTTTTCAAAAGAGGTAAACAGGTTATGCTTCTTAAAAGTAATGATCCATGCTGTGACGGGAGCTTCCCAATATTTTCGTTAAAAAAATTCGTATTCTAGCTTTGAAAAAAAGTTGGTAAGTTCGAAATCAGGTGACGTCTTCGGCTTGCCACCTCAGGATCTCCGATCGTCAGGCTGCGCAATGTTTGGGCTGCGCTCGGTGTGTAAGGCTTATCGTTCAAAATTTAACCCCATTGAGAGGGGAGTAGAATTTATAAAAGCGCGCCATGAGCGCTCGGAGTGCATTCTTTTTCTCTGCTTAGCAAAGGTTATTGTATTAATTATATTTTGATTTATTAAATTCAATTTTTAATTTAAATATATTTTGTATTGTTATTTTCTTAGTGTCATAATCAAACATCTCGTTTTTTTTAACGGAAAAAGGATATTTATGATGGAAATGGATACACTTTAGCTTAATCAAAATATTTTTCATCATTTTCTATTACTTTTTTCCATCTTTCTGTCATTATGGCCATACCGTGGCGAAAGAACGATGGCGGTTTCGAGGCGATCCAATAATACAAAAATTCTCGCACTTCTTAAACATGCGTATTAACGAGGTGGTGCTACATCGATCTGAATAAGTGGTAATCAGATGGCGCTATATCTGAGATATATCTGAGGCGCTATATCTAGATCGACTTTTCATCACCAATGAAAATACGTCACAGAAAACTCATTTTTTTGCCTGGCGAGCAAAGACAGTATGATGCTGTATATTCTGTATGATGCTGTATGACAGTATGATGGGGCTTGATATATATAATATTCTTGAAGCAATCAATAAGTTTTTGCTGCAAAATTTTTTTTTAAATCAAAATATTGTAAAAGGCTATGTCGAAAAAACAATTTATACCGATTCATTTTTCACTGATCACAAAATTATAATATTTACACAATTAATGGCGCATGTTAGTTGAATATTATTGGTAAATGCCAAAACTAAAAAATAAGTACCAGATCCGACACGTCTGACTTTTCGTACTTCTCATATCACCATCTAAATGTGAAGGTCGGAAACTAAGTTCACCACATAATACTATCAAAATAAATGTTTGTATTATTCGATTGTTGGAATCAACTCGCTTTTTAGTCATAGTATTTGAATACAAGCTAACATTTTTTAATCAAATCAAAAATACACAAAACAGATGACTTAGAGCTCTTAATGTATTTAAAAACCTTCAAGGAATTTGGTGGGGTACACACCCCTCAACAATCTTGACTTTTTATAAAAGCTATGTTCAGTCTATAATAAATTATACAAGTTTCATGTTCTTTTCAACTCGTCAAAATCTAATAAATAAACTTGAACAAATGCAATACACTGCAATTACATATGCCCTCGGCTGACGAAAAACGACACCTAATAATATACTCTTAGCAGAATCACAGTTACCATCAATACTAAAGCAAACGAAATTTCTATGCAATGCTTATTTAACAAAAATATTATTGAACGAATCTCTAACAATTAATAAAACGTTAAATATGTACTATAAGAGCGAAAAAAAAATAAGAAAAGAAAACGAAAAATGTTATTTGAAACATGCATTTATTAGTTAAAGGAAAGTTGACCCAATCTATTAAAAAACGACAAATATGCACCATATAATTATAGCCACGAAACAATGAACTCGCCAATGAAAATACATTGTTTTTGCCCAAAATTAAACATACGAGGGTGGATTGATAAGTTTCCGGCCTGACCAAGAAAAACAATGTTTTTAAGAATTTGTTTTTTATTTCTCAACATAATCTACTTCAAGACTGATTCATTTCTTATAGCGGTGTTCTAGTCTAGTAATGCCATCTCTATAGACTGATTCGTCAAGCTCCTTAAAATATCCATTTACGGCTTCGATTACTTCTTCATTGTCCACAAATCTCTTACCGCCAAGCCATTTTTTGAGGTGAGGAAACAGATAATAGTCACTCGGAGCTAGGTCTGGAGAGTCGAGAGGGTGCGGCATCAATTTAAACTTCAGATCGTTGATTTTAGCCATCACAACGATTGACGTGTGCGCTGGTGCGTTATCGTGATGAAACAAAATTTTTTTCTTCGCCAGATGAAGTCGTTTAATTTTCACTTCGTGGTTCAAACGTTGCAATAAGTCTGCGTAGTATTGACCAGTGATAGTTATACCCTTTACATGGTAATCAATGTATATAATACCTCTTACATTCTAAAAAACAGTAATCATAACCTTGTTTGCCGAAAAAATTGTTTTTGCCTTCTTTGGAGTTGGTTCCCCTGGTCCAATCCACTGTTTAGACTGTTGTTTGGTTTCAGGAGTGTAGTGGTGGACCCAGATTTCGTCAACGGTTACGAATCGACGCAAAAATTCTCCTGGATTACGCTTATACAACGCCAAATTGGCGGTAGAAATGTTCTTTCGAATCAATTTTTGGTCGACTGTTAGCGAACGCGGCACCCATCTTGCACAGAGCTTTTCAATATACAAATGTTGGTGCAAAATATTTTGTACACGTTCATATGACATCTTACAGGTCTCAGCTATCTCACGCACTTTTAATTTGCGGTCTTTCAGCACTATTTGATGGATTTTTTCGATCATATTTGGAGTTGTGACCTCAATGGGGCGTCTTGAGCGAGGCTGATCAAAGGTGCTCACAAGACCCTTTTTAAACTCGAAAACCCACTGCTTAACGGTCGAATATGATGGGAAGGATGTCCTCAGTGTTGAGTACATCTCTTGTTTAATTTCCTTCGGCGTTAACCCCTTCAAATTAAAGTATTTGATGACAGCACTTGAAGTCGAAAAGACAAAAAGTATTTCACTTATTTCTACACAGATCGGAAGAAAGCCATAGTTTTATAACCAAAATTTGGCCCGTGAAATAATAGTTACAATTAATCATTGTCGATCAATGTCTACAATTAATGACCCCAAGTGTCAGTGCACAAAATATGACCAAGACCTTAATCAGGTCATTTGGCAATGCAGTCTATATGAGACACATCGTGTTAAGTTCATAGAAGATCTCGTGAAATGTAGATTACAACGCCCGCTATGTATTGAAGCTCTACTTTACGAACCCAATATCCCAATATTCTCTTGTATTGTATAATTTTTTAGTAGTTGTAACTTGTGTTTATAAATATTGTAATTAATATATTGTATTGTATTCTATGTATGTCTGTATAGTAAAATAATCCCTAATGTGAGATTCAAATTACTTAAATGAATAAAAAAAAGTCAAAATTTCGTAATAGTACTTAAACACTATTATTATTGAGGCTTATGATGGCTTAGACGATAGCTCCGAATAAAAGTTTTTGCTTCAGCAGATTATGTATCAACAGCTTTGTAATAATTTTTTTTTCTCTTTGTATAATTATTTAAATATTTATATGCTCTTTATTTTTTATAATTACGAATTGAACCAGTAGTAAGTCAGATACTAAGAATTAGTGAATACTTACTGACAGATTTAGTGTCTTTAAAAGCTCAGTGATTTGTTGGTAAAAGAGAAGTTATTAAATGAGATGTTTTCAGTATTTTTTCAATGAATAAAGCCGATAATGCAACAGACTTTGGTTCTTGTTAAAATGCTGAATCTAATTATTAATTAATTGATCTCTAATTATCTAAATCTTTATTCTTAATTATTTTACCGTTCAAGCGCATCTTACATTATTTCGTTTCTTGAACACGACTTACTTTCTCTATGTGTATAGTTAACTATTAGACAAGATTTGCATACTTGTAATTAGTGTAAAAATTTTAGCAACTATATATATTAATCGAGTAGAATCTTTTCTATTTGTTAGAGATTCAGACAATCCAATTGATTTTACATATTAATTCAGAAGTTATGTGAAGTAGTTATTGATAGGTAGAGGAAAATAACTTCAATAGTGAAAATCGTCAGTGAATGATAAATCAGTGGATATTTTCTTGATTTAGTTTTAGAAAGTAGCATTCCACCGCTGATTATTACCATTAATAATGGCATAAATAGAGGAACGTAAATAATAAATGGAATATAAATGAAGAAAAAGGAATATGGTCCTTTCAGCGTTATTGGACTAAAATCTTGCTGAAATTGAATTTTTTACTACGAAATATGCTGTCTTATTCACATATTACCACGCGAACTGTACCGCACGCTCCAGTCCGTTGATCCAGTCGCGTGTAACCAGAACTCCGTACCATCCTGTCGCGTCGTGTCGCCATACAGATTCTTTCAAGCGCGCATCTTCTTATTTCCCTCCGCTCCTTTACGATAAACGAGTGCATACTTGTATATATATATATATATATATATATATATATATATATATATATATATTTACAGACATATATAATTCACCTCCCGGTGCCATTAGTTTCTCCATCGAGTGGAGCACTCCACACACACACACACACACACACACACACACACACACACACACACGCGCGCGCGCGCGCGCGCAAATACAGACAACGGGTGCTTTGAGAGAGCGCGCACGCGTGCGTCATCAATGCGAGTTTGAGAATATGAAGAAGCAGCGGGCGGCAATCCAATTTGTAAATGAAGTCGTCGATAAGTGACCAAGCAAGTACTGAATGCCAGCCGAAGACGCTGGGTCCGAAACTTATGCCTGCACCCGTTCTCGCTCCACCGTCGTCCGCTCCTCTCGATAAGCGCCCACCCATTTTCCACTTCCACTTTAGCTTTCTCCCTGCCTCTCATTTTTTCCTCCCGACTTCCGCGGTTCGCTCGGAAATTTTCTTCTCATCTTTATCTTTTCAATTGGATCGCTTATGTGCGCTTCCTCCAGCTTGCTGCGTCTTTTACTTACTCCCTTTAACTTCGCCGATCGCGTCCGCCCCAAAGACGTCTTGACGAACTTTCGTCCGTTTTCTCGGCAATTATATATTGCGTCTTCTTATACGCGGGTTCGTCCTCTCTACCCTGCCCCCTCTCTACTCGCGAGCGAGCTTTTCCGTATTCGCGGTTTAACGATTCTTCAAAGCGATAGAAAGTTAACTCTTAGTATAAGGGAGCCGGGGGAGTAGTAACTGCGTTGGGTAGAGAGGGAGAGGGGCGTACATGGAAAGCCGGAAATTAATGCGATCCTTGACATCGTTCGTTCGTTTCGTTCGACCGCGCGCAAGTTCGCCATCTTCGTTTACAAAATAATCTTGGCTCGGTATCTTCAGCCGCGGGTTATTAGCAAACTTCCGTTTCGAGTCTTCTTCCTCTATCTCGCGTGGCCGCGAACGGGCGCCCGCGAATTCTATGGAAATTATTCGCGAGCGAAAGCAAATACTATGGGAGTGAAGGCGCAGATGTAGAATTCCAGGTATCGATGCTCAAAAGAAATGGGCGTAATTAATCTCTCTATCTTGATCGTCAATGGCGCTCGGTATCCATGCGTCTCGAACCGAGTCTTGTGCCTCGCGATTATGACAGTCTCGCAGTGCGACAGAGCTCGAAGAAAGAATAAAGTTATCGAGAGGAGCGCGGGAAATCGGATCGGCTTTAGTTCTTTACTGGCGCGCCAATGATTCCGCGTCAGTTTTAGTTTCTACAAAGCGTCTCCTCGCACTCGTGCTTTCCAATTAATATTCTCCGTACGTGTAAATTTGTGGCCGGCACGCCAAGACGAAAAAGGGTCTTTTAAAAGAGTGCGAAAGACCGTAAAAAATGTAGAGGAAGTGAGTCGCGTTCGGGGTGGAAGAGAGAGAGAGAGAGAGAGAGAGAGAGAGAGAGAGAGAGAGAGGAAACTTGCGTTGCATGCAGCTCTCGGTACACATAATACACGCTTGATGCGAGTCACCTGACCGCGGCGCGCTGGAGATTTATCTTCCTACATTTACTTCAAGATCTTCGTCGATGATTATGAAAACGCTTGTATGAGAGCGGCTTTAATTACTAAACTGGCCTCGTTAATTCTCTCGCGATTTTCCCCCTCCTTCTGCTTCAAAGTTCTTCTTCTGCTCCACTGTCGCTCGTCCCCACCTTCGGTTTTAATAGATCGTCCCTCTATATAATTACGTCCATAACTCATTGGGTTCGCGTTTGAATTAGAATCACTGATGTTTACGCGCGCTCGCTGCCCGGGCCCCGATGCTATCGACAATACTTTTTCTTCATTACGAAGATAGCGGCGACAGAAGCGACCGGGGAGATCCGCGCGCCGTCGAGTTCGTTTACTCGCTTTTGTGGAAATCAACGTTAAGTAGTCCCATTAAAGCGTAAGCGAAGAATAATTGAGATCTTAGAAGAAAAAAAAGTAACATTCATGTGCGCAAACATGCGTATACACCCGTGCGTGACGCGCTCGAGCACAGCGTAGGCGAGGGAATAAAAATGTATATCCAGTTTTGCGTGCAGTTGGAAATTGGAATGATTTAGTTAGCCACACATATATCGTTGGTTAATTATCTATTGTTAATTAATCAAGGCTTATTTCATTAGCTCTATACGTTTCCAATGTAACCAGTATATTAGATTTTTCATAATATTTCTCAATCTTGATAAGTTTCTTATACAATTGTACTTTTTTCATCCTTATCAGTCCTTGCGATGCTGACCGATACGAAAATATTTACAGTATATGGCAGTAAATATAAGTAAATATATCCGTCGAATTTTCTTCGCTTTGGCCATGATTGATCCGTGATCTTAAAATTTTAATCACTCTCGATCAAGTCTATGAGAAATTAAACCGTAACTATAGTTCAGGCTGTACGTACAATGGACCTGTAAATTCCGAAGAATATGTTAAGAATATGTTAAGAAAATTAAGAAGAATATGCACCAAGGGGGAGTTATACTTCCAGGCTTCAAAAAGAAAATGTATCAGCTTAATGTCGATTTATTAAAATAAGTTGACCTTCCCAAGAGCCCAAGTAAACAGATCCCAGGCTCTTCGGATCATGTACGTTCGTTTTCCATTCCGGCGTGCTTGAGTAGCGCCAGCTATGTTCGTCTCTCTTTCTGTCTGTCTCTCTCTCTCTCTCTCTCTCTCTCTCTCTCTCTCTCTCTTACGCCAACACTCAATGCCGAGCATAGGAAGTGAAAACGCGTCTCCGTTAAGGAAAAAAAGTTCATTGTTGTCGGTTGTCGGGCACGGTAGCCTTTGTCCGAGCTTATTTAGTTATTCATTCCAATTTATCGTCACGATTGTGCTCCAGCTCAGTAGCGCGCGAGCGCCCATCCCACCTCCCTTCCCGTCTTCTCTTGCGGACGAGTACATATATATGTCCTATCACCGCGTCGTCCCCTCGGGGCCGCCTTCGCGAACGAGAAATGGAAAAAGAGAGAGAAAGTGAGCGCGCGTGTGTACGTTTGCGAGAGAAGAAGCGATGGGTAGAAGGGGGAGGCGCGCGGGGAAAATGAAAAGAACGAGAGGCGAGCTGTATGTTGCACCTACTTGTGAATCTTCAAGCGGACGATTGTTCTTAAATAAAAAGTCGGTACGCACATTTCCCTCGCCCGCCCGCCCCCCGCCGGCCCTCGCGGGGACACGTGTATGCGCAGCGCGAGAGAAGGAGCCGATAGAGCGCGCGCGTGCGCGCATCGAGAACAATGTGTTACCGCGACGTACGAGGTCCGCCGCTACTGTTCGGTGTTTCGCGAACAAATGGGAGAGCAGCACGTCGCGGTGGCGGTGGCGCGGCCACCGCGGCATTGTTCTGTCCGCGGGTCCGCCGCCGCTTTTAAAGATTCGCCCGCGCCGCGCGCCCGCCGTCGCCACATTTCATACTGCTGGACGCGCCACGCTGCTTCTGGGCGTGCGCGCATGCAATATATATGCGGAGTGCGGGAGAAGGATGGCTTGCGCCTGATCTCCCTCCTCAAACACCCCCTACCCCTGCCGTCCTTGCTCCACTTTGCGTGCGAGCGTGCCGCTGCTGCTCTCAATCTCATCTTCCTGAAGTCTACCTCCCTTTATTCTCAAAATCTCTCCGTCCTTGCCTACTCCCCTGCACTGTTCCTCGGAAGAACTCCATTGTTAACCCCGTTTATTTTGCAACCCTTTTTAGCGCCGCTACTTATGCATTTTCTTTTGTCTCCTGACTTCGGCCGTTTCGGAGAAGCCAAGGATGGTCCAGGTGTAGAGAGATGAGAACTTTTTTTTTACATTCTTCTAATTATTGATGGTTGCATTATTCTGCCTAGTGATGATTGTATAAATTAAAGTAAATTGACTAAAGTTTCATCGAAAAAGCTAGAAACGGCTCCAGTTTTTCTGATTATTTTCCGCTACTTTAATAGAGAAAATCTTTTCCTCTGATCGAGATAACGAATAAAGAGATTTTTATAGTATTTTTAAAACAAGACCATGTTGAATAAATGTAAATTATATAATAACATGTTTTCCCATTTAAAATGTATTCGATTTCATTCATATATCGTAGTATTAATTAGAGATTTTGCACTGTACTTTTCTAGCTATTTCTGATCAACTGTTTTCGTTCATCTTTTCTTCTGTACCTTTTGTTCTTTCATCAGTTCTGTAATATCAAAAGAAATTGAATAATCTTAACTAAATTCCATCAGAATCTTAACTGAAAAAAGATTACCTAAGATTTTTAGCAAAATAACCCTTTGCATTTATCTGGACTTGGGACCGGTTTTATCTCTTTCATAGACAACGGCTGCATTATTTTTTTATTAAAATTTTTATTTATTAGCACAAACATTTTATTAACACTGTTAAAAAAATGAGCAAAGTGTTAATAGATTCTTTCTGCTCATATACATCAAGTAACAGTCAATGTATATATTTTCGAAAGTTGTTTAATTCAAGCTCTTAATACATAGGAGAGAAACTATCGTTTTAGTTACTCAGTTTTTAAAAAAAAGTCTCTGCTATACTCTCTATGTTTACTACACTCTGTTTTTACTATCAGTGTATCGGAAAAAATATTTATCTTTAGGTAGGATCACATGTAAATGATTAAACTTCTTTACTTTAAAGCATTTAATCTCTCTCGTAAGCATCTCTCGAACAAATTGGCAATCACTCTGAGGTAATGAGCATATTTGAGCTGCAGATACTGTTATTAGATTCTGTCGTTCAGCGTTTAATAGTTATATTCAGTATGGTTCTCAGTTTTTCACAAATAATAATCAGGCTAAGACCAAGTCGTGGATTCAAATATACTACATAACAAAAAAATGAGTCTTAATTCCTAATCAACTATGCAGTTATGTTATTAGCGCTAGTACACGCGTTATCATACCGTTTGAGACTAGTTTACAGATCTGAGCAAGAGAAATTGCAGTTTCATGCCAGTTGGAATTACAATCTTTATTAATAACAGTATTATCAATGGATGTATGTGATTAGTACGATGTATAGAATTATAGTAAAATAGTTCAAGTATTCAACTATCTTAATATACGACCAAACCATTTTTTCTGCCTAAAGCATACACTAAGGGTATTTTTTAGTATTTTTTAACGTGCAGGAAAAATTCCAAAAAAATTTGTAGTTGCCGATTCTACTTTCTTCAGTTAATTTAAAAAAAGATTATAATCAATTTAAGATTTAAAGAGACAATAGAGCTATAATAGTTTAATCTAATAACTACGGGTTCTTCCTTGTGCAGTGTGTTATCATTTTGATTGTATAAGAAGACTTTCAGGTTAAGAATTTAAGTTTTAGTGAGTACCAACAAGAATAAGTATGAACCTAAAACAAAGGTTTTTGAGGAATCAGAGTGTCGATGATTGCGTTGGAACCATTTACTGTAGAGGTGCTCCTAGGTTTTTTAATAGACTGCCAATAAATGCTTTCTAATTTTTGTTTTTTGTTGAACGAAAATTTCTAAACAAGTATTATGTAAGGATTGAAATATAAGATTCATTCGTATATATCATATATCAATCGGGTGTCGTTGCACTTTTTATAAAATAAATTATAGATAAGATATAAAATTTCAAATGTATATTCCTTAAAAAAATGAAAAATCATGTAATTGTTCAAATCATGATCAGAGGTTCATATTTGAGGTTTCTACCAAGTTTTTCTGAATATTATTTTCTATGGAACAAAAGATAATTGACGTATGCTTGAAAGTAAAATTAGTAATTGAATAGTTATTTAAAATATAATATTTGAATTTTTTATGATAGTCGTGGTACTTTTCATTGTATTTCTTCAATTACATCTCAAGTTCTTTTAAGTGAGCTTTTTCTATATTCATTTATATCGGTTCTAGAATTAGTGGAGATATTTTTTTTGAGATCATATTTAGCTTGTCGAAGGTCTAAATTCATCTTTGGCGGTTTAAATAACACAATATCATAGGCAAATATTATTCTATCTTACATTTCAGAAAGACAATCATTAGATGCCATATCCTTCAGATCTTGGAATTCTGTTATAAAAATGGACAAAAGATGTAGTTCAGCATTTTTAAAGACTTTCTAAGAATAAAGTTGTGTTGTCATTAAAAACGGCGAGACCTTAGTACCTTACTTAACAATAACATTTTTATATAAATTATATGTAACAACAGCGGGAAAGTGAAGAAAGAAATCGTACACTCTTCCGTGTGTGGTTACTGTTTTTCTATACGTTTCTATACGAAGGCCTTTTTCTCTTTTTGAAACAGGTGCAAACCAAATTCCAACCGCTGATTGAGAACCCAAATTGTTTCTTCTGTCTGCAGTTATGCTTGTAGAGAGAGCAGGTACCATGTAAAATCTATAGATCCGACATGAACTCGTTCTAAAATAAATTGTACGATTATCAAAGGTATTTCTTTGCACTTGAAAAAATATAATTAGGTCGGTTGTCTCCTAATGTTTTTCTCTGCCAATTCTTTTAAATATATATATTTTTTTTTTATGTAATTTAACGTCGCTCTATTTATGCTTCCAATTATCGGTGCTAATCAGCGACGGAGGTCTACGATGTGTTTGTAAACAAAGCACATGTAAATTATTACAGCGGTGCCTGTATCAATCGGCCGAGACCGGGATTTGAACTCGGATCACCGAGTTACTAGTCCTTCGCTCTAGCGATCGAGCCATCGTAGGCCTTTTTAAATATATTATCTCGTAAAATTAAAAATGAATTTCTGTATTGTGTTTTATATAAATACCATTTAAACCTAGTAACGAGGCATGATTCCTACATGTAATGAATCATTTGAAATGTCGATAGTACCGGGGCTCACTTGTGCAGAAAGTGTGCGCTTTGAGTATAATCGCGCCATAATTAGCTTGTACCTTCGTAAACCACACGAACCACACACGTTGTTCTTGCATAGTCGTTTTCTGGCCCTTAGCTAGCGGGATACTATTAAGAAGACCAATCTTTTAGACGAAAAGTATTAAAGAAAGTCGTAAAAAGAATTATGCATTGAGAGGTAATTAAATGTCTCTAAATTTCAATTTTTATTTGATACTTGAGCGTTTATGCATATAGTTATATACATACATTATAGTTTTTATATGCTTGTATTATATATATATATATATATATATATATATATATATATATATATATATATATATACATATATACATACACATATATACATACGCGCGCGCGCGCGCGTGTGTGTGTGTGTGTGTGTGTATAAATATTCCACTATATTTAATATTACGGAACGTTCAGTGAAAATCATATAATAACGTGATTTGATAAAATTCACTGTCAGTATCATTGGCTTAACGATACTCACATAATTTTACGGCACCCTTAATTTTGCCTATCTACAGAATAAGTATCATTTTGGTCTATTAGAAGGTTGTTTACACACCTTTGGATATGTGTTTTAAATGGCGGTAATGGAGCTTGAATTTTACCTTCGCTGCGTGTGACATGAGTACTACATGTGTGAAAAGCTTACAGAACTTGAAATTGGCGACCTTAAAATCCGTTAAATCTACCGATTTTATGTATAAGTCCAACAGTTTAATGCTCTCCGGCTGTAAAGTTAAATCTTTATGTACGTTGACGTAAATCTAATTTTATCAATTAATGGGCAACGTATATTTCTTGAGTGGGTGATAAATTGAAGAATCAATTGTACATAGGTTTAGTAAACAAGGATCAATATATGTTGCTGGGAAAAGAATTGAATTGTGGAACTCTTTTAGCATTCTCTATTAGAGATAGTCATACTCCAACAGGTCTCGTATATAAGCATAGATTCTCGCTCTGTCATAAGTTTTCTTTGATCTTGATTTCATTTTTTTACGAGAGCATTGCAAAGCGCTCGATTGCAGCTATTGATGCGCTATACAACAATGTAAATGTGAAATACTATGTGCTCTTTCTTTTCCTATGCGTCTTATCTTGCACATTGTTACGAGGTACCTTGATGTTTGTATTATAGAGATGCTTCGTGTGGTTGGAATATTTTAATCGAATAATAATGAATAGCCAGTGTTAAATAACTGGTTTATGTGGATCTCTGTGCGGAAATAATTAATTATCATTACTAATATTTATTATTGATTACATTTATTATGTAATTTTAAATCTTTTCGAAATGATAGTTTACTTTAAAAAGAAAACGAAGAACATTGCAGTTGTCACTCAAAAAACAAAGTAGGATGCAAGATTATATAAATGAAAATATATCGCTATACCGAATATCAAATTAAAATTATGAATATAATCTTTCCTTTTTCACATTTATATCCACGATTATTATTTAATATTACAACATTAATTTTTTATTCATTAAATAGTTTGATCGATTATAAGAGAAAAACATGTTTAAAAAACTGTTTTAAATAAATCTATAATAAATTTTAGAGAATAGTATTGATTTTTTGGTTTTCCCTTTTGATATACAGAAGATTCTCGGTCTTTAGGGTATTTGCAGTCTGCAGCGTGTTAAAACAAGTTTGTACTTCTGTCTTCTGAGTGTCGACCCCCATCGGAATTAGCTTCAACTATTCCGTCTGTATATTCAGTTCGTTGCTTCGTAATCATTTACAAATATTCACTTCAAATAAGTATATAATATTGTATTAACTGAATCTTTGTACGTATAACATAAATAAAAATTCAAAGCGATCGAGAATTGCGAAAGAGAATATTGAGTTCAACATAGCTTATAAATTTTCTGTCATGTTAATCTGCTGTTCATTGTTTTATTTTATTATAAAAGGGACTACTTTAAATAAATCAAATTTCTTTCGGTCATTTTAAATTTATCCATTCGTCTTTGATTGCTTAAATAAGCGGAATAATATTTCGAAAATATAGGTGTAATACGAGAAGACGAAATTATTAATTTACTGAGAGTCAAGTTTTCAGAAATTTTCAGAGTCAACTTTTAATAGAACAAATAATTTATTAAGTGTAAAGTGAAATTTCACGTGTGTATTTTTCGAGTTAATTGGTAATAATTTGGAAAATTTAAGAAAATTGAACTTAAAATAGTTTTCTTTCTATGAGTAGTTAAATTTTTCCAATTTTTCAAGCCATCTGTTCAATTCTGACATTGTCGCGTTATTGTTTGATTTATTATTTTTCAGAAAACGTAATTTTAATTTTAGCATTTGCATGTGTCGCTCATTTGTAGACCTTTTTAGTCACATTTTTGTAATAATTGAATGGGAATTACGAGTCGTAGAGCTTTAACGTTTAATTTAACGATAAATCACCTGTGCGGAATGAGCGAAAAATAAGGGGAAAAAATGAATGCACTAGCTTTCGAATTTCTACAGCTAAGCTTGTTTTCGAACAACAATAGGGTTCTAAATAGGCAATTGGTAATTTTTCGAGGAACAGGTGAACGGTAATGGCACACCATCCGTAAATCATGAAGCTGTTCACGCTCTCCTCCTCTAAGAAACTCTTTTTCTCGCCGTATCCTCCTGCAATGACAAAAAGATACGAAAAAAAGGTCGCGCTACACGTTCGAACGTCGCAATTATTGAATGAAAAGAGAGAGAGAGAGAGAGATAAACTCTCGAATAGAAAGAGTTGTGGCGAGCGGGCAGAGGGAGGAGAGGGGGAAGAAAGGTTTTCTTCGACGAGCTCTCACGCTCTCGCGCTATAGCTATCGAGATAGCGCGCGCACGCGCGCGAGAGAAACGAGAAAAGTTCGTAAGAAAAGGCTCACGCGCCGCTAAGCGGCGGCCCTCGAAAGCCCCGCGAGACGCCGATGCGCTTTTGCGAGAAGCTGCACGGCATAACTGGGAACGCGAGGCGCTTCTTGGCTCTCACTCCTCCCCCCCTCACCGCTCCCAGTCTTTTTCTTTGGCGAGCCCTACGCGTGTGACCTCAACCTCTCGGTGCGAACGACGAGCGTGGAGTCGCGCGGCGCGGGCGCCGCGAGGGGAAGAGTATAAGGAGGGAAGAAAAGAACGCGCCCGCGTACGCATATGCCACGCGTGCGCGAGCTGCTGCCTGAACCAAAGGAAGATATCGGCGAAAAATCGGGTAAATTATTTAGCACCGCGGTAGGGGGAGTGGAAGGGCAGGGGAAGGGAGCCTCTTTGCTAGTGCGTACGGTCTCCTTCCCCCGTCCCCCTTTTTTCCGTACGTATATAAAGCCGAGGTCCCCTGCAGCCCCCCTCGTCGCGCTGGCTCTCGCTACCTCCCTGCCTCCCGTGCTTGTCTCGCCGAGCGCGCGAGATGCTGCTTGTTCCGCCGAGATTTATTTCGACTATCGTGATGTATAGCTCGGGTACATCCAATATTGTAATAGCCTCTTGCATACTTATATGCATACATTATATATGCCCCCCTCGTGCATCGAACTCGCGCGCGCACACACACACACACACACACACACACACACACACACATGTGTATTTTTGTGCGTATGTATGAGGTCCATTCGATTGCGTACTTGGCCGCGACGTCGCAAGACGCGTTTTCCTGTGTTCACGGATGGGTGTACACACAGGCGCACACACAGAAAAGATTCTCACGTACTCGCATCGGGCATATAATAGAGCATGCGACGGGATATTATAACGTACGCAGGGCCGTATCTGCGTCCGCGTGTGTGATTTCTTGCCACGGCGTAGTCGCCGCGTACGCGTGCACGCACGCACGCAGCGCCGATCGGACGCACAAAGCGAGAGGAGCCTCGGCTCCGGCGCGCACTATTATCATTGTCGAGTACCTTAACGCAGCGAGCGAGAGAGCGCGTCCCGGGCGATTGAAACACTACCCGGGCTATATCTCAACAGGTTGCCCGGGCGTTATGAGTACCTGCTCCGCGCGCGCGCGCGCGCACGGCATATTTTGCTGGAACGCAGAGACAGACGGGAATAAAAAGAGGAGCGGGAGATTGCCGCCGCGCGAAAAAGGGACAGCGAGGGAGAAGGAAGAAAATGAATCGGCCGGCGTGAGGTATATAAGGTGCTCGCATATGTCGGGAGGGAAGGCGGAGGGAGAGGAGTGAAATAGGTGGGTTGGACGCGTGTGTACGCTCTGGCTGAGGGGAAAAGCGAGGCGGGAGACAGAGGGAGAGGGAGAAGCAGAGCGGGAATGGGAAGGGGAGGATTACCGAAAAAAAAGAGAGAAATAAAGTGGAAAGGGAGTGAGAGAAAGATAGAGAGGGAGAGAGAGAGAGAGAGAGAGAGAGAGAGTGAGAGAGAGGAGGCGAAAAAGGTAGGTATGTGTAAGGGAAGTAGAGGAGGGGGAAAGAAGACACTGACCGCTGCCGGAGCTGCTGTTGCCGTTGCTGTTGCAGCAATGCGACGGCCGTCGCCGGATCGGAATCGCATATTATCACGGACGCGCTTGAAGCGGCGTTGGCAGCTTATATATACATATATGTATATATATATATATATATATATATATATATATATATATATATGTATATACGAGTGTGTATCCGTCTATATGTTTATGTGTGTTTGAGAGAGAGAGAGAGAGAGAGAGAGAGAGAGAGAGAGAGAGAGAGAGTGAGAAGGAGGGAGAGAATGAGTGCATATCTGTATACATATGTGGGTGTGTGTGTGTGTGTGTGTAGGTATGTATATATGTGTGCTACAAAAGAGAGAAAGACCGCGGGAAGGCGGGGAGAGGAGGGCAGGTGTATTGGCTGGCCTTATCTTTGCGCGTATCTTTCTTCTTCCCGCTCGATCCTTCTCGCCTCTTTCTTCTTCCCTTCGCATCTCTTGTCGCTCACCCTCTCGTCCTCCCTTTCCCTCTCTCGCTCTCTCCCTCTCTCCCTCTCTCCCTCCCTCCCTCGCTCGCTCTCTTTCACTTACTCTCTCGCTGTTCCTCTTAACGCATCAGGAGGCGCTCGAGCGCACAAATATTCGCAAAGCTTTAAAGGCCGGCTGGTTTATACATTCGCGCACGGAGAGCTGGGCGAGAATAATTATGATAAGGCGTGATGCTTCAGCCCTCCGCGCGGCCTTATTTTATTATTTTTCTTTTCTCCTTTGCTCTTTCAAAGGATATCCTGAGCTCGCACGATGGCTGCGGCGCTGTTGCTGTCGTCCTCCTCCTCGTTGTTCTTTTCTCCTTTCGCTACAGCGCGCGTTATTGTTCCCGGGCTAATTGGCTTTTACGCGCCGGACTTGTTGAATTATGTGTGTATGTCTGTGTGCGTGTGTGTGCGTGTGTTGTGTTCCGCCGTGAAACTGAGCACGCGTGCAGAACGGAGACAAATAAGAACATTTTGCGGGGCGGTCGAGCTCCTTCGTCTCCTTCTCCCCTCTCACCCTTCCCCCGCCCGCACTCCACTTTCCCTCACTCTTTCTCCCTTCTTTCCCTTTTAATTGGCGTAATTACATTAATTTAAATCGCCTTGAATTAAATGAGCGCCAGCAAGACAAAGATTATTATGAAAATTTGAGCGCGTGCTTGCATTACGCGAGGGAAAGCTTCATTACGAGGCTTGAAAGGCGCACAATGAATGGATTAATTCCGTTTTCAGTAATATATGTCTGCAACAATAAACGCAGTTGTGTATTCTGGAGCATATACTTGCCCAATGATTAACCTTTGCCTTTATCGTAAGATTGATTTTTTATGAAAACTTTAATTTTTATTTATTATCCATGCAAATACCCGAAAATAATAAAATTGTATATCATGAAGTCTTTGCGCGATACGTTGATTAAAATATCCTTTTAAAACCAGCCATCATCCTTGTAGAATATGTAAAAACTAATTTTTAATACTATCTAAAAAAAACATTTAAGTTAAAATTAGGTCCCTGTTCAAAAAGAAATTTTCATTCCAAACACTTAGCAGGACTTCGCGTACAATGAAATTAGATGAAATATTATTCCTATCTATAGCTTAAGCAACTTACACTAAGCTTTATAATTATCCAGTGGACATGGGCATTAAATTTAAATTCCTACTTCCTCTTGTCCATTTGTTCGCCGACCCTGACATCTATCCAATTTTCGATGCAATGTATCAGACGAGTACTGAAATTAGAAAGAGATGAAACTATGCAGGAAGAATAAATTCTCCCGACAACGCTCTTGTAATAAAATCAATTAAATTTACGCAGCTATAGTATTACACCCGCGCAGCTTATTGGCCTGTTTTTCAACGCAGTTTAAACGAATAGTTCAAAAGCCCCAGGCCCATTGATAAACGTCCAAGCGACTATTTATAAATATTTACTACGCCTGGAAGACCAATTTTCCGGCGTTACGAAAAAGTCGCGGGAAGATTAAGGTGAGCCCATCATAGAGATTGTGAGAGGGAATTATTAAGCGCGTGCGACCATATACAGGCTGAATTAAATTCTTTCCCTTGGCACGCGTGCGTGCAGCGCGCTCTTACTCGGCGGTGTGTACATATCGCGCGCGGATATACGCTCGCGGATAATATCTCCAAACCCCCTCCCCCTCCTCCTCGAGCATAATTAACACGTTCCAATTCGTGGAGAAGAGGGGAAGTGGGGTAGGGGATAAGGGGCCTAGACGAGACATTAGTCATGCGTGCGCGCCGGTCAATGCACACGCGCACGCACACGCACACGCACACGCGTGCGCCTGCGCATATATGTATGTATATATATATATATATATATATATATATATATATGTATATATTTATAAATAGCGTGCACGCATCTGCATCCGGGCGCCACGGCGCGCGCATATTCGGTTACGAGTATCCATAATCCTTGCGAGATATGGTCACGTATTCGCGAAACGAACGCCACTGCACTGCGCGCACGCTATAACGTATTTTCCGAGCGCAGTTTAAGTAGCAAGGGGGCGAGTTAGCGCGAAGAAACATTACCAAGGGCGAGGACGATATTTTTGAAAGCACGACTATTTTTGCAATGGCTATCATAACGTGATTTTTTTTGCAAAGAGACCAGAATTGAACAGGTTGTTAATTTTTTAGCGGGACAGTTTTTGAAGATTGGCCGGTAATCTGGAGGAGAGTCCGCGCTCGACGATGAGGATAAAATTGCAGCGTTTATTGATGGAGCAAGCCATTTATGTTATTATTTATCTAATTATTTTTTAAAAGATCCAAAATATTTTTAACCAATTGCTCCAAGTTGTGAAAGATTAACAATCTCCACAGAAAATTATTTTGGATGACAAATAAGATGTTTTTTTTCTCAAATATTCAAGAAATATTGTTATATTACTAACTACAAATTTTATCATCTCATTGATCAATGATTTTCATGATCAGAAAGTTTTTTTTACAACTTGTCTAGAAAATGTCAATATATTATTTAGAAAAGAACAATATATTATTTTTTTATGATTTATGCTGCATCAAAGTTTCAGATAGAATTTTAAATTTTGTCCAAAGGAGAAAGCTTAAATTATAAAAAATATTAGAATACGTAACAATCGCCATTTAGATTTTATAAATGCATACATTAAATAATGATTGATCTCAGGCTAAAAAATATTTAATCTGAGACCTACGATGGCTCGATCGTTAGAGCGAAGGACTAGTAACTTGATCGAACTTCATGATTCGAGTTCAATCCCGGTCTTGGCCGATTGACACAGGCATCGCTGTAATAATTTACATGTGCTTTCTTTACAAACACATCTTAGACCTCCGTCGCTGATTAGCACCGATATTTTGAAGCATAAATAGAGCGATTTTCAATAAAATAAAAAAAATAATGATTGAATACCATATAAAATTGTTAACATAACTAAATCATGGAAAAATATAATATTCGAATTTATAAAAATATATATATATATATATATATATATATATATATATATATATGCATCTATCTTGAATCTCGGATTAACGATAAGTATCAATAGATAGATAAAATGAGGATGGTAACATATATCTCTAGAAAGTTCTCCATGAATTTTCTTGAAACTTATATACACGCACTCATATATGTTTCAAGTCGAATCATACAATATATGTTATATCCTTTTACCTTTTCCTGTTTTTCTTCAACGTAGAATACAGGTTTGTTTTGAGCACTTTAGCGTACACTATATTTACAGAGTTGTAAATATAGCAATAGCGAGAATAAATTTAGTTTACACTAAATTATTCGCTTCGCATTTATTTATTCAGCTACTGACAGCTTTACATATTCAGTCAAGATTAACATTTGCATCTGAAATACAGCGTATCATTTATAATGTACAGCTATCCACAATATAATGTCCTCCAGTGCGGTAGAAGAACGTTCATTTCAGTTTTTAAATAATATTCTCAAATTAGAGATTCTGAAATTAGAGATTCTGAAATTTTTTCTTGAATAATTTTGTAATATTTTAATCAGCCATAACTATTACTAAAATTCCATTTATTCCCTTTTTCTAAAGAAACAAGAATTAATATTATGAGATTGATTGAGAATTGATGTATAAAAACAATATTATGGAAAAACGTTATTACTTTATCTAAGAAAATCGTACGTAAAATAAAATTCAAATAGTTTGCATAATATAAAATGTCAATAATCTGGCGTAAAATGTTTTACAAATTTCATCCGTTTCAATTGAAATCTATCAACTGAGAATTAATAAAAAATCGATTGTGCATGTTTTTAATTCCAGTGCTACTTCATAGTGGAGCTTCTGTATCGATCTATAAGCGGATCCGTTAATGTGAACAAGGCACAGTTCAGTGTAAATAAATTTAATTAAAGATTTTCCCGAGGAAAAGAAACGAGATCGTCCGAGTCGCTCAGGAAACGCTCGCTGAAGTTCGCAGAAGATATAGAGCCCGTAAATCTTATACGCGCAAAAATGTCAGTTTAATTGCTGCGCGAGCACATAATCGGGTGCACGAGCTACGCATCTCTGTACTGCGTCGGCGAGTCCTTTTTCTTGTATAATATATATATATTTCAGAAATCCGAGGTACCCTTTCGTTATTTCGCAGGATACATCTGTATTATACAACTATTATAGGGGTATCGGCTCGATAAAATATACCTGATCTTCGGTGTATGCGCGTCCGCGCGATAATCTAAAACACTCTCTTAAATATCGTCGCGTCGCATATCGTATATATGCCCGATAATCGCTGCTTATAATTTTCGCGGTATTTTTCCCATACAGTGGGCTACACGGGGCTTCGTCCCCGGGGCGTCTCTTTCTCTCGAATAGAGCGAGATGTCTTCTTCCTCCCTCGTCTGCTCCTGCTGCTACTACATCTGAAATGATCATTTTTCTAATCGCTTTCATAACAAGTTCGAAACTTTTAGAACGAGTCCTTATGCGTTACATATTTATCACGTCTTCTTCGTCAGGAGCGCGTTCTACGTCATTGTGTGTGTGTGTGTGTGTGATCTGGGAACAAGTTTCCGCAGAGTCAAATGAGCGCTCGCCGATATCTCGTCCGCCACCTTTCTCACTCTTCCCTTTTTTACTTGGCGAATCATTCGTTTCGAATGAAACTCAGCGAGGGGACGCGTATAAACGCATATAACCGAGCCGACCGCCGCGCTTATCCAGGCTCTGTGTTTTATATATCGACGCCGGCTACTACAACGCCTTATGCGGGGTGAGCTTTGCGCTCGTTGCAATATTTTCCTGTTATATATGAAGCTGCCCCGAGCGTGATTCCCGTCGGTAATCGGACAGGCATATTCGTTCCTACCCCTTCCCCCCTTTCCAACCACCCACCCCGACACGCATTCTATTTACCCGGCTGTAATAATTAGTAATTGAGATCGGGGTTGCTCGAGTGAGACATTATACGAAAACTTGTGGCTATTGGCTATAAAGGCGTACATGGACGCGTTATCGACGAGGAAGCCAGGATATATTGCTTATATTGTATAGATATATATCGCGTATACTCCATTCGAAAAATTCATTCATGCAAATCCAAGAAGAGAAAGTTTTTTGAATCGTTTGGTTATTTTACGAGACCGGGAGCAGTGTCGATATTAGCATTTTTTCGGACTTTAATTTATTTGAATTATTCGCATTATGAATAATGTATATATATCGTATTTAAATTGTGTCATATTTTATTAAGCTTAATTTATGTTTTAGACCAGAATAAATGTATCTAAAGCAAATTGATTACGAGAAATAGTTTTAATGCACAACTTCGTTGATTAATATATAGAAAAATATTGATGAATTGCAATTTTTAAATCAGTATGACTCTGCTTTTTTGAAAGACTCAAAGAAATCAATGAAAATAATGAAAATTCAGGATTATTTTCATTATGTCTGATATTAATTCTTTATACTACTTCGTGGTACCTATTTATCCTTTTATCTAGTTTATCCAAGGAGACTCTATTACATATCAATTATGGATTTGATTAGAATTGAGTAAAGAACATATTTGTTTGTCTAATGTTTTACCGTTTTCGAGTTAAATTACTTTCTTATTTGGAATTCATAGTTTAAGTAAATTTGATATCATATACAGTTAGAGAGATTATTTTTTCAACGAAAATACATATCTTTGACTCTTGATCTAAAGAAAGTAAGATTTCAAATAAATAAGTTCTATATTCGTTAAATATTTAGTTTCTTAGTTTTAGTCACCCGAACCTAACTATATGCTGGAACGTATAATATCATCCGAATATAATTTATTTAAAAGTTGGATTAAATAAAACAATAATAGAAGAAAATACCAAGGTTGAATTCAATATGAAAAGTTGAAAATAATATTTGAGGTATGTGTAAATGTTCATCAGCCTATGAGCAAACATTAATTCGACTCTTAACCAAGAGGTATTGAGAATGAGAAGTTGGTTCGAGACTTCGAGTATAATCAGAGGAACAATGAGACGAGCTTCTCGATTGCGAAAAAGAACAATGATTGTTTGTAAATCTAAATATTTTCATCTGAAATCAAAATTTTTAAGGATAAGAAGTGTAAAAATGTCGAAATTGAGGATTCTCGTGAAAAAACACTCCTTTCTCTATTTTCTAGAAGTAATCAGAGTTCATGATTAATTTCACTTTTGAACCAAATTCGTAGACCCAAATGAGTAAGCTCTTTTGATGAAATAAAATAAAATTTAAAAGAACGTGAATAATATGAATTATTCGAAAATTCTAGATATATTTCAGAATTTTAATTATGCGAAGTACTTTTTTCATCCATTTGTATAACGCCGTACTAATTAATTTATTAATTATGCGAAACGAATTTGAGAGAATTAAACCTACAGTATTTCAAAGGAATGATTAAGCTTACTACGATCAGAATTACACGTTAAGTCAATTATTAAAGAATGGTTCGACTCAACGAGTCGCAGATTTCTTTTGTTCCCGCGACTTGGAACGAAGGAGGAAACAAGGGCCTCTATAGGTATTCGCGGTTCCTCCCGCGCACAATCTCTACCCGCAATTAATGGTCTCGTACGGGAGAAGAGGTGGAATAAGGGTTGCCTGGTCGAGCAAGAACCAGCAAGGCAGCTAAACGAGCCAGCGCTACCCGTTGGTTCAAGTTAAATTTAGCGGGATTTAGCATAACACAGAGTTAATTAGCCGGGCGGAATCTAAGGCATTCTCAAGAAGTCTCTCTCTGTCTCTCCCACTCTCACCCGCCTTGTTTCTCTTACTTTTGCGTATCTACTGCGCCGGCTCGATTTTCTGCAAACTCGGAGACGAGAAGAAAAAGAGAGAGAGGGATAGGAGGGGTGAACGGGGACGAAGAACAGTAGGGCCGGCAACACGACAACGAGTTGGCGCCAGGCAGCTCGTTCGGCCCGCGAGTCCTCTGCCCCGCGGCGAGACAGGGATACGCTCCTGCTAAGCGCGAAACACGAGGTCGATACCTATAGTAACGCTTATAAGGTCGGCGCGGGAGCTTACAACGACTGTTAAAGCCAACCACGCTACCCTCCCATCGCTATTTCTCTCTCTCTCTCTCTCTCTCTCTCTCTCTCTCTCTCTCTCTCTCTCTAAGGTAAGCTTCTTTTGCCGCTCGCGCATCACATACAGAGAAGAAGAGAGCGGACATTGTGTGAGCTCTTTCTTTCTCGTCCGCGTGTTGGGAGTGCTTCTTTCTAGCCTTCGTTACGAATTTATTTTTCTCTCTCTCTCTCTCTCTCTCACACACACACACACACACACACACACACACACACACACACACACACAGAAAGAGAGAAAGAGAAACACACACCGACAGCGAGGATGGAGGAAACAGCGCGCGTTTGTCTTGTGCCGTCGTTGACCAATTAACTCTGGCGTCTTTCGGCCATTATGTGCCGTTTAGCTACCGAGCTCGGCCGTCCTACCATATTTCTTTCGTCTTTATCGAGGTCCTTTTTTCGTTGGCCACCGTTTCGCCGACTGCCGATTTTTGCGAGGTGCCTGATTAGTCACCTAGTAGCCTAGGAAGGAGAATTGACGATTTGAGAGTTATTACTACTCAATGGGTTTTGCTTTTTTCTAATATTTTTATGGGAAATATTGGTTGTGCCTATTAGGAATCCTATTCTCAGAAATGATGGTTTTACATGCTTCTTGTTGCTCGACCCGCAAGATTGTTACGTACGAGTAAAACTTGTTCTAGTGTAATTTCGAATTAATGTTAAAATAATTTTTTATGTTTATTTATGTTTAATAAATTTTAAAGTAATATTTGTGTAACGCCGTGATCCACTCGTCCACGTGTGCGCGCGTACACACAGATACACTTGGCAATTGGACTCCTCACCAAATTTGGTGTCATTTATTTTATATACATGTATAGTATCTATATTTTTAACAATTATTCTTTGATATTCGTAAAAATTCTCTTGGTTAGAATTAAAAATTTTTATACTTATGATATTGATGGTGAAAAATTGTAAATATAACTATATATTTTCTCTAAACAGATAACGACACTAGATAAGTATCATTATATTCAATTCAAATGTTGAAACAATAGAAACTATTTTATTCAGTATTATTCAATTAATAATTGTCAATTGGAGTCGTATACCTTCCAAATTTCAGATGACATTTTCTTTTTCTTGTAGTTTTCAGATGACGTTTTATTTTTCTTTCAGTTGTATTAATCAGGAGGTTATATTATATATGAAATAATGTTATAATAAATCATTCTGTATACAAATCATATGTAACAAATAGTAATGTTTTAATTATAAAAAATATACAAATAAAATAGTTATGTTAAATTTTTTTAATTTCGATCTGCAAATATAAATGTCTAAAATCATAAACATACATTGTTATTTCAGTCATTTTTTTTTAAATTTTATATAATATAATATAAAACATGATTCATTCTTGTGTTATATGAAAAGATCTGGGATATTATTTTTTATCGATAATTACACAAGACATCTTGATAGATACGGTAGAAAATTTTGTATGTCAAATATTTAAATTAAGTTAATGTTATCATTCGTAAGACTTTATAATTTATTTGTTAAACCGTCTGCACAGTTTTATTATAGAAACATTCCAAACAGTATTCGTATATTTCATAAATCTGTTTTCCTGCAATTTTACTTCTCCATTATTTCAGCTGCACATCCTCCGGAGTTCAAACTTACAGACCATTCAACGATCTGCAGTTTCTTCCAATTTAACAATATGCGCATATATATATATATATATATATATATATATATATATTTTCCATCACCTGACACGAAGCGATGATCCGAGCGTTTATGCAAGTAACGTCATTATCAGCGGCATGCAGCACGCAGCAGCTGCGCCAACTCGCCAAGTGAAAGAGCCGAGGACGGGTCCGATCAACGCGTACGCCGCAATTGATACGAGCCCTCTAGCTTTCGCACCGCTCGATTGATTCCCGGGGCAAGTTGTTAGCCGTATACAATATAATATTATATATATATATATATATATATATATATATATATATATATATATATACATATACATCGCCCCGGAGAAGAGGCGCGAGGCGAACTGGGATTCCGTTACAGGACGCCGGGGCGCGTAATCTGTAACGAGCCGCGGTCCAATGACATCGGCGCGAGAGGGATGTGGTAGAGCTCGGCAATCATTCAGGGGGGAGGGGACGCGAAATCGCTGCTCTTCCTCCCGCCCCCCAGGCTCTGCGCCCGTAACGCGAGAAACATTATGCTTTTAAAGTAATTCCTATCCGCGGGCAATGAGAGGAGCCGTGCGCGCGTGCCTTTCCCCCCTCCAGCTCAATTCGCGCTCTTTCTCTCTCTCTCCTCAGTCAGTCTCTCCGCCGCCCTCCTCGTTACGATTTGCCCGCGATGGGCGCTCGAGCGCCGCGCGCACGTAATGCTCGTTTCAGCAGTTCGGACCGGCGAATGATTGTGTGTGCCTGCGCGCGCGCTCGCTCAGGTTCGCCGCACGTTGTACACCCCATTGACTTCTAGTCGATATAATGATCCGCGAACGATGGGCTCTCATCATCCTCTTCCGCTTATTCTCCCCCTCAGTACCCCGGCTTCTCTGTGTTTCGTGCTTCTTTTGCCCTTTGCTTTTAGACCGCTCGGTAATGCTCAGAAAACAATTTTCTGCTTGAAATTTCAGCTTGTTAAACGTGCCCTATATTTTATTCTATTATAAATATACGTTACCTTCGAGTTTTCAAGAGCCAAAGACGTAGCTTATTTCTGAGCTCGACAACGCAATTTATATTTTTTATTGAACGTATTAATTAATTTCTTTCGGATAAAATTTTTTGTTTCCTTATAATAATATTCCTTTTTATGAATGTCAACATTTATCTTTAATTTACTGCGAAAATTGACATAATTGAAAAATAGAAACAATAATTACAAATATAAAAGAAAAAATATTATCATCGTTAATTTATCATAATAAGATAAGAAATGGAAAAACGTCTTCGGTAAAAAAAATAAATAAAAAGAGTAAACTATTAATTAAAAAATAATAAAAGAGCAATGAATATTGAATTAAGAAAGACCCAGCACAAACGAAAATTCTGTGATTAAACATCAAGTCATGTTTGTAAAAACTATTAAAAGTCTTCAAATTTATGATACATCTCTCAAAACAAAAATAGACTTTTATAGATTTAAAAAAATAGCAATTAAGAATGAAAAGCGTTTAGTTTTAAGAAATATTTTAAAATAACATATGGATCGACGAAACAAATTATTAGTAGAAGTTCAGGACATGAAAGAAGTGGCTTTTGCACGGATATACAAAGACGTGAGGCACAACTAGGCCCTTAAAAATTAACACGTAGCAAATTCATATGTCGATGATTCAATCGAATCAGCATTTTTTAAATACGATACCGATTTATAATAAGTTCTATATTCCTTTAAAATATTAATATATTCAGCTTTGATAATTTAGACTAATTTTTCTAAAAATTTTGTATTAAAGAATTAAAAATAAATACAGTTATGTGATTTGGGATTTTACAGAAGATGCGTATAGAAAAAGGGAAAATATGTTAGTTCGACATTGTTTTGCATAGTTCATATCTATTTGATATTTCTATAAGTGACCGAATTTCTTTTTCTTCTTTTATAACAGAATAAAAAATATTGTATTATTTCAGAATTTCACATAGCGGCGTGATTACGATACTTTCTCAAAACACTCTTTAAAATGTAATTTTGAAAAGCGAGCAAAGTTATTACCTCCATCTCTCTATTTTGATATTCCAAAGTGGCAAAGTAATAGACCCATTAATCGCGTTAAATATCCTCGCCGCAGGAGAGCTCGGCCATCTTCGAGCAGCTCCGGGCACCGCCTTTCCACTCTCGCAAATGCGTATAAACGCGCAACTTGACGCGACTCACGTGGACACATAATCAAAGGATTTTTCCGAATTCCCAACGCGATTCATCAACGCATCACCGTCCCTGTACCAACCTCTCTCGCCCGTGCCATTATTAGCTCTCGGAGCAAAAATTAGCTTCCCCTCTCCTCTCCCAGAAGGGCGCTCAACTCCGGCTTATCTCCTCTCGCCGCCGGGCAACTTCCGGGGAAATCCATAATCTCGTCCATCCGTAGAGAGCCCGGAGCGGTCGTATCTATACGTATGGACGGCATAAGAAAAACAAACGAACGAATCGAACAGGCGCGAAGCTAATTTAGCCTCGTTGCCAGGACGCATCCGTGGATTTATAGATACCTGCGAGACGGGGCGTGCTACTATCGCACAGGTGCGGCGCGGCGGCGATGCGCGGAAAAAGCTCGAGGCCGGGCACGGCCTCCGAGTGAGTCGGCTGTCGACGCGTGCCGCTCGGTTAATACGCGCGTTGATTATATATCGGCCGTGCCGCGGCGGCGGCCGCGCGTCCTGCGGTGCGGCGCGGTGTATCGTACACGCGCCGGGAAGCCCTCGCCTCCCGAGTCTCCAGCACGGGCGCGCGAGGATCGATTAAACGTGCGCAGCCTCCGTCGTCGGCCGGATTATCGCGTGAAACTTGGTTGCGTGATTGATGCAGCACTTTGGCAGGGGGGTGGGTGACCATTTTCTATTTCGTATTTTACATGCTCTTTTACGTCTTGGCGTTATGGAAAAAAGCCGCGAGCAGGGCTACAAAATAGAAAGTACTCATTTGATTCTCCTGAAGTTTGCGGGATACTGGCCGGAAATTGATCTCAATGAAGTAAAGTAGTTGAAGTGTGTTTGGCAAATTAGTAACGGTATTTCGAGATTTTTATTTTAATTTTGTCTTCCTGTAGCGATAAATCTAACAAATTAAAACTTTATTTATTTATTTCGGTGATCAATTCTTTATATTCATAGATAAAGATATATTCACAAAACTTATTCATTAGCATAATTATTTACAAAGTTTATTGTTTAAACGAAATGATTTTTTTACGTTATATTTAGTTACATAGTCTTTTTAATTTTATTTCTTTTGTTTAGATTTTTAATTAATTATACGTTGATTTTTACAGAATCTTGTGAGGAAGTATACAGTTGCAGGGATCGTAATGATAGACAAATGAAGATATTTCTTTAATAAAATATATTATTTTATATAATGAAATCACTCACGTTGATCATTTTTCAATACCAGAATTATATTGTATTGATTTCTTACGAAAAGTACTATTTTCATTATTATGCAGATAACTTCCAGAAATCTTCGTAAGGTCAATATTCGCAAGGTATTCAATATTTTCAGTAATTCATTTATTAATAAGAAAGATATGACTTTTTATGAGCGAAGAAATATTTTTAGGAAGTCAAAATGGTTTTCGGTACGCTTCTAAATTGTGAAGAATTAACAATGATAGAAGTCGATATTTCTTGTCGATATTCTTATAGAGGAACATTTTTTGTTCATAGCTTAACAGAAGTAAAACAATTATTTAAAGATATACTATTTAAAATGTAAACTTGTATAAAAACTATATGCTTTTTCTGAACCATTAGAGTTGTCATTAGATAATTAAATTTCAAAGGTTCTTTTATATTGGACTTATTCAGATACCTTTCAATAATTAGTCAAAGTGGGTGGTCAAAGGCAGCTAAATACAAATATATAGTATTTACTTGATTATAAATAATTAATTTTACTTAATATTTATTCAGTTAATGGAGAAAATTTGGAACTTAGAGTGCAAATCAATACATAATGAAAATATACTCTTTACATGTAGAGCATTATTGCACAATAATCATAATAGCATATCTAAGTCGAAAGAATTGTTCAACATGTTATGCATGTTGAGAGAGTTCTACGCACAAAAGATGGCGATCACATCCTCAAATGACCAAATTATTTCTCAATTTCATTGTTTGGCTTTTGTCTGTAGTCCATCAAGTGCTATCTTAACACTACATATGGATCAGAAAGCTGTATTTAAAACTAACCGGGTTGATCAGTTTATAAGAAACATCCATCTATAACTTCACATCCCCACTTTCGACATTTAGATTTCACGGAACTCCTTGCTATTACTTACTGATCAACTTCTTCTATATCTTTTTTTAGACAATCATCAATCAAGTTACAACAGTGAGATTTGGTGTCATGAGACGTTTGCTCTAAATATTGTCTAATTCTGTTTTAGGCATCGTTCCATTTTGTGTCTTCGAGGCCTTCAGTTTAGCGTCTATCTGCAAGCCTGCCATTTTATTTTGCCACTGTTACAACAGAAAGCAGTGCTTTCGAATGTTTCTATTGTAATTCAATTTCATTCAGAACCTGCTGGGAAGCTGCCATTTTATATTTGCTCCATCTTGACCATATGTGGGAAATATTCTTGTCTAGAATCCTCGATGTCTCACCAGCCCGAATATGAGAAATCTCACAGCTGTATGAATGTATAAGTGATAAGTGGCTATGTAGAGGTACACATACTATTATTCGCTCTCAGAACACTTGCCCGCGGTGGCGTATTCATCATTCTTGCGAATGCTTATTTTGTAACAGACCGCAGGTGGTTGTCCCTCTATCCGCAAGCCCGGAGACACGTATGGCAGCTAAACCAGGGGCCTACATTTATTTTTATTATTATTGTTATTCTAAATGTTGTCCCTGTTGTTGCTATTATTTTTTTCTGATTTTTGTTATTCTTATTATTGTTATCATGTAAATTGTAAATAATGGACAGTCTGAAGTGGGCAATATTCCAGGTGGCAAACAATATGCCGATAACAAGATTGTAAAGAGCTTTAACACTCATGTACGATTATTGCGGAAAGCAGACAAAATTCTACAAGCTGAAATCGGTCACAATTTCTGATATCAAACACGCACGAAAATACCAAATGTTACAACGAAGTGCCGGAATCATCTCTGTAACCATTATGTGCTGGTGTCATTGTCGATAGTTCCATGCGCTGGGTAACCTATTACGAGTACATCCGTGTGGACATTTTGCAAACGAAGAAGAATAGTCGACAGCATTATTTGGCGACCCTAAAGAACTATAGTTTACTTCGACTACTGTGGAAACATTATGGAATCGTGACATACCGCTTTTTCTCTAGAGAAATTATCAGACTATCAGGACTATTTCTTTATTCATACAGTCAAATGAAAAACAGTGGAACATACAAAGTTAGTATGTAAAGTTTTTAAAAAATCTATTGTATACATCGATATTAAAGAGCAATTTTCTAGTCTGCAAAGTTTTTCAATCAATAGAAAATACATATACGTTAGATTTTGAGTATTATAACATAATAAAACTTCATTACAATAGGCAACCAGTATCTGGGATGCCACTCTTAAAAGTTCTCAACGATAAAAACATATTTCATTTATATTTGACGTGATATATTGAATATATAAACTTTTATAGATTTAAAACAGATTATACAATTTCGAAACTTAAAAATATAGTAGAAACAAATATCAATTACGAACAAAAAGGATCGAATAATGATTATAAAACTCCTAATGAATGGATATACAATTCAGCTTGTTCCAGGCACTTTATTATACAAAGATGAGATGAATTCAAAGAAAAGATTAACCAATATAAGATATAATTTAATCAGAAATCACATTGTTAATTAAAAATTTAAATTTAATGTAAAAATTTACCATCTCGAATAATCAATAATGAATTTAATAATGAATTTAAAAACGAAAAAACAATGTAAAAACATTTTAATTTATAAATTATCAATTTTTGATAATTCGTCAAATAAATATTTAGGTTTTATTTCAATTTTTTGAAAAAAATTAATTACGTCTTATATCTCAAAATGTCTTAAACCGATCACATTTTTTATGTTACTTTGGTAATTTCAAATTATTGCATTTGCTTTATTCGAAAGTTTTCTAATTTTTGCTGCCTAGTGCTATGCCACGATAAAAGTATACATTAATATTTTAATGTATAAAATCCTAATTTTACATTTTATTGTATGTTTTTTATCTTCGAACAGTAAAAGTTAAATAAAATAAGACATTTACGTATAATGTTATATTAAAATACATAAATGCATATTATACAGGAATAATTATTAAATATAAAAAAAGCAGGTAACGTATTTTTATCCTGTTTATATTTCAGCCTTGTACTAATATTGTGTTATTAAAATAACTTGGCGAATCGTTCAAATTACCAAGTTATATAAAATCATTTCAGAATAATATGCTGGGCATTTATCCCATCACGGGCCGCGCTCCCAAATGCTGCCACGGCGGTAACCAATTAAAAGAGCCGAAACATGTCCAGCGTATATACTTCAATATTACGTGGGTGTTCCCACAGGTTTACAGTTGCGGTCACTGCAAATCACAGAATAAAGCCGACCCACGCGAGGTGACGTTGCATGAGTATGGCAGTGTGGAGTCTCTATCCCCTTTTTCTGTAGGACCCCATTTTGAAAGGGTATGTGTGTGTGTGCGTGCATGTATGTGTGTGCGAGGTAAGCCGTGGGATAGGAATAAATCTCGAGTAATTCGCGCGTCTCTCGGTCTTGCGTATTGCAACGAATGGGATTTATTATTTCTGCGATAAAGACGGACACTGCTTTTCTTTGGACGTATATGATTCCAGCTTCTTATATTTTTGATCACCTGTCATGGTGGTTTCGTTCATTTAATTTTCTAATCTAACTGATTCAAATAAAAATAAAAAAGGTTTCCTCAAAAGACATTTTTAACGGAATTATTTTGTTGACCGCCAGCAACTAAAGTATTTGTAGATAATGGTCAGGTATGCTAGATAAAATGTAATTTCCATTCAAATACCAAACGTCACCGAATAGAAAGTTGATAAGAAATAAAAAGAATTAATTATATCCAGCGCGAGGCTGCGAGGCTGCGGCTGTTATCGCCACTGCGAGCTGTTTTATTTGGAAACATACGCATACTCCGATAGGCTACCGGGTATACAAGAACATCCATATATTTTTGTACACATATACATACGTCTATATAAAAAACATACATACGCATATATATATAATATATATATATATATATATATATATATATATATATATATATATACATACATACACACATATAAAAGAGTTGCGTGTCTCGGCTGCCGAGTCTAAAGTGACAAATCGATGGAGAGCCATAAATCAATGACGCGGAGGCGAGGTAGAACTTTTAAAGGGAGAGTTAAGAATTCAGCAAACGCGTGGGCGGAAAGGAGACAAGCTGAAGCAGAGCAGAGAAACATAAAAGAATCAGTTTGATTTGCCGACTCTCGTTGCCCCGGTTGCAAAAAAATCACGGTACATATGTTAATTACTACGACGTTATTTCTAGTCGATGATTATTTTTAAAATATCTCATGCATTTCATGTGGAAGTAATTTATCGTCGATTAATTTCATCGATTACCACATTGAGAGAATTCGATCGTGAAGCAAAAATTAACATATTTATTAGTTGACAACAATTGTTCTGAAAAACACCTCAACATTTAAAAAAAAATGCTTATACATTCATTTATTTAAGTATATAATAATTAATTTCATTAGAAGTATCTATATGTAAAACTAGACATAGAGATTAATCATGGAAAAGTGAGCCTGCATCTGTCGTTTCTTTTAAAAATTAACGAATAAAAATCATTCGCGAGATGGAAAATTTCTCTATCCTCTGTCCAATAGTCAAATTAGTCATATGCGAGTATATGGACAGACTCGAGCGAGCTTCTCCCGCATTATACCATCGAGATTTTTCCTCGCACGCTGCAAATACACGCACACACGCGCACACAGCTCACATATATAATATACGCGCAATTTTCCATTCTACAGCCTCTATTATACGGAGGCTTCGCAGTCGGCGTCGCGTCGCTTCGGTTCGGAAGTCAAGTGCGTTCAATCGTTAATCACGCGCGCGCTGAGAACCGCTATATGTATATACATGTGAGGCAGCGGAAAGAAATGCCCCCTTCGAAAGCATTCGTGGTCGTCTCTCTCTCCCTCTCTCTCTCTCTCTCTCTCTCTCTCTCTCTCTCTCTCTCTCTCTCTCTTGCTCTCTATTGTACCGGGGCGTTTGTTGACTCGCGCTCGCGAGCGTTTCGCCCCGGCGACCAATAAATCTTGGCCCGTTTCCTTTTACAAGCCATTACCGAATGAGAACGAGCCGCGCTTGTCGATATATATATACTACACATACACTCGCGATCGTCCAGGGATTATTATGTGTTCCACGGCCGTCTAGACTTTGTGCGCAACGCTCTTTTTTCCTCCTTTCTTTTTCTCCCTTCGACTCTCTCTCTCTCTCTCTCTCCCTCTCTCTCTCTCTTTCACTCTCTCTCTCTCTCATTCTCTCCTTTCATATTCCCTTCTCGCTCTTTTACTCTGTGTCTGTCTCGTTCTTTATCTATATGGCTCGAAACTCGCTCATTCTAGTTGCAGGAGCGCGGATGTACTCTCCGACCGTCAGTTCGTATGTCGCTCTCTTTCCGTTCCCTTTTTTCCCCTGTACACGGGTGCGCGTACACACCGTGGCTCTCTGATATCCATCCCCTCTTTTATTGATTGTGTGGGCTGTGAGCGAAATCGTTAAACACGCATTCAGCTTGTACGATACGTTCGCGATTGCGTTTGCTTCTTTGATGTTGCGGATGTTGATTATAATGTACGCTAATGAAAACTAAACATCGACTTTACTGTAAATTATAGGGAGAACTAGCAATGAACAATTGTATATGAAATAATAAATCATACGAATTTATTCGAATGATTATTAAATAATTTTTAGAACATAATATTCTTATGTGTTCGTCGAAACGTATTGAAATCTAGTTAATTATTAAAGGATAGTTTAATTGTCATAGATAAATATACTGATTTAAATGTGTATCGTGTTAGTATAATGTAGTTATTTTTTCAATTAAATACCTCAAGTTGATCAAAAGTATTCGCTTAATTACTTGTTTTTAAATTTCCGAAATACCTCGTATTTGATCTGAATGATGAAAGTATGAAAATATTCATACTATTAAAATTTACTGTACGCCATGTGAAGAATTGTTGAAAATGAACAAGTAAAGGGGCCAGCCATATCAAATTTTAAAACAATTTCTGAATAACGTGATATAGAATGGTGTATGTTAAACAAAGCTCTTTTCATGTATTAATTTTTAAACTACATGATTTCATTAAACGAACTATATTTTACAAGTTAATGCTGAAAAAATAAGATTTACGAGCTCAATTCATATAAATACAATCTAGACGAAGAAATGTTGGTCGAAATTTCATATAATTGAAGTATTTTATCCGAAATTTTGATTAATGGGGAATGTTAATTGTTATGTAGAAACATATTCGAGATATCCCCAGTTAGATACTAGTTAGTAATACTGCTGTCTTCACGTACATCATAACTTCCAAAACCAAGTAGTATTTCTTTGCAATTATTTCATTTCAATAATATTCTAGGTATTACTCTATTAGATATAGTTAGATTTAATTAATTTTCTTCATATAGGAAATGTTAGAAAAAGATAGGAATTTAAATCCACTTAAATATCCTTTCTTAATACTTACATTCTCATAATTTTGAATTTCCTACTAAGAATTCCTATAAAATATTCCATGATCCGCGCTTTTCGTACAATCGATTTGTCATGTATATAAATGTTACATTTGTTTTGATTTTACATATTTCAGCAAATAAAATAGAATTATTTACTGGAAACAAGGGAACGTGTAAGTACTTAATTTAAATTTTTCCTTTATATCAATATATTTTTCATAGTTTACTCTTTTATATACGAATTCTACTTCATATTTCCTTTATTAGTGAGACGAAATGGAATCAAATTTCTAGTTGAAATAATAGTTACATGCTATGTTTTAGTTATATATACCTTCTAGTATTTTAAATATGACGGGATATATAAACCATATAATTTATTAAGCTTTTCTCGCTAGATCTCCATTCTAGCAAGAAAAGCATGGGGATGAATAACTGGGTCTGCGAAGGATTCTAAACTAAAGTTCTAGACGGATAATTTTAAAAAAAGAGTCGAGAGAGTTATAAACTGTATCTTTGCGGTCTTAAATGAGATGCTTGGCACACAATGATAAATTACTATATATTTATCATAAATATTTTTCATTCTCTATAAAACAATTATGCACTGCTTAATGTGTTCTAGTTGAATTATTTATTCATAAAATCTACTTTCATAATGTATAATTTAGTGAATTTGTACAATATGTATTAACTCCAATTTAGTTTGCAGATATATAAGTATTAATATTATGTAGTTAAATTTTATTCTGCTAATAAACTGGATCTAGCTTTTCTTTAATCACGCCAAAAAAATTTTTCGACAGCTTGGAGAATGTTCACCTTATATATATATATATATATATATATATATATATATATATATATATATATATATAACCATTTTCATAATCTATATATAACCGAGCATGTAGAATAAAATAATCACAGGAGGCGCGAGGTAGTGGGTGTCTCGTACTACAGACGGATATAATAAATCGCTCGTCAGAGGGATAAGAGATGATTCCTAAACGATTTATTCCTAAACGTGGAAAGCAAATGAAAAAAGAAAAAAATACTTTTATATATGTAAATGACTATTTTATTTGTAGGCAAAGAAAAAATCAAATTCCGAAAGAAAAAAATTAATTTCTTTTATATCGCGTTTTGTAGAGGAATGGGATACTACGGTCAGTAGCTATCTATAAATTTAAGCCAATTTTTTGAAAATGAATTTCGTTAAATACGGAACGACTACCGATTATTTCATAAGAATATCGATGGTGGCTGAAATTATTTCTGTTAACTCTACGCAAGCGATCGTTAATTAATGTAATGGGAGCTGAAGTCATGTAGGACGAGATCATCTGTCATCTTACTGATGAGACCATACACATGATTTATGGAGTAAAATGAAAATTCTAATAATAATTAATTTTTATCACTATGCATATCTGTTTACCTCGTAAAAAAGCCATTCTTTTTCATTTCAAGTTTTCAGAAATGCGTAACGAATTTTGTTGTGAGAATTAGTTTATATGTAATATATTTGAATTCTATTATAAAATAATCGGTGTTTATTTGCAGCAAATTAATAAATTTGGAAAGATAAATATCATGATATGGTAGAAATTAATTTAAAACCAGTATTATATTTGTTGTTTACTATTACTCATTATACCTATTTATACACTTGTCTTTTTCATTATTTACAAATTTATCGCAAGTCAAAGAAGAAAAGAAAACAATGCTAATAAAATTTTATGGTACGAATATATAGGAAGTTCTTTATGTAATCGTAATGTCTAACTTATATATCAATCATCAATATTTTTTAGATTAAGTTCATCTGTAGTTCGGAACAAGCAAATGACATTTTCCTCCTTTCTAAAGCAAGTATATTTTCTAATTTCTATTGGATACCTCTGCCTTCCTCGGTCCTCATTAATTTAAAGCAAAATACGAGTCTACTTTGTAATGCCAGTAGAAAGAGAGAAGAGTGGAAGAGGGAGTGGGGAAGAGAGAGAGAGAGAGAGTGAGAGCGACAGGGAGGGGGGGGAAATGAGTAAAGAGAGGCAAGGAGCAGGCGGAGAGCCATAGAGAGCGGACGAATGCTCCGGCGGAGCGTATGCCTAGATGGAGAAGATGACCAAACGAGATGGTCTTTGAGACACTGAGAGAGGCTCCAATAAAGCTGGACCAATTACTGGTTACCGTCCTTTCCCCATTCCCTATTGATTTGCATTCAAATAGATGTTATACTCTAAGTAGACGGATCCTAATGGATTATCAGTTCGAGTCATCGCGAGCTTCAAAGCTCTCTCTCTCTCTCTCTCTCTCTCTCTCTCTCTCTCTCTCTCTCTATCTCTCTTACCCACTCCCAACTTCTCCTGGCCGATATGCTCGGTCTCTTTCTCTTTGCTGGTCGCTTCCGCAGTCCATGCGCAACCAGGCAGAGGCCAGAGATCGCGCGAATGGACGAGAGTGAGAGAGAGAGAGAGAGAGAGAGAGAGAGAGAGAGAGAGAGAGAGAGAAGGGCGGAGGATAGGGGAATTCACAGAGAGCGGAAAACATAGACCGCCTCCTTTCCAATTCGCGTTTATATATGCACTGTTTCCATCCATTTCCTAATGAAGCTTCCGCCAACTATAGCCCTTTTTCTAAACTCACCTAATGATCTACTCTCGGTAGCAAGCATGTATGTATGAGTTGCGCGTTTATGTACGCGTCTTAGCAGGAGCTGATCTCGGCCGAGTGCCCCTCTCTGGTTCAACTACGATTCTCCTTTCTTAACTTATTTTCAAGCCAACTTTTGTCGAGCAAGAGATTACTTTTGCGGCTTGGGAGCTGCTTAACTTTCCTCTTCGCTGCCGATGGCTTTCATTTTGTATTTTTCAGCGATTCGGAGAACTAGTTTTTCGTTGGTCGAAAGTGCGTTAGTCGGCCATTTGGCGGGATACATTGAAGCTTGCCGAAAATCAGCGAGTGCCCGTGAGTTTCAGAAGCAATTTGCGTTTGGCTATTTCAACGACTTGCAGACTTTCGAAAGGTTTCTTTAATATATACTGAGATGGGCGAAATGATTGTAGAATTGTTTAAATTAATGCGGCGATAAAAACTGATTCTTATCAAAATGATTTTAATACTTCAAGAGAGAAAGAAAATAATCATTTATTATTACCGACATTACTGCGAATATTAAAGATTTTTTGTTGTTATTTTTCTTTATTTGTAATTTCTCGACACTTTGGATTAGACTTCAAATAAGAAATATTAATCCATGATGCATTCACATTACTTATCCGGTTAAGGTCATGCATATTACACCTAAAATTAGTTTTCAGACTAATATTCTTTCATTCCCAAGATATGGCGCATTATTATTTAAAATGTAAACTTCTATCTAATTAAATTATTTAAAGGATTTTAATTTTTTGAATGACAATCATTATTTTTGGCAATGGATTCGACAAATAGATAACATTTTCAGTAAAAACATTCATTCAATTGATATCGGGAAACTTATATTTTTTAAATTATCGTCGATCAGAGTGCAGCTAATTTTGTACTGTTTTTGCTAATGTGTGTAAAATGCGTTAAAATTTCATTCACATATTTACAGACATACAGAAATCACACATTTACAGACATATATTTATGTACATACTTTAGTTGAATATAAAGTTTATTATTTATACAAATTTAAATTTCGTAAAAGATTTAAAGTTCGTTTACGGAAGTAAATTTGATTTTATAATATATATATAATATGACTATTATTTATTAGAAAACTATTACATTTTTGGTAATATATTAATTAATTATTCCCATCAATTTTCTAAATTAGAATCAATCATTTCCATCTGATGAAAGTTCCTGATGTAAATTAGAATACCAATGTTCATGTAGAGCGACGAAAATAACTCCTAATAAAAATCAAGAAGCTTGAAAGCAAGAAATAATCTAAAATATTCAAAAACAAGTCGGTTGATCTGTCATATTAATTGGGCCTTCCTTTGAAATTTGATTAATTGATAAAATTTTGAGCTTATTAGCACTATATTGCTGAATAATTTTGTATGAAAGGAATATATTAATGTAATTCCTGCATCAAAATTAATATTTCATTTTTGTTTTTTTTTTATTCTATTCTAATGGACATAATTTTACTTCTTTTTTAAGGATTTTACTTATTTCGATTTTTAAAATTATACTGAATTAAACGGAATAACTCAAACAATTTCATGCAAATTGGATCATTATTAAGAGGCTGTTATTGTTTAACCTGTCAACGTTTCTTAAACAACTATTCGTATTGATGTTATTTTCAAAGTTAATTAAATACAAAAATAAATGGAGAAAATACTAAACACCAGTATTTTCGCAGGAACAATAATTATTCATTTATTTATATGCATTACCATTTAAGTTAACTAGAACGAGTTGCGAGTCAAGCTTGATTTAGTGGTGTACGTTTCTGCATATCTACAAACTGCTCGGCGTACGGAGCGCGACAGTTTTCTGTAAATATCGGGCCTCTAAGCGAAACAAAAAAAATACGAAAATACGTGTAGCATCGGGATACAAGAAAAAGTATACATATAATGTTTTATAATTCTAAAATTATACGTTGCCTCAAGATTATTATTTCTCCGGTATTATAAAGTTAGCGTTTTCAAGTTAATACTGCTAGTTTTAATATATTCATTTGCGAGTATGAAAATTAAATTTCTACCAGCTCCATCAGTGAAAATTGGCATTCGATAAATGAATAATTAATCTGCTGTATTTTCAACTATCCGTTTGCTGAAAATACTTATTTATAACGATTGTGCATTAAATTCTGCATGGCCGATGAGGACAAAAAGTCACTGACTCTATAAGCGGAATGAAGAAGTTAAGAAAATTGAGAAGAACGCAAACTGGTTAATTTCCTGAAACGATTTGATATTAATAAAAAACATCGACGCATAGTGAAACTTTGAACGCTCATCCCGCCAGTATAGTAATAAATGATCCGAAAAAGCGAGCAACTATATAAATTGTATTATTTATTTTCGGTTCTGCAACGCATTTTATTTTCTTCGATTTCTCAAATACCACATATAGGTTTCCGCTGTCGATTGAGAGTGAGGTTCGATGTTCCGCGATCACTAATTCCATATATAAATGATTTACGTAATATCTACTTCTTATATTAACGGCTATCTCCGGGATCAATAATTGATTTAGTAAAACACGATCATCCGCACCGTCTTTAGAATAAAATGCGAAAGCCCACAGAAAACGGGTTGTTCATTCGCAGCGTAAAACGAAGTACGGAAAATCGACTATAAAATCCAATAGGAGTTGCTTTAGTAAATTGAAAATTAAATGAAAGTATAGGAAAATGTTTATTGAAGCTTCTTCTATTTTAATTGTCATATCGCAGAGCTACCATTTCAAATGCTAAAATTGTTATTATTATGCTAGCTAATATTATTGAATCTTTAATAAGTTTTAAGTTTCGGTTATTTTTAATATTTATCAACTTGATGAAGAGTAACTACTAATAATATTTAACAATATTTAATATCTAGAGAACTAAAGAAGAAAAAGAGCGATTGTAATATTAAATCTATATAGTAGTTTTTATATTAGTTTTTATAGTATTGTGTATTATAAATTCTAATTCAAATATTTGAATTAAAAAATTTGAAAAAGAACGTATTTTTTAATCTATATCTAGCTTTTTTATCTACATCATGCCCAATTTGAATTTTCTTTCGCTACAGTATTATACCATTTCCGAATGAATATATAAAAATGTATGTATATTTTTAATTTAATACGTAAGAGTCTGAATATATTTATTCTATTGGCATTAATTCAAAATGAAAATAAGTTTTGTAAACGATTAGAATGGGATTACTTATTAAAGAAATATCGTATATAATAATATAAAGCTAAAACCAATACCATATCGTCTGCATATGAGATATAATTATATAATTAATTAGATTGAAGATGGTTCGATCGCTAGATCGGGGGTCAAGTGAATAGGTGGTACGAGTCACGGTCTCAACCGATTGACAATAGCATCGTTGTAAAAATTTACACGTGCTTGATGTACGAACCCGTCGTAGACCTCCGTCCAATAACATACAAAAACAGAAAATTTATTTGTGAATCTTTATTTTATTAACGCACAGAACGGAAGATTGCGCATGAAATATAGCCCAGTTCAATTAATAAAAAAAAATGGTTGTAATTAGAATCCGACGAAAAAAACTGTATAGAGCGAATAAAAACCTTCGATTGTTGATATTTGCTCCTAATAAGCTATCGGGGTGCTTTTGACGATTTGGACTTCATTAGGGGCTTTCCGTTCGCGTGAACGTCAATCAATTGCCTTGAATCGAAAAAACGCGAACTAATCAGCTCGTCTCGCGTAACCTCAGAAATAATCAGGCGCACGGGAGAACCAGGCCTTTCGAGAAGAGGGGACGGGCCGGGGCATAAAGCGCATTCCGCGACGCGATGCTCGATGTTCAATGAAAATCAGCATAGGACGTCGGATAACCAAAGCGAGCTCTCGTACACATTTTGAGAAATTCAACTCTGTGTCCTCGGGTAGAAAGACAGTCTGTCAAAAGAGAGTCAAATAATAACAAAAAAAGGAAGTAGAGAGGTAGAGGGCGGAGGGCGAAAGAGAAATAAAAAAAATGGCAGAGGTTTTCAGCCCCGTGAATGGTCGTCCTTATTACCAGTGGCGCGATTCTTTTTGAGTCTATGAGGCGTGTCGGGGGCGAGGCGCACCGAGCCTGGCACTGCACGGGCATAAATGAGTTATAATGAGTTTCGAAATATAATCGCGCGAATCGCGAATTACATACTGGACGCGCGCGGGCGCCGGTGATAGAAAAATTAGCAGCGGCCAAAGGGGGACTCGGGCGGGGGAGAGGGGGGCGTGGGGGCGTGGGGGGGGGCGAGACCAGGCAGCGCCGGCATTCAATAAGGGAACTTGAAAGAGATGTCTCGTTGAGAGGGCATAAATACGGATATGAAAAAAAGAAGGGGAAGAAAAACACGAGCGTGCGCGCGCGCAGAGAGAAGAAAAAGGAAAATTAAATGGGCGCGCCCGCTGAAAGCATAAAAACGAGAACGCGCGCGCGCGTGTGTAATAAAAGACGGGGGAAACAGCGCGAGACAGAAGGAAGTCGGAAGGTAAAAGCACGCCGCGCAAAAAAAGAAGGGAATAAAAATCTATTTACGAACTTTTTGAATGTGGCCCCGTCCGCGCGCATGCGCCCGCGAGCGCCCGTGAGCGGCGCACGTATATCTATATATAACGTCATACACGTCGTTCATATATACCTGGGTCAGAAGAGTAAAAAAGCGCCGGACGACGCGGAAGGGGAAGAAAGCGCGAAACGCGAGGAGGAGGTTCGAAGGGTGCGGGTGGGGGAGGAGGGAAAAAAGAAAATACGCTGTGTACACGGAGGCGTGCGCGCGCGTCCAGAAGCGAGGAGGGGGTGGGAGGAGACGGAGCGAAGATAATGAAAGATAGAGAAAAACTCGGTGGTGCCCTCCGCGCGCGCGTGTCTCCTCGTACACGTACGCGCATTATATGCGCTCGCATATACATATGTAGGCTGCGCGTGTGCGCAGAGGAGAGCGCTGGTTGCTTACGGGAGCGGAGGAGACTGCGCGGACTGCTCGCTCGGTCCAGAGTTCGAGAGCGGCCACGCGCGCGCGCTCTCGTACGACACGCGAATGAGAGGAAATACCGGAGGGAGAGCGGAGACGCAAAAAACCGGGGTAGCGGCCCCAAAGAGAGTCCGGGGTGCTGCTCGTCTATACCTAGCCGCGGCGGGCAGAAAGATGGGGGGGGGCGGTGGTGCGGGCGAGGGGTAATGGTTGCGCGTGTCCGGTATCTGGTCTCTCGCTAATTAGCCGCGCACGGCGGGATATAAAGAGCGCGCCGAAGTCGAAAACATTAAAGCGTGCCGGAGACTCACCGTGCATGGACCGCACGCCTGGGTCGGCGGGGTAACAGACGTTGACGTACGGCCAGCGAACTTATATATATATATATATATATATATATATATATATATATAATATGTTCCGCACTCACTACCACCTGCAGCATGCCAGCAGAAATGGCGATGTCGTCCAGAGCGGGCGGAGTACGATAGCAAACGATGTTGGCATACAAATCGGGAACGCTCGTTGGGCGCCGTCGCGGCGTTTCCCAGTTTTTCTTTTCATCTTAAGTTTCGCGATCTCGCTCGATTCCTCTCGTGCAAAACTGACTTTCTCGACGTATTGTTGGAAAATTAATTGAGATTATCGAAATTACTCGTTCACGAAAAAATTTTTGATCCTGAGCTGGCTATGAATATTGTGCAAATAGTATGTTAAGCTGGTTTTACGAAAAAATAATAATATGTTTTTTTTTTTTTAATTAAGAAAAAACTGCTTATTAAAAGGAATAAATGAGATAACGAATAGTAAAACCCAAATAAAAGAGATCAAAGAATATAAGTTCTTCGCGATTTTAAACGTACGTATTTCAAAGTTACTAAATATTAATTTGAAAGCCAACACATAAAATCATCGATATTGTACGTATTTTACATTGGAACGAAAATATCAAAATATTTTCAAAGAACTAAAAAGTAAGAAAATTTTATTTACATTTACTTCTGTATTTTAATATTTAATTTATAAACTAAATTTCTAATTTGTTTGTAACCAAACACCTTATATTTCAAATCAAATATTATTGGAAAGCATTTTAAGGCAATATACTTAAAATACTATGTAGACAAATTTAGATGTATTATAAGTTAACTATATGTATATTGCATTTTCATGTACTATTATAATCCAGTTAATGCCAGCAATTAAAGTAATGTATTTATGTAGACGAATGTTGGAGAAACCCCGGGAAATTTATGCGCGGTCAATATGTAAGACCTATCAGGTATAGACATGCATATCTGTACCTATACACACGATAATGCGTTCCATGCAACTACCTGTCGAACCCCTCCCCTTCCCTCACCTTGTACAATTTAACATTCTTATATTAAATTCTTTTGACCAATGGTGTATGTCTCCGTCTAACTAACTCCGTTATTTCTCCCACCAATAAGAAATACAAAATCTTTCTGTTAAGAAAAATAATGCAACTTGGCACTCAAGAAACTACTCTTGTCAGTAAAACATTGATATACAAATATATCAAACTCGGTTTTGTTTCGTTTTGTAAATTATATAATATCTTTTGCACGACAATTAAATAGTTATTGTTTTAACAAACTTGTGTTTTTAATTATTCATTTTAACCATCAACATTAATGATACTAATCGCGATTAAGGTTCACGATTAGTGTGAGCGATGTAAGAAAGCGTTCTTTCGTGTGTTTATTAAAAAAATCATAGTGTTTGCTCACGTCCGAAACATAATTTTTTTTATGAAAAGACACAGCTTTCTTCGTCTTAGGTTCATCCGATATATCAGTTTCGTTGACTAAGTGAAAAGTTAGATAAATTCAAAGTAATTAAATTTTCTGCTTTCGTTGGAAACAATCTCATCATCGTATTGCGAGTTAGTTCTGAGAAAAATTGTCTGGCTTTTTTTTTTTATTAATGTAATTTTAATGTCCAATGAGATTATTTTGCTACAAAAAAAATTGTCCGTATAGCTACAGACTACAATAAATAGTACATAATTGAATTAATACAATTTTCTTTTTCGTCGACATACGTTTTCACGAATTTTATAATTTTAAATTGCTTTCCTTTAAGAAAGAATGCAATGCAGTACATATCTGCGTTGTAGGTTTATATAATAAAACAGTGCTGGAGAGTGATAATTGGAAGTTTATTGTTTGTAGCTTGGATATGAATTTCTATCTTTGTTAGATCATATAAGTGGCACTGCCATAATACGTGTTCGATATCTTCAACGTATTCTCTGCACTGACAGATTGGGTCGCTTACAAAGCCTATTTTATTCAAAGAGAAGGCCAGGTTGTAATTGCGGTATATTGAATTTTTTCGAGATTATTTATTTCTAGTTTTTGTGAAGGATAGTATAAAAAGCAGCCGTAGTCGAAAATTGAACGTACCAGGCTTTTATATAAAAGGAGTAGTGTATCTGGGTGTGTGCCCCACCATGTTCCTCTAAGAAATCTAAGTATATTTAGTGCTTTTGTATATTTGTGATATACTTTATTAATTTGCTTCTTAAATGATAGTTTGTAATCTGAAATTATACCGAGAAATCTAGTTGATTGCTTAGACTTTATTCTTGATGTTTTAATATTGCTTTCTGTTTCGCCAAGAAGAATATTGTTTTTATTAAAATTTATAAGAGTTGTTTTTTCTGGTGCAAGTTCTAAGCCTAGACTATGTAAATTTTCGTAAATGATATTAACGGATTTTTGTAACAATTTTTGCATGTAAGGCTTGGCGATCTGTTACTATATAGAGCAATATCATCTGCGAATTGCAGAACGGTTACAGTTTTTGGTATATTTAGACATATCTTACGAACATACAAGCAGTATAATAATGGGCTTAGCATCCCGCCTTGTGGAACTCCTTTGTATATGATTCTTTTTTCTTGATCTAATATACTACAATGCATAATTCTTTCAGACATTAAGAATTTTATTAAATATACAAGATTATAAGGGCATCCGATAGTTGCCAATTCTTGCAGTAATATTTCAATATTCACGTTATCAAAAGCTCCCTTGACATCCGAGAATGTAGCAAGGAGCTCCTTTTTCTTAGAGTAGGTATCTTCTATATTTAGAACAAGATTTGCAAGCTTGTCAATCGTCGACTGCCCTTTCCGAAAACCTGTTTGACTATCAGGCAAATAATTTGAATATTCTAGCCACCATTGAAATTTATTTTTTACAAGTGTTTCGAATAATTTACATAAACAGGAGTTTAAACTAATCGGACGTACGCTGCTGCCGTCACTCTTTTTAATAAAGTGTATGAACGAGTTCTTCCATTCTACGGGATAGTTATTTGTACTATACATTTCATTGTATATATCTAGGAGAATTAATTTGTATTTAATAGGTAAATTCTTTATGATTTCATAGTTAATTCCGTCTATTCCACAAGCGGAATTATTTTTTTTTTGGTTTCGAGTGCAATATTGAATTCAGTAAAATCGAAGGGTGAATTTAGAAATAAGTTTTTTTTTGCAAATTGGCATTCAATCAGGATTTGTAGCGCACCATGCAGGGCTAATTTTATCAATAACATCATAGATCTGCATCTGCGTTTGGTGATTTTCGCATGTGTGGAGTGGCATTATTTTTGTCCATTTATTTTTTAAAATTTTGGATTTATTCCAAACATATGTTTTATTAGTATAAAAATTTAATTTTTCAACAAAGTTTCGAAACCATTCTCTCTTTGTTGTCTTGAATATTTTTTTAGCAATAGCTGATCTTTTCTTAAATTCAATAAAATCGTTTGGATCGTTCGTAAATTTCCACTTTTTAAATGCTGATTTTCTCAGTCTTTTTGCTTTATCGCATTCGGAATTCCACCACGCTACGGGGTTTCTATGAAATTGACTTTTTACGTTTCTCTTTTTGGCGTGCTTATTTTAATTGGGTTTTGTGTGATTTCAAAAAAGGTTTGATATTTTAGACTAGCTTCTGAAATTATATATTCATTTTCTAGAAATTGATCAAAGCTTTCGTTTAATCTTTCGTATACTTTTTTCCAATTTGTTTTAATTGAATTGATATTAAATTTTTTTCGCTGATATATGCATTTTTCTAAGTTAATCGTTGTATGTACAGGAAGGTGATCAGAGCCCAAGGTTTCCTCCGTTTCTTTCACATGAATTTTATGTGCTAAATTTATGGAAGAAAAGATCAAATCTAAATTAGAAGATTTATTTGTATAATTCTGTACATAGCTAGATGTTTTTGGATTGTGTAAATATCAATTTGCGTTAGTATAACTTTCAAGTAGTCTTATCCCGTTTCTATCGATCTTTTTGCAATTCCAATGGTAATGATGTGCATTAAAGTCTCCCATGATAATTATACTATTTTTATCTTGTATGTTATTAAATAATTCGTCCCATTTTTGCTGTGAAAGAACTAAACCTGGGACTCTGTAACAAGCTATGACATCTATCTGAGGGTTGACGTTTGTGATACGAATACCGGCTAATTCTAACGATTGGTCGGGTGACTTAAGATGCTGCAGTTCGTAGTATGCGATATCATTCCGAATTAGCATAACTATTCCTCCTCCTTTGCTTTGTTGACGGTCCTTACGGAACGTTTGAAATCAAGAGAAGTCGAAGCGTTTTTTTTACTTGTTATCTTTTGATAGCCAAGACTCGACACATATCAATAAATCTATATTAGGCAGTATCTGCAATATTTCTTCTTCTTTGTTCACTACACTTCTGGCATTCCAGAATATATCACTTAAGTCTTTTTTAATGTATGTGTCCATTTATTTTAATTTATATATAGTATATTTATGTAATATATCTGTTTATTTTTCATCTTTTTCTGTCTCTACTTCGGAGTCATTTTTATTTTTTTGCAGTAATTTTTTCTTGATTCTTAGCAATTTTGCTTTAAGCTTTTTATCTTTTGTCTCTGTAAATATAGCGTTTATCATTTTAACTATGCTTTCCCAATCTTTAGATATTTCATCGGCAATTTCACATACCTTTTGTTTACCTGAAGACTTTTCCAAGAGCAATTTAAATTGTTCATAATTTAAGACGAAGTTTCTTTCGTGTTTTTTAATGAAGGGTTTTAATGGTACCAATAAGGATTCCAGTTCGTCTATCGTTCATCTATTTTACTTTTCTTTTTGCTTACACGAGTCTTAGGTTTAATAAATTCAAGATCTGTTTTCTTAGGCCATCACGGTGTTCTTCGTTTTCTTTTGTATTATTTATTATATCATCTGTTATTTTATTGTCATTTCCATCTGTGGAGGTGGAGGGTGAAGGGCGTTTGATACCTTTATTAGTTTTCTCTGGCACTGTCGTCGCTTCAATGCTTGGTTGCTCGTAATATATGTTTTTATTATCAAGTTATGTAGTCATGACATTTATTTCCTCTGTATTATTTGGACATAAATTAGCTATATGCCCGCTTTGTTTACAAATGAAACACCGTGTTTGATCGGTGCTTAGAAATACCCAATATGCCGTGTTATCATACGTAATCTGCAGTGCTTCTGGCAGCCGATTTTCGTCTCCTTCCTTAACGTATACTTGGCGTCTAAATGATAGAATGTGAGAGCGTCCGGGTTTGTTTAATCCTGCTCTTATATAGTACATTTGTAAAACTATTGTAATCCCTTCACTTTCCAAGGCTTTAATTATTATTTAGTGCGGAATCATCGGTTATACATTGGATATCACCACTCTTTTATTTTTTTCTATTAATGGCCTGATTTGAAATGTTTGGTCTTTAATTTGAACAGTTTTGTCAGTTAGTTTTTCTACCAAGTTTCTATTAGAAAGAAAAATACACACTCTAGCACCAGATATTTTCGAAATGAATTTAATATTACTTGCTCCGGTTAGTTTTTCTAGATTATCCACATAATCATCTATAGTAATAACTTCATCAGAATCTATAATAATAGCTTCTTCCTTTTTGGGTTCCATTATATTAGCTGTTGACTGAAGTTTGAACATGATTTGAATTTTCATTATGGTTTCCACTGTTTACACTGGTTAGATTCATTTTTTTGCCCAGTTACTCAAACTGCTATTGCAGTTTGAGAGCTTTAGCCACAGATTTGCACTAGTTGTTAATTTACACTATTTCACGAATCACTACTATAGCGCTGATTTCAATACTTCGACTTTGTTTGTTTACACGTTTGACGAAACATGTCTGTACGCTTCAACGTCTCAAATCCAACTGTTGTCTGGCTTTAATTCAAATGTATTATAATTTATTGGCTATCAAATAAATGCCTTTATATTATTAATAAATGATATGAAATACTGTTTACTTTCTGATATAATACGTAATTATTTAATATAAGAATCCATACAAGATTTGTATTTTTTTGACGTTCTACTGAAGTTCCATTGCACTGAAAAAATCTTGTCTTCTAGCATTTGGAGTCACAAAACACAAATTATTTTGCCTGCATTTTTTAAGCGCCATAAAATTTAATCAATAATGAACACAAATATATATAATGTATGTATGTATATATAAGTAACATGCTGTTATTTTAATTAAATTGACTATAATTAAATATTAAATTTAAAAATTATGTAATGATTGAATATAAGAATAATACATATAACCATAGAATTTTCAGAATGTTTGTATTCATAAAATTATATTTTTAATATATGCGTAGTTGGGAAGACATAGTTAGAAATGCTCGACGATTACGATGTTCAGAAGTTCTAAGAAAGGAGAGGAACAAAAGTGAAGATTCGGGCGCTGGCAAGGTCCTCTTCAACTTTTTGCGCACGGTCCGATCATCACTGCAACACTGCATTAATGCAGCGCGTCTTTAGCCATTGGCAACAGCGCCACTACTAACGTCGCGATGATTGGAATCAGAAGTCAAAATTGACGAGGTTCACTTTACTGAAGATTGATGTATCCCAGAGGTATGAAAAAACTCTGTGACTTTCGTCAAACCACCGTGGTTCTTTAATATGAATTTTTATCAGGCAAGATGTTAAGAAAAATACGATAATTATATATTATTGCCATTAACAAAGATGAATACCTAAGGTGAAATAAATTTGTATTCAGATTTGCGAAAAATCATTTATGAACAACTAATTCCAATTTGCATTGTAATATTTCATTATAAACATTCAGTAAATAAAAAAATCCACATTTTATGAACTATGTGCTGAATTATATAAATTAAGGTAACAAAATGGGGCATGTTTTAGATTATAAAGCCGAAGCAATTAATTATCATTGACTATATATTTTTAGACGGAAAAAAATCGTATGGATATCGTTAATCTTCATTTCCTTTACTCGAGAAATGCAGATGTGCCATTAATTAAAAAACTTAGGTTATAAAAATTCTGCACCAATAAAAATATTTTTCCCTTAGTTTCAGATCTTTAAAATGAAATAAACTATTAAAAAAAAATTTTATAAGTTAATAAAATATTCTTACCCTACAAAAAGATTTACTTTGAAAAGATACCGAACTCATTGAGGATTCATTTAAGCTAAAAGTTGCCCATAAAAAACTACAAACGCTCCTTTAAGCGCTGCGTGAAAATGCCGCCGACCGTCGGAGTGGTCAATTATAAGTCAGTGGCTTTCGCAACAGAATAAATATTACACCTCGGTAATTTCTCCATATACACGTTATGCTACTTATATATATATATATATATATATATATATATATATATATATATATATATATATATATATATATATATATATATATATATATATATATATCGCGATTACCAGCGCCTTCCATATCCAAAAGAGCGGCGGCGGTGAGGGGGTGAGTAAAAAGACCGGGAGAAAAACCATTGGAGATATCCGGTTGAAATAAAATTCGAAGTGATCGACTAGTTTCCAGAGCGCCGTAATAGCCGGCACCTCCCTTCAATGTCCACCCCTCCGACACGTCGATCGCTGCGGGGAAAACGAAAGAAACCATAACGTTCGACGCGACTCACGGCCGCGCGACGATCGCCCGAGAAAATCGACTTTGCGCTCGCGCTCGCCCGACGGAAAGCAGCGAGAGGGAGGGGGAGAGGTAGAGAGATGTAGAGGGAGCTAGACGGAGAGAGAAAGCATTATTGCACTGTAAAAGGAGCGAGCGCGCGCCCGCTCTTTCTGCCGCGGAAAAACTTGGGCTCGCTCTCGCGCTTGGATTGCAGAGGCATTTGTTTAAAGAGCCTCGTGAAACGCGGATTTTACGACGTCTCGCGTGTTCTTTCGGCTCGGTGCTCTCGAGAGCCCTGGTGATATCTTGCTCTCGGACTCACTCATTCCCTCCCTCTCCCTTCTTCTCTCTCTCCGCCTCTCTCCGTGAGTCGACTTACTCTCACTCTTTTACGCCGGTCTCGCACCAAAAGAATGTGGAATTATATCTCCCTCCCCCCTCCCCCCGCCCCCGCCGCGCAACCTACACACTTGGCCGACAACGGTCGCACGCGCGCGCACATTTCATTAATTCCCTGGGCGAATAATAACACCATATAATTTTATGCTTCTGAATTGTGACTTGCGCTATCGGGGGAACTTTAACGATACTCGCAGTATGGAGCGGTTTATATATGTAGGTATGTGGATATATATATATATATATATATATATATATATATATATATATGCATGTATACAGCTGGCGCGCAGTTCGTCCACTTCGTAAGGAAGATCACCTCGTTGTGAGGATGAGAGGGACTATCGCAGTCGCAACTCGCGGCTCTGTATATATATATATATATATATATATATATATATATATATATATATATATATATAACGCACGCACGCGCACACACCTACACACCTACACACACCTACACACACACACACACACACACACACACACACTGGCCTTTGAACAGGGTTTCCTGAGAAGAGATGTGCAAGACTTCGGAGAGAATTGCGCGAGTTTTTAGGCGCGTGTGGGAATGGCTTTCTAGCTCTCTCTCTCTCTCTCTCTCTCTCTCTTTCTCTCTTATGTGTTGCACACTTTAAACTATAGAGTGGACTCTCGATGGACTTCAGAGTGAATACATATGGGGATGCTATAATAGCAAGACAACTCTGTATACAAGAGAACTTGGGAATCGAAGTAATTTAATATGAGCCAGTATTACTTTAGAATTGTTTAGGGGGATCAAATTACTTTTCTTCTATAAAAATTAAAATTTCGTTCTAGTTACTCTCGACATAATGTAATTACATAAATTACATAGTATTTTATGACTGTATAATGCTAATTTCGTATTGTGTTTGACGAAATTTGTATTGAAAATGATACCATTTTTTTTCTTCATATTATTCAAATGAAAAATTTTCATATTTTATTTTAGGTATTTAGAGATACATTTTAACATTCAATAAAATGTCTTGTAAATGAATGCGAATGATTTTACCAGTGAAGATATAAGGAACAGTAATATTTATACTACTAAACACTAGCAAAATGCAGTTAAATGGTTTCTTATTAATGATATATTTATATCTTCCTTTGATCTCCTATACATATTTGATCGTTTGAGCAGTTTTTGACATATGTTTTAAAGTTCTAAATAGAAGAATCGAAAAATATTTTTAAAAATGAATAAATTATATAACTTCAAGGTGGACCTCAAGTGTTAAAAAGTATATCAATTAGGAAATAGAAATAAAATTATATTTGTCTTATTCGCTTTTATTCGAATAAGATTTTTATACTATGAGAAAAAAGACGTTTCTCGAAGTTTTACAATGAAGTACATAATTTAGTATTAATTTTTAACAAAATTGTATAAATTTAAGCATTTGCCATAATTGAAGATTATGAGAAATTTAAAATTTCGAGTCGTATTCAGTACAATTTATATAAGAAAAAATAAAAAATATTGTTTTTAATAGAGATAAATAATCTAAATAATTTAGAATATTTTTTTCTTAAAATTAATAAAGACGGTTCTAAGTTGCCAAAGGTATACCTAGAAAAGTTTGGCAGTTGCATTTCTCGGAAATTCGGAGGAGCTAGTGAGCCCCTCTCCCCCTTTTTGTGCACAGACTGATCGTCACAACACCAATGCATGAATACAGCGTCCCTTTACCGACCGGTAACAGTTCCACGACGGATTTTTCAAACATACACACACACAAAAAGTTCACGCTCTCTCCCCCTCTTGTCAATATATTTATATATACATACAAATATATGTATGTACGCATATATATATATATATATATATATATATATATATATATATATATATATAACACACATACATAACACGCTAAATAAAACGAAAGCAGATTTATACTCTTCGTTCTTTTTTATTGGCAGTTGACATTCGTCATTACAACATCCGACTACTATGAATTTTATCTAAACTGGAATATATTATTACAAAAAGTTAATATTAAACTAAAAATATATTATAAGCACAGATATTTTATTTCCTTCAAAATCGTAAATTTTTATACTCGCAGATGCTCTTCGCGCAAACTAATGTAGTAGCCATTCCATCCCGATATTATGCACCTCGAATAAACACGATTGAACGAGTGGATTCAAGAGTTTCAGCTCGTCCTTTACAATATAACGTTGGCGCTCTGCTAATGGTATCCGTTCGCGAGGCAAACTCTCCCCTCTTAACACGCTGCCTCCTCCTCCCGCTCTCCCGAGGTAAATTAAAGCACTGGAGATGCAAACGAGCAAAAGCTCTTTCTAGCCGGCCGTTAAAGCTCGATCGTATTCCCCCGGATCGGTATGCGTAATCGATCGGGTCGTCGGTCTCGCCGCTATATAAGCCCGGAGTCACGTAGGGATTTTTGCCTCGGAGCCGCTGCGACGCGCCGACTGGACACCTCCCCGGGTGAATAAAAAGAATCCGCCGCGAGATCCCGCGATCCCGGAAAAAGCTCTCGACACCGCTCGTACACGCTCGCGAGCGCAGGGAGGGCCTTGTCCTTGCCTAACCTCTCCGCGTGACCCAACGCCCCGCTCCCCGTCCTCTTCTCTCCGCCGCGATACGATTCTCCCGCGCGACATAGGCATATACGTACGTGAGGTATATATATATATCTATATATATATATATATATATATATATATATATATGTATATATATATACACACTTAAGGTCGCGACGAGCTACCTCGTTCGGCTGTATATAGGATTTCAGCGTCGGATCGGCGGAGCGGAGAAGAGATTGGGGGAGGGAGTGAGAGGGAGGGGGGGGGAGGAGTAGGACGGGAAGGAAAAAACGGGATGGGGAGAAGAAACGCCAGCGCGGCCGTCTCGCTGGCCATTAGTCTTTCAGCTCCCCGTGCAGCGACGGCACGCTAGGTCGCCTCGTCTCGGGCTGCCGCGCCGCGCGTGGGCGTATATGTATATATAAATAAGCGTACGCGCGGGGCAGGCGACAGGTCGGCGCGATTGCTTTACGACGACGTTATTTGCCTTAAACCCGCGGCGGCGCGTAATGAGCCGCGCGCGTCTGCGGCTTCGCGCCTGCCGGGCCGACGGGGCGAGTCGCGCGAATAAGCGGTGGGGAAGCGTCGTTCCTTTCCGCGGCCGCGAGCTTCGTCCAGGTTCATGGCTTGAGCTTCGACGGGGACTCTGGCGATCGAGCTATCGGAGCGGAAATTTTCGCGGATGGGATTTTTTTCCTGGGGTATCTGGATGACTCAGCGCGAGTGTCGCGGTTCTGCCGGATTAGATTGTCGAGAGGCAGGATAGAGCAGCTTAGATAAATGGTTGAAATAGAAGCTCTAATCTCTAATTAAGCAAATTTATATATAATTTATGTAAAATTAAAATTTCTTATTTTGTTTTCCAAAGGAACTTAATACTTCGTCTTAACAAGTGGTCTGGGGTGAAAAGTGCAATAACGATTGACTTCTGTTCATAATGTCATTAAAATTATTCAAAGTTTTCATTTCATTTTAGAAAAATATTTTTTCTTGCGCACATCTTCTAAAGCAGTTCATTTGACGTAGCTTAATCACATAGATGCCATGTCAATGGAACCAGTTACTTTGCAACGACTCCAAGAAACTCTTTTTCAATCTCTCAATTTCATTGGCAAAAGAAACAAATTTTTATTTTATCATAATGGTGTCTTTGTTGTCTGATACTTGTGCGTTTTTTAAAAAACATTTTAAGCGAAATTAGCGAATAATGGATTTGGAATTATTGCTTGTCTAACGGAAATTTTTAAACAACGATAAAATTAAATAAAAATGGTCAGAGAAGAAATATGAAAACTTTGGAATCATTGTACTTTACCGCTGATGGTTAACGACTCCGATTTATGTAATCCATTTAATGTATTAGTAATATGAAATTAATTTATAATGTATTATTAATATTAATTATATTTAATATTAAAATCATTGATTGTAAGCATAATCTATTAAAAAATTGAGGTATTAGGTAAAACAATTAAAGAAATTGTGTAAGCTTAAGAATGTTATTATGATGAAATAACGTAGGTGATATTAATTCAACAGCTATTATAGCCCAGAAATTATGGAGAGTATCGGAGTTATTATGAAGCTTTTTTCCGCTGCTTAAGTTACGTGACTAATTGACGTACATATAGATAAAAATCATAATTCAAAAAAAATTAATTTTTTTTTTTGTTACACAATATAGTCAGGGTAGAAATATAATCATTTGTTTAAATAGTCTAATCTTTGTTTTATTATATAAAGAGCTATGGATTCAAGGAATTACTTTTTAATTATTAATAATTTTTATCTTTCATAAACGTTTTTTTAATACCGAATACAGACTACATCTTTCTGTTATGTATCTACGTATTGACTATTCAGTAATACACGCGTTATATAATATTGTTTTACACATATTGTAAACAAATCTGTTTAAATAATCAAATTCTTCCTTTCTTCTAACGCGAATAACTGCACGCAGAAAGGTTTTGAATGGAGAAATAGTGCTGTCGTAAAAAGACCAACAAATTCTGATGCATATTCATAAATTTTACTTGGCGTCTCATCAGGTTCTTTCGTGTACGAATGAAGCTTTCAGTCAACTGGACGTACTTAGCATGCGTGCAAAATAACATATTAAATGAGCTGAAAAAACTGAAGAAGACGCAAAAAGAGAGAGTGTGTGCGAATAAGAGAAAGAAAGAGATAAAGAGAGAGAGGGAGAGGGGGGCAATGGATAACGAAGAGAGGAACGACGGAAAAGCTGTTAAGAAGACATTTAGAAATATTTAACAGTGCGGAAAAGACAGGGACAAAATGTAAGAATAAAAGCGATAAGCAGTATCATCAAAGCGTCGCCACGCGATTGGCATATGAATCAATGTAGCGTTCTTAGAAGATGCTTTCATATAGCAAATAAGGGCGGATATGCAAGGATGAAGGGAAAAAGATAGAAGGATTGATATAACATGAGAGGATAAGACGGATGGGGAGTACGACGATGCAACATATTTTTCATATAATTATACCGAGGCAACGTGCCACGAGATTCTTCGCTCTTGATGCTCTCGCGGCGTCTCGCTCTTCATCCCTATTTCTCTTTAACCACGCATCGCGCTTCTAGTCGTTTTCGCATCTTTTGCCTTCAACCCTTAAACCCTCTCTCTTTATTGCTTTCCTCCACATCCTTCCGTTTCTCGGAAAGACCGATAAAAATAGAGGAGAGAGAGAGAGAGAGAGAGAGAGAGAGAGAGAGAGCGACGGCACTCTTACCTCGTTTTTTCCTCGCGTACGTCTTTTTTTGCCTAGGCGCGGTAGAAAATTTTCAATTCCATTCATGTAAATTATTGTAGCGCGCGGGCCCTCGGTATGCGCAACTTGTATTAATGACGCAGTAACGGAGGCAGACGGCCCGCGGAGCAGTTAGAGCTGCCCATTAGCGAATGAAAGCCGAGAGGGCTCTCGGCGCATGGCCCGATAATAGCCCCGACTTATGTACACGCCGTGGCCGCCTTCGCCCGCGCATAGTTTAGTCCGCGTTATGCCGCGTTTTTCGATGCACTTTGCCCTCTCTCTCTCTCTCTCTCTCTCTCCTTAGCCTCCTCTCTTGGCTATTTGCCGACCCGCCCTTTTACTCGACCCCCGTAACCCTTGAGATTGTAGCAGTCGTCACCGCGTGCAGGTGCACACTCGCCACTCTATGTGTATACGTGTGTGTGTGCGTGTCTCTGGATGCAGATGTGCGCGTGTGTTTCTCTCTATGTGTATGGAGCCATAGTAAACTAGAGTAGCGATTTGAGCCTCGGTACTCGGGGTGATCGCTTTAGATTCTGCTAACTTTGATATTTGATGAATTGTGCGGTGTCGTAGCTTTTATGTTTTCCTCGGCTCGGTCGATCAACACACGTATACGAAATTACTTGGCTATTCATAGATTCGATTATACTTATTATTATATTAAATTCGATACTGTACCTTAAAAACAAAATGACGAAAATTTATTGTACGTCATATTCTGAAATAAATGAACGTGTGATTTTCACTCATTGCGAAGAAGATGGAAAATATTTCGAGTACAATGATTTGTGTATTCCCTAGTTACAGACATTTCGATAGATTGCTTATCTATTTTTTTTATAAATTTTAGGATATCTCTCTCTCTCTCTCTCTCTCTCTCTCTCTCTCTCTCTCTTTCCTTCTCGCATAATGTAAGGAATAGACAAGGGATAAATGTGCATGAATCGCGCACATATCAGTCATATAATACGTTTTTAGACTCTTCCTGCTTTTCGTTTTCTTAATTTGTGCTATTAGTTTCGTGCATGTTCGGCAACGACGTCTAATGGATTGAAAATTACAACAATTTGAGAAAGCTTAAATTTGCATAGGAAATTAAAGTAAAAAAGTCAAAATGAATCAAGTTGCTAACCGATTTCAATATTATCATTTTGCTTCTTATTTGGGAGTTTGAATAGATTACTTGTCAGATGCCTGACGTATTATTTTACATAGATTTATTTATTACAACTCGCTCTCTGATTCCTGTTTAAGCCTGTGTCTTAATGTATGTATCTATTTTAATTTATTTTATATATAGTTATATAAGACATATAAGTAATATAATACAAGACGATTTTCAAAATTTACACTTTCACACCACCGTGAGGGTATTGTCTAATTTTTCTATACCACTCCAACCGGACACACCAAACAAATAGAGAAGAATCAAACTTGTGTAATATTTCTGTCCTGTAAATGTACAGGACGCTCCTTAAAGTTAGAGGCGACTATTTATTAACAAACCTGAATAATAGATCATTTTATAAGATGTCTGCATGGGTGACCATCTGAAACAAAAATAATAATTATTTTAAATGCATATACTGCTGAATATTCTTTGGTACAAATTGAAATATTTTTAATTTTTTTATATTATATTGAACATTTGTTGATTAGTATAATAAGTTAACATTTTGATATTTCTAATTAGTTATAACAAGTCACTTCAATTCGAATTATTTGAATAAATTTTATGGAAATGATATGATGTTGAAATAAATAATTAAAATAAACAAATAATGTGTAACTTGTTTCTAACCTAAATCAGTCGCATAGAATCAAAAAAGTTAGATGATTTTCCATAACTAGAATTATGAAATTCTTTTCAAAATACCTAATTCATTCGTATAATTGCATTAGAGTGAGGCGTCTTCTGGATGAAAAAATTAACAAGAATGCGGTAAAATGAATTTGATTGTGCAAAAAAGTAAATAATATATTTTATCAGTAGTGTAACACTTGATTAATTACCTCGCGAAAGAGATTTTACACCCGAGCAAAGCGAGGGAAGTAAATCTCACGAGGGAAATATTTAATTCGTATACACTATTGTGAAATGATATTATACATTACAACAACCGTAAAATCATTGTAAGTTAAGATTTTAAGGCTCGAGTGATGTACAATTAATTTACGACATTAAATCATTGTGAGTAATCCACCTTGTCATTTGAATAAATTTATATGGCAGAATTTTAATGAGATATTTTTCTCTTTTTAGTCAATTAGAAAGGGCGTAAGTGGACATCGTGTATGGGGAAGAGTAAATAAAAATGTAACTCGTTTGTAGATGTGGAAGCAAGATAGTAATATATTTACTATTTAATATTCTAGATAAGGTGTCTAATCTATTTCTGCTTTTGTTGTCGATCCCAAAGAGAATGAAACGAAAAAATCTAAAACTATCTATGGACAAACCATGCCACTAACCAAACGAGTAGTAGAATACTTATTTATGTATTGATACAGTTATACGGCCAGAATAACGGACGAAGAATACAAGTTTCTTCGCGCGTGCGCTTTTTTCTCCGTATCAACGATATAAAGATAAGACGAAAGGATGAGAATAGCAGAGCCCACTTTCTAATTCGCTTGCGCGTTCGGTTTCTCTTGCCCGCGTGCATGTATATGAGCAGCACGATCGGTGCGCGAATTATACAGAGCCAAGGGAAAAAAGCGCCTATATAATAGACACGCTAGTCATAAATTCCGCGGGGCAGAGGAGGCAAGAAAAATTAAGGCGGCGGCCAAAACGATCCGATGCTCGTCACACAAGGCTCGGCTGTAAATGGGCGCCTCTTCGAGAAACGAGCCGAGCCATTGGAAGGCGCGCCGATTCGGCTAATCTTCTGAAATTGATAATAAATAAGCGTCCAATCCTTCTTTCTCCTTGCCCCCCCCCCCCGTTCTCTCGCGCTGTTTTCCGCGCTTGCCCGTCCGATCAGCCCGATGATGCCAAGGCTCGATCTCTCTTCTGCCCGGGGAATATCGGCGCGTTCGCCTCCTCTCGCCCGCCCGCGCACGGCTGTATTCGTTTCAAGGCTACTATATATGTTGCGCGTGTACGTATATGCCAATGCAGAATATCGCGCGAGCCGTCGGCTATCCCTTATGCCCGTGCGCGCGATAACGCGCGCGCGCGCGCGCGGAGCGGGGCCACGCCGCGGCCTCTGCGGCTGTCGAACGACGCGTTGCGCGCCGGGCCGGAGCAATCCCACGGTGCATACGCGTTGTATAGTCGCGCGCGGCTAAGAAAACGTCGAAGCCAATTGTCGGACGTGCCGGGAGATATTCTGATATAATAGGAATGGACCCGCGCGACCGGTGCAACCGCAGCGCGGCAGGGGGAAAGGGAGAGAGAAGGACTCTGTGAGAGGGACGAGTGTGAGAGAGGTAGAGATACCCTTTATTCGCCATCTCGGCAAAAAAGCTTGAATGTACAAAGAAATGCCTCTACGTCAAATAATATAAATTGAACGTAAATCAGTAAATATGAGACTTATAGTTTCTTGAATAATTCACGAAAAAATAAAGTAAAAGTCTAAATTAATAGGTGAAATACAAGTGGAAGGTATATATACTTTCTTGTTGTCTCACATCTAACCTTTAATTGGAATATCCATTTCGCGCGATGATGGCATCAATGCAGTACAGAGAAGTGAAATTATGGAATATACCTCGATTTAGTAGGTGTCACGATCGTAGGTAGGTCGAAACTGTCGATATCACGATTGTATACAATTGAAGTTTATATTGTTATTTATAGACCGCATTTTTTCAATTTATTCTTATTGTTAAATTTAATATGTACCATACTATTAGATTTTCAACCTATAAAAAACATTTTCAAACTCAACTACTATAGTATGCTAAGTAATTATTCAAAGTAAAATAAAATGATTAATATGAACCTGTAAGAACCATAGTTGTAGATGATATATATACATGAGTACGCGAGCGTTCCGCTTTGCTGCTTAACGTATTATTGAGATGTATTGACTTGTAACTCCGTTCCGTAAAGGAATAGTATTCTATTGTCATTAATGTCATAATACCTAATGAAGTAGATCACCTTTTCTACGGTGCATTAACATCATCGAAGCATGAAGCAGAGCTTGGAATTCAGGATTAAGATCTACCTTTCGTAAAAAATATTATAACATAAATACAGATAATAATAAAAGCTAAAATTAAAAATGTACTCATGTCGACTGTTTTAAATTAAATTAATAAATATTTTTATTGGTCTTACAGTCTGTATACTATAATATATTATACTAAAATAATGATAGTCGGACTGTTCTTGTTTATTAAAACCCCCGAAGAATCTGAAATAAAACTTATTAATAAAAATAAATTGGATTAAATATTAAAAATAATAAAGATAAATAAAAAATAAAACAAAATAAAATAATAGAAATAATAAACTATATTGTGTTAGTGAAGGACAACCTGACTATCCCTACTACCTTAAATTTAACTTCTCTTTTGGCGTCCGACGTTTCGAACCGTTACGGTTCATCTTCAAAAATAAACTAGTTTTTTTTTGAAACGTCGGACGCCAAAGGAGAAGTTAAATTTAAGGTGGCGAGGGTAGTCAGGTTGTCCTTCACTTCATCTTTCTCTTCTCCTTCACATGTCATTATTTTAGTTTAATGTATTATAGTATAAAAACTCTAAAACCGATAACAATATTTATTGATTTAATAAAAAAAGCTGTCATGCATATTTTTGTTTTTCATGATAAACTATCAAAAAATAAAAAAATGGTTTATGTCCCTATTGCATAATATCATAATACTAGAAGTAACATAATAGAAAAGAATAAAAGAATAACACAATAGAAAATATCTATAATATTAATAATAATCATAACAATGCAGAAGCTATATAATGTAATTTAGATATATTGGTCAAGAATTATGTATTTAATTTATAAAATAGATTAAAAGTTACCACAATTAATTTCGCAACAAGATGAAATCTACAGTTTTTATGCAAAAATAAAATAAAAATAAATATAGCATTATTAAGAAGCTTTAGGTTCGTAACTCAACAAATATTTCTTTATTCTTAATTTCCAATTATCAGATTAATGGTTTACATCTCTATAATTTTTCCGCATTCTTGAACGCTGAGAGAGAGAAAGAGAGAGAGACTTTTTATCTGGCTTTTATATCCAATCTGCAGATATTTCTACGGATTCCTCACATTCCTCCTTTCTCGAATTGTTCGCACTTTCTCGCTCACGATTAAGCACCCGTTTCTTTCGCACCATGTACGCATGGGACTGCGAGTGCAGATGTGCTGCTACGCGGACCGCTCAACTTTTGGTTGGTATAACCGCTTGATAGCCTGCGCAAATCCTTTAATTAGACATCGTCACCATTTGCGGAGTACGCTATCCCTCGTCGTTAACTGTTCGACATCTTTGCTTCATAATATAATATTTATTTCCTCTTAGTTGGAGGAATATTTATTTCCGATTGTGGTGAATGGTTTTGTTACGGACTAATTTATATTTGTTATATTTGGATTTAATTTTAACGTTTATTATTAAAATATGAGCTTTAGGTTTAAGTTTTCTCAAGGCGAAATTTAATATAATTTCGTCGAATAGTTATAATTACTGGTCAAGTTAAGATTTTGTAACTGTTTTATTTATTTAAATGGAAGTGCATATTACTATAATGATATCAAATATAATCTTAAGATACGTATGTATGTAGTGTTTGAATTATTTTTAGAAGATTGAATTATTATAATAAATCAATTCGGGAAATTGAAATTGAGATTGGTATATTTATAAGAACTGTTTGCATTAGGATAATGTTACTCGGCGCAACTAAAATTATGAATAAAGATGACTGATAATTTTAGGATATTAGTCACAAACAGATTATATAATATAATTTTATTAAACGTTAAAAATTAATGTTAATTTAGAAATGTAAATCTAGAATTATTATATTACAAATAATGATTTTAATGATAAATTATATATTACACGATATTTTAAATTATATTCGATTATAGGATAAACCGAGAAAAGAAAAACTTGTATTATTTATTTGTAAAGCAAGTCATCGAAATTTCTATAATTTATTATAGTTTTTATTTAACAATTTATTTAGATCTATATAGTTAAAGCAAAACTGCGCATTCGAATTTAGTAAGCATTTTTTAAGTATAGAAAATAAAGTAAGATCTCGAGTGGCTTTGTAATAACCAGTGCTGTGACTCGAAAATTTCATATTTTCTGCAATGAATGGATGTATGTAATTGAGAGATTCGGTGCCGTGCCCGGAAAACGTAGTTTTTCGAAATCTGTACTTTCTTTCATGCATTCGTTTGGTGGAAAATATGATTATTTTCGAAAGCTGTTGAACTCTATCAAAACAGAGATACATTCTACGATATATAGAAATAAAATTCTTCACAAAGATTGGATTTTCTTTCCGGGCCTTATGGCTGCGAGACAAAGCTGTTCGAGATTGTTACACCCTTTATCGCTAAGTTCACGAAACCTACGACGATTAGTGGGGGACGAGGCTATAAAAATACGAGCGTGTTTATTCGAGTCATTATTATTTCGCTGGCTTCGCTAAGGTGCGTTATATACTTTATATTATATTTTCACCATCATTAAAAATAGTAGCTTATAGAAAAAATTGAAGTTTTATTTCATAGTCCATTAGTTGATAATAATTTTGAAAATTTATCAACGACACCGAAAGTACGAATTCGAATGGCGGGTGGTGGGTTTCGCTCCATTAATGGAATGCATAATAAACATCACTGGTCAATGGAAGACTTATCAATGTATGCAGATGAAAAAATCACCATTTCGGAATTCAATTGACGTTGTATCTAGAGCATTATCTATTTTGGTTGCTTGATTTACGTACATGTAACGTGAGTCAGAAAATAGTCTGCATATAAAAAGGAATAAATGACATAATGATTGGCGGAACTGTTGAATTTTATTCGATCGACTGATTCCACGTGTAAACAGATCCAGAAATCTTAAATTATAATATAACATTACATTGTATAGAAACATAACATTATACAATCACGTTTACTTCTACTATATTTACGACGCTGTTCTTTCCATCGCATTTCTGATACGTCTGTTAAATATATTACCGACGAATTCGATATCTCGGTATCCACGAATTAAAAGTCAAAGTGTCTAAGTCTTGCAACGTCTTCTCAATATCAATATAACGCCGGCTTTATAGATTTCACCAGGAGAGTACAAGTAGTACGAAAGAAAATCTTAAAGTTAATTGATTAACTATTTTCATTATAGTAGCGTAAAGCTAGCGTATATTATTAAGACATGAAACTCTGCGATTTCGCTTGAAAATGCCGTATAATAAATTAAAACGTTTAGAGCATATAACGAAATGTAATATTTAAGAAATATAATATGCGATGGAATTTATTATTTGCCTATGATTTTACGTTTTAATGATATAAGAACAAATTAAAGTACATACATCAGTTAATGATATAACACATACATCAGTTAATAATATAAGTAATTAAAAAGTACATCTAAAGTTCGGCATTCTTTCCACAGTTTCAGCGCCCTTTTATATACATTATCTATTATTTATAATAGTTAATAATTAGATATATTTATAATAAGTAACTTTTTATCTTTATTTTCTGCAATACTGATCTATCTCCATTCACGTTATTTCCTTTTTTTTAAATTTATCTTTTTCATTCTCACTTTAGTTTTTCTACACTGAATTCCCAATTCGTTTACAATCTTCGACTTAAAGCATGTATCCGTATAGCTTTGGTTGTATATGATTTGCTTTTATAGAAATCTGTTTTCTTACTGTACTTCTTTCTCAACGTTAATATGTCTTATAAAAGTGTAAAGTTTCTTAAGGAAATAAAAACACTCAATGTAAAAAAATATATTGGCATTGATCAACTAACTAAATCTCAGAAAAGCTCTATTATGCTCTATACGTGCGAAAACCTTTTAAGATTATCTTGTAAATTTTTTTTTCTGCGCAGCGTAAATGATCTGCGTAAGTATATAAATTAATGTTGGATGTAGATTCGTATATGAACATATATTTAAAGTATAGAGTGGGGGCTGTTGATCCTATCGATTTTCAATAGTATTATTATTAATGCTTTTTGAATTATTTTAACAATATATTACATATATAATATAATTCTATCGAACATTGAACAAGTCTTTTCAACGAAAAGGGGGTTATCTACTCGATATATTTCTGAAAACCATTTAACAATAGTTTATTATAAAATATTGTGAAATTAGATAATTGATATAAAATCTACAAAATTGAATTTTAATACACAAATAACGTACTCGTATTTCAATTTTTTTAAAAAAACTTCGAACAAGTTCTTGTTCATAACACTATCTAAAATGTGTACTTTTTTCTTTTTTCTTTTTGCACAATATGAGTCACAAATTATAATTGGCCTTTGTAAAACTCGACCATTTAATTCAGGTATTATTTATACAAGTCTTTATAAATATCCCCTCTCGTAGGGCTGTGCGCTTAGAACTTTTCATAATTTAAACGTAAATATTGAATTGGCCGCATCGTGACACAGGAAGCGCTGCTCCCAGAACGCGGCCCTTTACCATATAACGTCGCGTCCTCGCCAACCGAGCTCTCTTGTATAGCTTTTCCGCCCGGTTCGCCGTTGCGCGTCCCAAGCCCGAAGCATACACGACGATAAAGTAGGCAGCCCGATTGCAACGAAAACACGCGAGATGAGAGGCGAGATTGGCGCCTCGCCTTTAATATGTTTCCCAGTTTACGGTTTTATACTGCACTCGTCGCGGGATTTGATGTGGCGAGTCTTGCCGGGACGCGCGTCCTTTCTAATTAAGGCTGGACATTCTGAATGTCCAGGCTTTTCTTTTATCTTTCATCGTGCTATGCTCGGCTTGTTCTATTTTCCAGGCTACAAAATTTTACTATCCTCGGGTTTTCTTAATGCAACGTAAAAACCTTTACATATATATTAGATATATATATATATATATATATATATATATATATATATATACCCCCTCGATTCTCTCTCTCTCTCTCTCTCTCTCTCTCTCTCTCTCTCTCTCTAATTCATCGTTTGCATAATGTTTTCATACAGGAGTGCTTGTTCCGTTAGGTAGTAAAGTCTATCGAGAAGTAACCTGGTCAATATCTAGATCTTATGAAAAATTCAGATCAGTATTTGTGTGTGCGTGAACATAAAGTCTTTATTATAACTTTTATCATATTCTCATACGGGAGTATGCAGTAAATACTTACATTATTACTTACATATCAATAATTGTACGTATATTTAAAGTATTTCAAATGTAAAATTTTTAGTAAAAATCTCGATAGGGTTCATGGAGCTATAATTCGTGATCAAGATTCTTTGATCTCTGCCTATATATCATTGCCTCTTAGAGGGATATTGTAATTATAACATTTTAAAATTTTTAAGACTTCTATTGATAATAAGTTCAATATAGAGATCTAAAGAAGAATCATGAACTAGTATAATATAATTTTAATGGAAGATCTAGAAGGATTTAGATATTCAAAGACTTTAAGCCAAGATCCAAGAAAGGACAAGCAGCGGGCATAGTTTTATTCGATATAGAACGAATGTGACTGGGATGGGATTGGCTAGCGTAATCTTAATCACCTAATTTATCTAATTTTTATAAAAATTTATTTGATAATTATTAGTCCGAAAAATCATGTCTTAGATATTAGTTTTTAATAAAATGATATCATTTGTTTATATTAAGTATTTATTAGTAGTTTTATAAAACTTGCTAATATCGATACAATATTGTAGATACAATATTGTAGTTACGTTCGCTTATACTAATTGGATTTATCAGTTCACTATGCGGGAATTTCAAGTATAATAAATTCAATGTTTAATAGCTTGTACAAACGCGATCGTAAACAATAAGTTTGTAAAAAGTACAATTATTATGCTTCTTTAGACGACGGCCGATTTTAGAAAAGAATGAATTGATAATTTTATTTTATCTCCTAATAATTAAAATAATACTTGAACTATATATATAATCTGCAGTATAGAATATTCAGGAATTATATCAGTTAATTCGATAAGCATTGAGTTTGCTATCTATAAAAGTTTCTGGTATATATTTCTAACTGTAATTGCGGTTGAAGGGTCTATAATCTGGATTGTCGACTTTTTAATTTTATAGTCTCTAGATTAACAGGTTTCATAAAAAATTTCGTATATGTATTTCAGTTGAAAATATAAACTAAATATAATTGTACTGTTACCATCGGAAAAGAAAATCGGTAGAAAATAGATGGTATTTTAGTTGAATTCGTGAATGATCCAAACATATTTATGGCTGAAAACCTTGAAAAACTTTTTAAAAGTAGCTGACAACATTTTCATATATGCTACGAAAAATTCGAGTATTTGACTTCTTGTTCATTGCTCAAAATTAATTAAACAGTTCGACATCTATCTTGATTATAGGAAAATTTTGCACAGCTATACACATCTGTTCACAATCGATCAAAGGCCGTCCAGCGGTTCACTTGTTCCATCTCGTAAATACAGGATTCGCGAAAACGGCTCGCGTACACGAGGCAGTATATGCGTACGTTTGATTTGGCAGCACCGCCTATAATGAGAAGCGGAATAAACAATAAGATGCGGCTGCATCGGCGATTCGAGATCGTAACGGCATATATATATATATATATATATATATATATATATATATATATATATGCTGTGTGTGTAAAGATATAGGCGCGGACCGCGGCGAACTCGTCTCGTTTGATCTTCCGACAGTCGAACGTGGAGATCGTTATATCACACGTCGTTATCTTTTCCGATCGTTAGTAATAGAACCGCGCGGGAGAAGTGTGTGTGTGAGAGAGAGAGAGAGAGAGAGAGAAAGCGAGAGAGAGAGCGAGATATATGTGTGTGTGCACGTATCGCGAAAGTCCGTGGATCAAAGTGTGCTGACCTAACGGAATGGGAGCCCCGCTGTTGGTGAAGCAGCAGGCTTGCCGCCCGCTGCTCGCATGTCAATTGTTGGGGGGAAGCTGCCGATCATTTTGGTTAATATAAAACGCCCTTCACGGTTCAGCAAATTCGACGTGTTTAAATTACGAGAGCGGACTGTTGCACTTATTTTTCCGGATTGTTAAAAAAACGTCTTCGTTATCTTGTTAATTGCAGGCTCTATATCCACGATTTCTCATAAATGGCAGATCGTAAAAGATTTAGAACATCAAGAAACTCTCGGAAATCGAACAAGAAAAATTTTAATTTATGGAGTAAGTACGCTTGATATAATTTACGGACAAATTAGCATGCTCTTATATGAAAGTGATTTTTAAATTGGAACGTAACAGCGTGGAATGAACATTTACAAAGATCAAGTGAATTTTATTTTCCCAATATATCAATCATTGCAGCAGTCTCTGTCTGTGACGAGATAATTTTTTGAATATTAGTTCAACCGAACCATTTTTAATTTTTAAGGTCATTTGCTTATTTGAGTTGCCACGTCCAGCTCGGAATAATATCCATCAACGCGAGCTGAGGTTTATTTCCAGTTGATTTTGTGACTTTTTTAATAACTCAGATAACATACATTTTAACGTACACTTTATTCTTTGCATTCATATACATTCATTATGTAAATAAATTGTGCGTCTTCAACCTCAACGTCACAACTTTGGCACGATTTTTTGAATGTTGTAATGTAACTAGTCGTTAAATATTAAATTATGTACCTGGTTGAACTTATCCCCCCTCACTAATCTTGCTTTTTTTCTTACAGTTCTCTTTATTTTTGTCCCTTTGATTTCTAAGTGAACTTTCATTTACTTATGAGATACCGAATTATATACTTATTTTACGGAAAAGAATCTAAATTTCTCAAACATCTGGGTATGAACCTCCGGTTCTTTAAACGTGTTACATAAGATTTGTAAATAAAAGAAATGTTATTTAACCCATTGCAAATTTTTTATAATTTTTTTTCATGCGAATCCTTTCGTAAAGATCCTTACTCTAAAGTAAAATCGCAAAACAAGTAAACACAATACAGTAGTGTACTACCAGTTGAATACCACTACATGTATAAGAAACAACGAAGCAGAGTTCAATGGAACTGGAATACAATTTTTATGCAAGCCCCTTCGCTTAAATTTCTCGCATTCGAAACAATACGGCCATTCGACGCGCGGGATCAGCCACTCCCCCCGTCGCGGAAGCCGCGAGCTTGCACGAGATGAAGTTTCGATTTTACGTCCCCTGGCTCGCATCCGGCAGCTCTCGCCGCGCTGCTGCCGCCGAGGTAGTCGGAGGCGTTCGAGTTCACGCGCGACACGACATCACGAGCGTGTATTCCCATATAGGCGGCCACACTCGCTCTCTCTCTCTCTCTCTCTCTCTCTCTCTCTCTCTGTCCTGGGCCACGTTGCCGCTAGTACAACTGTAAATGCTCCCCCCCGCGCTTACCACTCGCCCCGCGCGCAACACGCCGCGACTCTGCATATAAATATTGGAGCTCGTCGTGCCGCCGTCGGCCGCCACCGCATTCTCTGCACGCGGCAGCTGGGAGCCTCTTGGGCTTCTCTCCTCCACCCTCCCCCGCCCCATTGGCGATAGAAGGCGCCTAGGAACCCGTTTGCCCGTCCGCCACCAAGGCGAATCTTTCTCCTCGCGTGGGTGCCTCGGACGCTCGCGTGGCGGACGGCGCCCGGGCGGGAAAGGGGTGCAGGGAGGAGGAAGAGGTGGGGAGAGAGAAGCGCGCGCCCTCTCGGAGTGCCAGGATCCGGAGCAGTGCCGATGTAATAATGTCGAAATGGCCGAAGCGCGGCGCCGAGAGCTCCGGTATTATGGGGCCAACGCCCGACGAGGCGCAACTGCGAATCTACGCGCACGTAGGAAGGAGGCCGATCGAGATAGCTGTCACCGGGCTGGCTTTCAAAGGCGCGACGGGCTCGAGGAAATTTTGTCCCATTGTAACCAGTATGTACGCCGCTGCCGTAAGATTTCTGCCCGGGCTTTTTAACAATATGCCGCGTCTTGCGGTCGCATCGGTTTGGATAAAAATTTAGTGGTGGGTGTAAGTGTTTCGATCAGTTTTGCTTACAGATTTTTTAAATAGAATTTGTCAGCTTCTTATTAAATACAAAGGAACGTCGTATTATGTTGAAAATAAGCTTTTTTGTCAATTATCTGTCTATTTAAATAGTGGAATAGATATACAAAAAAATTATGCCTGCTTTCGTATCATGCATATTCAGATGTAGAAAGGGATCTTTTGTATTTGAATTGATTATTAATGAATCACTATAATGCGAATAATTAAACTCGTGATATAAAGTTATTTTTTATTTAGTATTATTTATCAAATCCTTGCAACGTTATATTTAATTACGTCGGAATCTATATACAAACGGTTATATATACGAAAATGTATAGATGTATAAATATAAAATTGTAACTTTAATTTTGGTAGTATTCTAAATTTATTCCAACAACATTTCTCGAATCCTTGCAGACCGTAGTGATCAGTCTACTAAATTACATACCAAATGCATTAGAAAAGCTAATTTAAAATTTATAAAAGAGATCTTTATAATTAACGATTATCGAGTTGACTGCATAGAAAAAATTAATACCGATAATGTTAACAAAATTTATAATAATAGGATAAAAAATAAAATGAGAAATAATACCATTATTGTTCTACCATTCATAAAAGGTTTATCTGAAAACATTGTAAGTAATTTTAAGAAATAAAATATTCACTTAATCAAACAAAATAATAATCAATTTTTTAAAGTTGGAATAGTTTATAAACGTAATTATAAGATTTGCGACAATTGTTATATCGGGCAAATCTCTAGATATTTAAAAAAGAAAATGTGTGAACATCAACGCAATGTACGAATGATACATTCGGTTTATAAGAGAATTAATTAAATTTATGTATTTCTATTCTTTTAGTTATAATATTACGGATACTTTAGAACAGGCTATTAAAAATAAATATAAGAGGGAGAATCTTGAAAATATTCAGATTTTTAAGACAGCAGAATAATATAAATTTAATACTAGATTTTAAAAAATAGATAACGCTTATTATTCCTTATAAATATAAATTTGTGTTTTACATTAAGTTTGAGTGGGGTGAGGGTAGGCTACACATAATTTTATTATTAGAATTTTAGTTAAGATCCTGACGAGTAGCTGAAGCGACTCTAAACGTTGGGCAAACCAGATACATATAGATTTGGTAAATTTTACGGTTCGTGTAGTCAGATTATCTTTTACGCCCCATAGCTTATATATTATTTTTTACTTTCTTTTTAGGAGTAATTTTTATATTTCAAATTCCGGGGGAGTGACTATCAATACGAATAATTTGATTGTTATTATTATTATCCTTATATTTCTAATTATTCTAAAAATTGCACGATAGATAACAAGATTTATTGGTTGAGTTTAAAAAGTTGATATAAGTAAAATTTGAATTTTTAATATTCTATACTAAATAGATGCATTTTTTAAATATAATAACTAGGTATTATTTTAATTAAATAGTTTATTCATTCAAAGAAGTAAAAGTAAATAATCAAATGCTGAAAATTCACATTAATTTTATTACCAAAGCTTTATATCATATTCCGAAATTCTATATATTATACGTACCTTAAATTTTTCTATCCATTTTTTATGTTCTAGAGCTTGGAAGTTATCTTTCAATGTATTTCAATTGCATTAGTTACGGACGAACTTCATAATAATAATAAAAAGGAGTCAAATAATGATACTTACAGCACGGTTTCCTAATGTCAGAGATCTTTTTAATAATCGTTTTTGAACTAACGAATAAAGTTATTACAATGAAATGAATTTTCTCGATCCACCCCGTATTCTGGGATAACCTTTGATGGTAGCTTATTCCACATGATACTCGCGCGCCTCCGACCGTTTAACTTTTCCACTTCACCGTGGCTGCAGGATCGAAAATTCCCGGGAATAATGAAATACATTATGATACTGGAATTAAGTTGATAGCCATTATTAGTTCCGATCGAGCGTAAGAGTAATGTCGAAAATAAAACATATACACACACACACACACACACACACACACACATATATATATGTATGTATGTATGTATATATATACTCACACACATAAAAGGTGTCCGTACTCGCAGTGTTACGAAAATCCAGTCGATTTATTATGTGTATATATATATATATAGAGAGCGTTTCGCGCCAGTCTCTAAAGGCTACCCCGGCCTTCATCGGCCTATATAATAAACTCCGGGGGAAGAAGGCGGAGGAAGGCGAGGAGATGGAGGAGGGTCGGACGGGGGGTGGGGAGTCGGAGTCGTAGCTCCCCACAGCGGCTTTTCCTTTTACGCCTCGTCCCGGCCGTGTATGCGCGACGACGCTACCAATAACATAATGCAACACGGGCACCTAGAGCAGACAATACCCGGGGATTACCTCACAATGGCCGATGATTTACTTTGCTTTCTTCTCCTTCTTCTTGCTCTCATTACCCCCGGGGGCTTGTCGGATCTGCGCTCTCTGTATGTCGTTAGAAAAGTAATGGAAGCCCCGCGCTGGCGCGCTGCCGCTGCCTCGAACTTGTCCTCTCTCTTTCTCTCTTTATCTCTCTCCTTCTCCTCGTCCTCGCGCCTGCTTTTATATTATCTCCGGGAATCGACGGCTCGAACCGAGTTAGTACTGGAGCAGGAGCGTGAAAGGGCGCTGGAGAAATTAGAAAGAATCTCCTTTTGCTCAGGGACTGGAGGAAACTCTATTATATCCGAGACACCTTTTTCTAGCGCCTTTGCTAGCCTTCCGCTTCGCCGCCCCCGCGCCCCACTACTCCTCCTCCTCGAGACTCCTCTATACTGCTGTGCTCTCGCGCCGCTATGCGCGTCCTCTTCTTTCCGACGTTCGAACTCGCGGATCACGCCAGCTGACTCCTTGCTCCAGGAACTATCTGATTTTTACGTTGTCTTGACGCATTTTCTGCGCCCTCGGCTCTTTCGACCTCTATTTGCAGAACTTGCTTTTCTCAGTACTACGTCTCGGCGAGGCGGGCAAACGCATATATATATATATATATATATATATATATATATATATATATATATACATTTCGATGGGATTTCGTTGAATGAACGACTCGACTGGATCAACTTGCTCGCTCATTCACTCGTTCGCACACAATCAGTTTTATTCATTCCTATGTAATTACGGAGTTAGAAAAGAAATTGATTGGATCGATCAAGTTATTTTGAATTTATTTCCTTGTTTATGGATATTGTATATTTGAGTAAGATTGTAAAAGCTGATGCAATTCAACCAAATAGAGAATATAATCTATCTACGTTGAGAACAATAAAATTATTTCCAATTAAATATTAAGTAATGTAAACTATATCGTATGATGAGGTTAACGTTCACCATAATATTGGACGCCAAGATAATTTTGTACAGCTAATTCTTGTTTAAATGAATTTTAAAACTTAATTAATAAATCGTTTCATCTGCCTTACAGTCTTTATACCATAATATATTAATATATTATAATAAAATAAGGACAGTAAGAATGCCCTTGTTTATTATCATCCTCAAAGAATTTAGAAACTTATTATCACATCTATATTATATTAAATTAATAAATATACATTAGATTACAAATTAAAAATAATAAAGATAAAATAATAATAAAATAAAATAAAATAAAATAATATAAATAATAAATGATATTCTATGTTCGTAACCTTTACAAAAAACTAGTTTGGTTCCTGATGATCAACCGTAGCCGTTCGAAACGTCGGACTTCGAAGGTAAATTTAAATTTAAGGTGTTGGGTGTAGTCAGCTTACCCTTCACTAACATAGCATATAGTTCATTATTTTTATTATTTTATTTTATTATTATTTATTTATCTTTATTATTTTTAATTTTTAATCTAATTTATTTTCAGTAGTAAGTTCTATTTCAGATTCTTCGGGGATGATAATAAACAAGGACAGTCTGATTGTCATTGGTTTAGTTAATATATTATTGTATAAAGCCTGTAAGACGGATAAAAATATTTAGTTAAAATTACAATTTTTAATTTTAATTTTAAGAGTAAATTGAAACCTTTAGGCTACAGAAAAACATCCAATTACTACTGTCGATAAACAATTACTTTGTTGAGAAAAAAGTATAGAAGTTAAGAAGAACTATTGACGGCGAGAATTAGCTCATGCATGATGTTCTCGCGCTTACTTTTCTATGAATGCAAGATTATGTATAGATTATTAAGAGTGTAAGAGATAACTTCAGCATTAAATTTAATATTTTCCTATAATATTGAAGTGAATATTTATGAATTTATTAATGAAGACGTTTATATATTTATGAAAACCTTTCGGTATTAAAGTTTGCCAACCCATTTCAGGCGCAAAATTCAATTAAAACTCCAAAGCGCAAAAAAATAAGTTAATGTCATGTCAGGGAGTCGTAATGAAGGTTGTTTAATATTTCTTTGTAACTGATTGAAGGAATTAAAATTTACCTTCATAGTGAAAGCATCTGTATATGATAAGAGGGAGTAATAGGGTATTTCCATACAGAACAATTGAGGATAATTGATGTGTACAAATGCAGAGGTACCTGTCACATAGCCCTTTTTCTTCTCAGAATTAGTCTGAGCTTAAAACATTAGCTACTGCTTTATTTTATATATAATGTTAATTTATAATTTCCTAGTTTCCCGAAGATTACTCTCGAAAGCTGTTGCAGAACATATATTTGTCATTTTAACTTAATATTGATTAATGAGTATATATATATATATCGGAAACATATACAATGTAACTTAGAATTAATCAATACCTGTTACGATGTTTAGGTTAGTAACAGATATGAGCAATGAGTACTGGTTTTAAATAAAAAACTATTGGAATTCCTCATATTTTAAAACCTAAATTTTATTGTTTTGAAATGATGGAATTGAATTTTGATCGAAAATAAGAATTATAATTAATGAAAGTAAGATCTTTTTTTATTCAGTAAGAAAATTATTTTCTTAAATAACAATGTCTAAAAAGGCATACCAACCTTTTTACCATGTTGTAATAATCTTAAAAGTATATGGATAATGTTTTCTGATATAGGAGCAAAAATTCCACCTGCAATTTCAAGTACTTTTTTATCATAATTTCTATCCGATGAAGAAAAGTTTAATTTTTGAATACAGGCACCCTGTAGAATATTCACATTTTAACTTATATCGTTTTGGTTACGAGCAATGGAATTCTTTCAAGCATTAAATGCAAAGCAAGATGAAAAGCTTATTTTAGATAGTTAAAACTATTAATTTATAACAATTTTTGAGATCATTCATTTTTTGGCAATATTCTGATAATACGTACATGTTTTTCACATTGGACAAGATTTTAAACCTACTGGATTTTATCGAAGTAATAAGTTATTTTTTATTTCGGTTTAACAAAAATAAAAAATTTACTAGTTTCTTTTTAATTTGTGAGAAATGGTTAAAGTATTTCATAATTAGGTATAATAAATGCACTTTAATCATCAAAAAAATGTGGTACGATTTTTTGTATACTACGTCTAAAATTTTTCATCTTATACGCTAAAACAAATAAAATAGCAGTTTATCCTACGAGTTAAAAATTTCTTGCATTTCTTTATATATCTAAAAATTTTATATTAATAATATAAAAATATAACAGAGTAAATTTCTTAAATTTTATTTTTCGTAACATAGTAGTAGGGCTCTAATATAAAACGATATAATAACTGTAGTAACATGTGTTTTTTCTATTGGTCGAACTAACAATAACTTAGAGTATGTCCTATGTAGTATACACAGATTTCTATCGAGATTTTTCTACTTATAAATCTGACAATATGACGTGTTTCAAATATTTTCTATAGTCAATTTGAACAGCGATATAACCTCTTTAATTAATAGTATTTTGTTGTCTTGAATTTTTTTTTCAAATTACATTGAAACTATATTATCGTCTTGAAATAAACATTATTTATGTTAATATTCATATTTTGCAGTTAATTTGAAGCAGCATATGTAAAGGCATGATTTGTAGAGTAATAAATTGATAATTTATAATCTTTTGAAACGTATGAGAAAAAAGTATGCTTTGTTTAGAAATAGACGTAAACGTCTGTGGCAGAGAAGTGCCGCGAAGAGATAGTTAATGGCAATAGAGGGGCGAAAAAAAGTTTAATTTAAAAGTAAATTAACGCACTGATATCATGATGTAAGCCAATTAATATAACGCGAAAACGTAATCTATAAAAATTTTTTATATTACGAAGGATTAAATAAATGCCGAGATATTAATTATTTCAACTGTGCGCCGGTAATTGAAATTGCAACATATTGGATAACGTAAAAGGCAGGTGAGCGAAAAATAATACGGCGAAAAATCCGGATAAAGTCGAGAAAAAGGCAGGGAGATATCTCTTTTTGTTCGGGTAGCCGAGCCGATGCGCGCAACCGGTAATTTGGTAAATTGAGGCTGGCCACTGATAAGAACAAGACCACGTCGAGGAGACGATGTTCCCGGAGGGGGATCGCGCGCGCGCGGCCCTCTTCCCACACTCGCGCTCTGCCTGGGGTTTTGAATAAAATTACGCACAAATCACTCGCTTAAACGGACGCCCCGTAACCGAACACCCCTGATTGACAAATTAAGGGCGAGCGACGCGCGCTGGGCCCGCGCGTCGTGCCCATCGGACATAGCGGAGACGACCGCGCGTCGCCGGGCATATTAATCGGCCGGGAGCGTTTCAATTAAAAGCGCCGGGGTCACGCGCGCGTCCCACTCGCCTCTCCCCCCGGCCGCCACCGTGCGGTAATTAATTTCGCGCTCCCTTTTAATAATCCCTCCCCCCCCCCTCCCGCCTCGGCGGCGCGGCGCGCCCGCGACCGTAGGAGCCGCGCGGGTACCTCGTGCGCGCGCTCTCGTCCCGATATCCCGGATAATAATAGCGCGGGGCCCGGGCGAGCGCGCGAGCCGAGGGCCCGTCCGAGATAGGATCCGAGATTAAGCGGCGTCGATTATCCCCCGGCGGATGATTTATAAGCGCGATCCGCACGGGCGATCCGCACGGGCGATCCGCACGGACGATCCGAGCGCGAGAAAGAGCGCGCGCCGCGCCGCCGCGCCGCCGCGCCGCCGCCGGGAGGAATATTATTATCGCTGTACATATACGCGGCAACTGAATTGCCTCGGGCGCCCGCGCGGCGATCGCCGGCCGGCCGTACGCGTGGTCTATCGGTGGTCTACGTGTATGCGCGATCCAGCCGGGCCGTCGTTTCTGCGTTAAAAGCTCGCCTAACGTTTTTCGCCGGCGTTATATATTTGAGCCGCGATCCTATTGGCTATATGGTACACTAACTGTATGGCAGATCGCGAACGTCCAGTACCATTTTTATTTTATATTAGGATTTTAACAGACGCGGTCGCGGTATCAAGTTGTTTCATCCCGTACTGGCAACCTTTGAGAATTTTATTCTTTTTGTAAAAAATAGAGAGCGTCGTAATTGTGTTGAAAACTTTACTTTTATTTCTTGTTATTTTAACGAGCACTTGCAATTTTCAGTATAGTAGAAAACTCTTAGAAGAGAACAATCCATTAAATTGTGCATAGTACGTAGTATAGACTCTCATTTTTATTCTTCAAGATTAATTTCTCGTCGTCTATTGGAGTACGAAATTTGAACTAATAGTACATATTTTTTCATCGGTCAAGTACCAAAACATATTTCGTATAAGAATAGGATTGGTTAAGTAAATATTATTATGAATCTTATCACCTAACAGATACTCAACTAATATTAAGTAGCAATTTGACGATTTGAATTATTTGAAGCTCGTATGGTATGAACGTGCACTCCTTAAATATGGTCTTTGATATATTTACATCAATATCAGATTTCGTTACTTTTTATTTGAGGAAATCAGTTTTTAACTAGGAATAACTTGAATAGTTTAGCTTCCGATCGGAATAAAGTCCAGAGCTCTATAGTATGACGTTGAACAGTTTTATCTTCATATAGATAGATCCTTGGGATGGTTTTTTAAGATTTGCTAAAACCTTATAATATGATTTATTTTGCAATCGATTTAAAAAAATTTTTAAAATTGTTGATTATTGAAATACAAGTTTTAGCCAAATTTAACGAAATAAATGCAATGGGTTAAACTTAAATCTGTAAAGGAATTTAATTATAATAAAAGTTTTATATGCATATCAAAAAAAGTAAAACAAGTCAATAAATAGTAAGGTCAATGTTATAAACAAATGCGCTATACGCTCTATAATTTTATTACACAATAAAAATTTTTCGGTATCAAAAAATGAGGCTAACTATATAATGTTGAAGTATAGCAACAACGCACATAATACTACGCGCGCATACACTTTCACAGCTTCTGGCTGCGCGGAAAGGAAAGCTTATGATCTTCTTGAAGGTCCGAATTTCATTTTTATTGCCTTTCCCTTTCACCCAAGAAGTTCAGAAGTATGTAGTTTGTATTTAGTGCAATTTAGTGTTTTTTTCCAATAAAGACAATGAACAATTTGATTATACTTACTGTGTTATGTGTTTCTTCAATATGTTTTATTAGCTTATGATTTTTGGTATTATTAATAAAGTTTATCTAATGATACATAAAGTTTATTTATAAATTAAAACAGCATATAATATAGCAATATAATACAAATATTGTCATATGTAAAGGTATTTTTAAATACAACATACTACTGCCAAAGTTTCTAAAGGGAATGTACATAAGCTATCATTACTAATTGTAAATAATGCGTAGCTAAACTAATCCACCAATGATTATTGCAAATTTGACTAGTTTTTAAATATTTAAATACATTAATTACATTGTTTTTTACCACAAACACTGGTGATCTTTCTTATTATTATATTTCTTACATGTAACTATAATTAATATTTTTAAAAAGATTTGCATTTTATAAGAAAATTAGTAAATCAGAATAAAAGAGCAATATAGCACGAGGGAAAGGTAAGATAAGTTTATATTACGGTACACTATTATATAAAAGGAAATAAAGGCAAGAATTCGCAATATATTTATATAGGCGTGTCTGTTGAATTTTACGCGTGTGAACCACTATTGTACAACCTATGCGGGAATTAAAGTATTAACGAATCGCTGAACAGAATTACAGAATGTTTGTAAATGAATGTTTGTCGATGTATCTGTTGTTGTCGAGAGAATGTGTTAATTCACAGTAGTAAATTTTTTAATAGGTACCTTTTAAAAGCATATTGCAAGTAGAAAAAGGAATGGCGGTGTCAGACATTTACTAATTTCTTTCTGTAATTATTTCTGTAATAAAAATCTACATTCCCTACAGAAGTTTAAGTATTATACATTTATTAATGCTTCACAAGTAGAAAAAACCTTCAATTCAGTAATCAAAGGGGTAAAATATAAACTTTCGGTTTGCAATAATCAACGCACTGAAGCGCCTATGGTTGTCACACGTCGCTAAGACTAGGCAGAAACGCATACCCACTCGGCATCGATCGAAAGAATTTTTGTTACCTCGGCAACGGCACTACGGCTTAGCGACGCCGATAGCGATAATATTTATTTGGACCCCCGGTCGCGGGATCGCGGGCCGTCTCTCGGATTTCGCGCGTCGTCATCGTCGCCGCGCAATTATCGCCCATCTATGAAGCGACATTTGCATAAACAGAAACTCAAACTCCCGCGCCCTCCCCCTCGACCGCGAGAAGCTCGATTCTCCGTCCTTGCTTGTCCTGGCGACCGCGCGTCGACAATGTCGCTTATCACGGCCGCCGCATCTTTCCCGAGTCTATGGAAAGTCCTTAAAGCGCATACACACACACACACACACACACACACACACACACACACACACACACACACACACACACACACACACACACACACACACACACACACACACACACACACACACATATATATATATATATATATATATATATATACATACATATATATTATATATATACCCACACATATAATGCTCTCGGGGCAACTTAATACCCGCGGCTCTCGCGTATATGCATATGCGCATTATGCGCGCTCTTATACGAGAGTCGGCGGGGCTCGGCCGGGAGGGAGGGGAACGGGGTGGATGGGACGGGACTCCTTGTGTAGTAAACCCCTCTTCTGCTCCTCCCTCCCGCTTCCGTAATTTATGGAAGTTCGCCAATAAAATTTCCAATGTTTAAGTTAAATCTAATTTACGGTCTTAACAGCGCACCGCGTAATGCAGGCCCGCGCGACTCGTCCGCCGCTCTGCCCTTTTCTTATACCTTCGTTAAAGCCTCTCCTTCTTTCTTCCTTTCTCTGTCTCGTTCCTTCGCCCCCCTCTATCTCGCTCCCTCTCTCCCTCTCCCTTATAGCCGTGCACCGTGCGCGTAAGAGAGCCGCATGCGCGCGCGAATCATAAATCATAATCGCCCCGCCGTGCGTGTACACATGTTGCGCGGAGATAATGGTTTGCACGCGGGGTTAAGCGCGATCTCCGGGTATGTGGTATATACGTCCGAGGTCAGCGGACGACCCCTCGCGCGCCTCCAACGTAATTTCCCTCTCTATCTCTTTCTCTCTTCTCTTCTCCCCCCCCCCTGGTTCCACACTTTGCGCATACCCTTTTCTTTCCGCTTCTGTGCCTTCCTCTATCCTCCTCTCTTTCCTCTCTTTCCTTTCTTCCTCTATCTTTCGTTTTTCCTCGTCTTTCTTTCGTTGGTTGTTCTTTTCTTGGCCGTACATACGGGCTATTCCGTGGCCTCTCTGTACTTCTGCTGCTGATGCAGCGAGCCGGTAGGGGTGCGCGCACGCTAGACGACGCGGAAATTTATCAATATAAAGCGCGCGCATTATGTATGCATTATAGTCGACGTTTCGGCTTTTTCATTACGAGCTTTCACTTCATTAGAGCCTACTACTATAGCTTGGGTAATCGCTTGGAGCGCTCGCGCCGTTGGAATGTATTTAACGCCTCGAGTATCGGGCGTGCCGTGCGCTCGTTATCGCGTTTTCACTGCCGATTTTCTTCATAACTCGTTGTCCGACGAAGGGGTGGATTCCTTGGTCCAAGTACAGTAACATCGCGACGTTAATTTTTTATAGAAATAATCGTTTCGATTTCTCCCGGTCTTGCAATAAAGGATACGTTATAATTCGAGTACATTCGTTTCATCTGGACGTTGAATTTTTTAGTCGGAGTAGGACGGAGTTTTCTGCATTAAAAACATCGGCTCGTGAATCGAATAGTTCGCGAGAATATCTCGATACCGACAAGTACGACTTCCACGCGTTGTATACCCAAGCCGGTGCTACGAGATGACTTCTTATTTTCCATTTTGTACACATTGAGGTGCACCAAATTTTTCGTAGGCCTTAAAGGTCATAAATATACGCTTTATTCGTACCCGCGTAAAAAATGTAGATTCGTGCACTGCGCAGCGACCGCATCCCATTTTATTACTCATTTAGTAAGAGCAAAATTGCGTTACAGCTGCGTCCGATTCGCGTCGGTATATATATGTCCCATTCGAATAATTCACGGCGGCGCTTTTCGAGCCGGTGACAAAACTTCCACGAATCCTTTCTTTTTTCCCGTTTTACCAAACTAGCGCGTATAAATTTTTCTGAGGATCGCCCGCGCTTATAAATTAGCCGGATATCGCGCGGAAACGCGCCTTGTAATTGTATAAGCGCTGAGTAGCGAAGGAGAAGAAGACGCTCGTAATCTCGCGGTAAGAGCCAAATCGTAAAGTGCAAAATAAACGAGCATAATGGCGTATATGTGATCTCTCGAGTACTGGGCGTTTAACACACCGTAAGAACAAAACGAGAGGAAGGGGAGGGGGGGGGGAGCAAACACGCAAGAGCGCGGAGAGAATGCGGAACAATTAAAATTAATGCGCGACTTGGCCGTTTCAAAATAAATACAATTGCCGTGTGTGGCGATTGAATGGGTATAGTGCCAGACGCTAAGCAGTGGAGCTACGTACTTCCTTCTCTTTATTTCTACAATTTCTTTTTCCCCATCGGTGTTATTATTTCAATCAATTGAAAACACGTCGAAGGTACTTACCGACCAAATTACAGATGCACAAGGAATTACCGAGTTAGGGGAATAACACAGTCTTTTTGTTTATTCGTACAATTTGTGCAACTTTTCTCTCGATGAGAACTTTCAGGAATCATACTAGAATAAAGAGTACTAGTGAAATACTAGTAGAATCGTACTCGAATTTACCGAATCGGTCCAGATATGTTCGAGTTTTGCTCGTATTAACATAATATTAGCTTCTTTCACGGTATAATAGCAAATCAATAATGTATAATAATGAATATGGAACTTCACATTCTTAAATAATGAAAATGATTTCATTGATTAAGTTCTTTTTTTACATGTCTTTCTAAAAATTCTGTATTTATTAAATATTATATTAATAAATTTGATAGACAAGACTACTATAATCGTCAATTTGTTATATATTGCAATAAAGAACCTAAGGCGCGTAGAAGTAAGAATAGCCGCGATACAGCTAGATCGTTCTAATTTAAAGCCGTTTTAATTCTTAAGCACGTGATTTATATGGTTATATAGCTCAAAAAATCTTGGAAGACGCCATTGCCGATCTGTAGTGAGATGCTGCGTAGATTTCGCAATGCTGCTGCAGCAATCTGGTCGTGTGCAAAAAGGCTCATAGTGGCTCGCGTGCTCTCGAGGTTTAACCTGCCCCCCCCCTCCCGCAATTCCGACAACTGTAACCGTCAAATATTTCCGAGTATACCTTCGTCATTTTGACATCAAAAATTTATAATGTTATTAATTGACACAAAAAAAATATTTTACAATGTAAAATTGAAATTGAAATCATCCGTTCGATAAAAAAAATACACATATATCAATCAAAACAAGTGCTTTTCATACTACATAACTAATGAACTTATTAAAGGAAATATATTCTGATTATTCTAAAGAGGACTCTGTCTGTAAATCAATCATTCATAGTGGTAACATATGGTTTTCACGCTGTATGATAAGTGAAGAATTTTTTGACCGATCCTACCGACCGGTCTGAACAACTATTGAAATCATATTTTTTTGAGTATTTTTGCGGTACTTATTTACAATATTTTATGAATTTTGTTACGAATATTTCCGTTTAAATAAGAAACTGAAATGATTCCATTTATTAAAAATGAAATTTTTTATAAATTCAAAATACGCCAAATTTGAATTATGTTTCATTCCAATATAAAATTCTCGCATTCGTAAATTTCTCATATTCACTTTGTCTAAAACTTACATCTACATGTTAATTATAATTATTTTTATAGAAAAGTAAAAATGATTATTGATAACGAGTATTACTAAGTTACTATGCGTACCAAAAAAAGTTGTCTAAAAGAATATGCTGCTAGCATTTTGAAAATGCTGCTGATCAATATGTAATTAATTAACATACTAATAACGACGAACCTTAATTTGATTCTAATAATGGCCAAATTTTAAATAAATAAAAAAATGCAATAAAATTACTATTGAAAATTGTTCATATACAATTACATAGTATTTTTACTAATCTAAATTTAGACATGCAATAATACAGTTCTTTAATCGAATAATATTTAAACAATCAATCTTATGTATAAATTAGTACAATAAAATCAATTGTTTCGATCTAGTGGATTTATATATCCATATACTAAATTTTGGTTCTTTATCTCTCTTCGATATTCTCCGTTATTCGTCTAATTGTCGTTCTTGTACTTAACTCAAGCTGCATATCAATGACTGTATACAACAGTTGTCTAATGTCTTATTTACAATTTCACTACAGAATCATACTAATTCAATTATATTATTTTTATATATTAATATTAGTATGTTGATATTTAGAGAATATAGAATCTTATATTGTGCAATTATTAAATTATGGTTATAACATAGATAAATATTTATATTTCTTCAGTACTATTCGTTCTGATCATAAAGGCAGCTACGTAGTTACAGCTTAAATGAGGACAACAAACAACTTGTCGAAGTATCGTTGAGGATATAATAAAATAATTCTTCGGCGTTAATTATTAATCAGTCCATTAGCATTACAATCTAAATGTTAAATTTACGATTTCTAAATTCTTTAGACATTTGAATATTTCAATATTACAGATGCAAAATAATTGGTAGCATTTGGCAGGTAGCTAGAGAAATTACGGCATCGGTCTACAAAAATAATTTTAATTTTAATCATTTTCACGATTTCCTGCTGGAGGACGCCTCATTTCCGTATCCCTCGTATGAGTGCATCGTCCACAGGAGCAAGTTCTCTCGATTTCTTAGATTCATTCCATATATACCCGTCCGTGTTATTAATTATTAATTAGCTCCGATTACCCATTGCAGGCTTTATCGCGCACTCCCTCGGCGTTCCAGACCATAAGATCCAATATAACCATTAACCGGTTGACTTTAGATATATACATATATATGAAGGACGGACGAGCCGATTTCGTATTTTCCTCGCGGTAATTCAATTTTACGCCGATCGGCTACTAATTTGAGATATTTCACGTAAACACGTGGGCAGAGGCTAATATGCAATTTCCATCATGATATTGCTCGATTCGAGAAACAAAAAGTGACTCGTTATACTAATGCATGCGCGCGGCAGATATTAATTTTGTCATCGGCCGAAGCAGTTTTGAACTTCTATAATTGAAAATTACGGCATTTCGCTGAACTGCCCGAGTTTGTATATAAATCCAGGCGTATTCGTACCGATAGTATTACTTTAAATTGAATAAAAATATTTTTGCAACATATCGCTGCCTGGTACGAGAAACTTATAAAATTGCCCACAACGCCATTCCTAACTGTTTCATCGAACGTATACAAGTCTAATGGCGTCAATGGACTCGAAAAAAAGAGCGAGCTCCAAATCCGCGCTCTCCTGCAGTTAATGGGACGAAAAAAGGAAAATGACTTATTAACATTGGCTGTATCCTTGCTGTCGCCACCAGCCGTCCTCCCCTCGGGCCTCGCGGCACACAATAGACCGTACCTTTCCATTAGTACAATTGATCACAATAGAAGTAGAAAAGCCCCGGACAATTGCATTTCTGCGCTCGCGCGCTCGTACGCCTTTACGTATAATACCCCGTCCCCAAGTCGTGTCTCTTCTCTCCGTTGCGTTTGCTCAGTTCTCTCTCTCTCTCTCCCTTTCTCTGGTCGTGCAGTGCAGAACATGAAAAACGCAAGTCGCGTCGCTGCAGTCTGCTTTTCAAGAGTCCCGACGCACGCGTCTCTCGCGCCTATATGTATTTCTCCGCTCTGTCTCTCTCTCTCTTTCTCTCTCTCTCTCTCTCTATACCTCTATTCCTCCACCTCGCTTTTCTCGCGGAGGGTATATAAACCACCGCGAGCGCGATCATAAATCAATATCTCTTTATTAGTCGTCGAAGACTATTTTTGCCCCGGCGTCACCTCGCCGTCCGTCTCTCTCCGTCCCACTCTGCCCCTCTCCTCTCATCCGCTGCTTCTCTCTCGCCGCGGAACAAACGAGCCGCGTATTTGTCAATCGAGCCCCACCGTCCATCCTACCCGCGAGATAGCGCATCGGCATTTACCCGGGGTATTAATTGCGCGTCAAATTATCGCGTTGTTATCCAACGGGGATCATGCGAGCGAGCCTTATCGGTCGGATAGCGCGAAAAAACGAGCAACGAGGGGAAGAAAGAGAGTCATTAGGTCGCATTGTTCCGTGAAAGTCGTTAGCGGTACTTTCTCCTCTCGCCCCCTCCTATTCGACCCCTGCCCCTCTCTACTGCTCTGGCCGAACGCTAGGGCGACGTACATAGAGAATACGCGCGCGAACCGCGACCGCTCGCCCCCACCTTTCGATTTATTGAGACGTCAGTCGCGCGCGCCGCGTCGATTGTCGAGTGAATTTGTAAGAGAGCCGCGCGCTCCGAGGAGAGCTTGACCTTATCGCACGGGGATCGGGAGTACACGAGGAGAAAAGCGTTGTACTCGTACAGCGTTCGGAGCGCGGAGCGGGACCGAGCGATTGGCATCGCGCGCGTTGCCCGTGCCTGGAACAACACGAGCACCGCGGACTTCTCTCCCCCTGCCCCCTTTTCCCGCCGAGGTATATTTAGTAACTTTAGAGGTGGTGTGCACGCGTCGGAATGAAAAATTCGAGATACCTCCTCTCGAATGTCCCGCCATCTTTTTCTCGGGCGAGCGCGGACTCGCGCTTTTATTACCCGTCGGGTGAGGTTTTTGCGGCTCGAAAATCGTATTTTTCACCTGGGACTGTATAATTTTAAAATTAATTCGTATTTCAATTTTGCATGCGCCGATAGGGGAAAGAGCGGGAATGGGAGAATTAATTCGAAGCTTTGGTTGATCGATGCGCGTCGCGATCGACGGCTGGGGAATAAAAAGGGGAATTCGATCGCGATCCAAAAAGGTTAAACGGCTGAGAAATTGAAGGTGCGATTAATTGATAAGATATTTCTAAAATAAAAGCGTAATCGAGCAGATCCTTAATGCGCTCCTCTCCTTGTAATCGAATTTTGATAAGGTCGTTTAAGGCTTAAAAAATATTTCCTGAAATCTCTACATCTCCTTGAAAAATGAGCGAAATTACTTAATGTCCAATGAGAGCCGTCGTACACGTTTTAACAAAAAACCAGTCCATATAATGTGCATCTATATATATATATATATATATATATATATATATATATATATATATATATATATCCACCTTTAAATAAATTTAAAATTACTTTACATATCGTGTCAAATTGGATTAAATAAGCAAGGCGATAGATAATTTAAACGCACTCGTATTTGGATCTGTAAGCAGACGTGGCAGTATACTTGGAAAAAGGCGCTCGCACAAAGGAAGAAAGCAAGCGAGCAATATTGATGAAAATGGTCGATTGTCGGCGAGCGCGGGACCAAATCGGAGGACGGAATCGCTAGACGGAGCGTAATGTAGTTATCCGGACACCTTAGAAGGTCCCTGCCGCTGTCCGAGGGACTTTTCTATAAAACGCCGGTCCGGTGTTCGAGGGGTCGAGAGTGGGATAGTAAGTAAATTTTGCAGGTTTCCCTGTTGAATGGGGAAGAGAACGCGACCTCCTTGCTTTTCCCTTGTCAGTTTCGCAGAAGAACTAGGAGGGGGTGGCATTGAGAGCAGCATTGTAGCGCTCGACTCCTTTTCCCGAGCTCTAGCACGCTGCAGGGGCGATGGGAGAGAGAGGGAGCACTTTCCGCCTGTTGCCATTGAGACGGGAGACGGTATTTTTCGTGAAGCCCTTCTTGACAAATCGACGCTTGTCGCGGGAAACTCCATTCTTCGTGAAGAGAGCGACGAGTCGGGGGGAGGGGGCTGTATATAGTGCTTGTATAGTGCGTTATAGAACGAAACGGAAGAGCGCGTGGAAGAGGTTGCGAGAGGAAGCGAGAAAGAGTAAGAGAGAGGGAGATAGGGGGTGGAGAGTCGGTATACGCGCGACCCGACCGCCCAGATTTATCACATACCATTTTCCTCTCGAGTGTGTTCCGGGCATAAATAACCCCCTATAATCGGAATCTATAAGCTCGTATAAGGGACTTCCCCCACACGTGAGTTGGGTTATTTTATTTTGCCAGCGCGGATACTTTACCGGATTCTTGTTCGATTCCCTCTGCTCCTTTTACATATTCATCATTTGCTTTAAATCCATCGGAAAAATTGGAAATCGTGTTTAGCGCATTTTACGTGAATTTTGCTGTTTTATTAGCTTGGCGCTTATCGTGGACTATCGAGGATTAACTATAAAGCTATGTTGAGCGTCGACTAACATTATTAATTATCAGCATTATTTAACAAAATGACAGTTTCGTACTTTTACTAAAATTAAAAATATACACAGACTAAAGATATTTCGATTTAATTTGTCATTTTGAATACACTGTATCGATGACATTAGAGCGACTCGTTGGGGGTCTTTCAGTTTTATTTTACGATTGCTAGTACAGATGTATCGTAAAATATTCATAAATTATAGTGGAATAGTCGTAAACTATTCCAGATACTACAAGAATTTTTTGATATAAATGATTAACAATGTATATTTTTTGTACTCAAAGGATAGTGGGTATAGGTACTGTGGAAGGTTTCTTTATCGAAATGGTGCAATACACACTATTTCACTATGTATTGGGCTATTTCACGTATGTATATTTCACAAAGTAAAATTTACATAAATATTGTTTTCTCTTATTTTAAATCTCTTCAAGTTACCTCAAACATGTTAGTTTAACGCAAAGTCACTCTCTTATAAAAGTGGCTTTTTAATTCTCTACACCTGTCTTTAATTTCATAACGTGAAAGGCACTGCAACTTTTATTATAGATTTTAGAAAAATGGTAGGTATTTACTTAAGTTATAATACCTAATAATTTTTTCTTAATTGCTCAATACCAAGTGTACCACATATCAAGTTTTTTTAATCAATTAAAATAAATATTTAATAAAATTATGTTATACACTGATATCAAGCTATGTAACGTTTCTTTCCTATTGAAGAATGTATAAATAACGTTTGATTATGCATATATATTTCCACACTGTATATAGGAATACTTGTACAGCCATTAGGATCTAAAACTTGCAGATTTGTGGACGGTGCCTATAATTATTTCATTACTTGTCTGCTTAATTAATTCTAGCGCGGAATATTATTGTTGTTGCAAAAAAATCACAAGATCGATTCGGAAGCGATCGTAGCCAGCCATTATAGTTTCCCAATAGTATACGAAAGTATACGTAGCAGAAAAATTTTCCGGATACTTTTCTAGAGTACGCGTTGGCGCGCCGGGCCTCCCTCAGTTCGTTGAACCCTTGCGAACGGCCGCTTTGAATAGGACCGGTCTCTGCGCCGTGGCTCAGAAAATCCCGGCGAAACTATTAAAATCGCCAAGTTTACGGATTATAATACGGGCTCGATAAATCAAGCCCGATCAGATCCGCGGGCTTTTCAGTCGGCCGGAATATCGGGCACAATGCCGGGGGTAGCCTGGACCTTCGCCGGAACGATTAAATAATAATGGGCAAACAGAGCCGCTCTCGCGCCGGGAACCGCGGCGAGCTCTCCCCCCACCCCCACCCCTCTTTCTCTCTTACCACACAATTCACCAACCCTGTCATTTTCGCATACGAGCGCGCGTGGTTTATGTACTGCGCCGCCGCGCATTCGAGATCGCGCTCTCGCTCCATCTCGCCGCCGCTTATGTATGCGGCTTCTGAAAAGCGCGCGCAGTCAGGAGGAGAGAAAGAGATACACCGAGTCGCGCGCGCCGGCTCCCTGGCTCGTGGAACTACGTATACAGAGAGGGACTCTCTCGATAATACGCGGAGAGCGAGCGCGCGCGCGCGCCGAGCGATTCGCGGCTACGCACAAAGTCCGGCGATGCGTGTATAAAGGCCAGAAAGAGAGCGGGAGAGCTCCTTTATCGCTTTTCGCCTTCGCGAGTCCTTTGACTCGAGTCGCTATTGCTGCTGCCGCTGCTGCCGTTGACTCTTCTAGCCTCCGCGCTCGCTCGCAAACGCGTTCGGGATACACACATGCATATATATATATATATATATTTCCTCCCGATCTGGAAAACAATACACTCGGCGGCGATTTATATGCAACGCCGGCCGGGGCAATAATTCACCGAAGCTCCGGAGGCAGTATAGCGACGCAGCCGCGGCGCGGGTTCTCCCTCCCGTCTCCCTTACTTCTTTTTTCCCCCGACGCTATACGGCCGGGAGTCGCGAGTCGGGAGACGCGCCGGCGGCGGGGAAAGAGGAGCGGCGGCCAGAGGCGATAAGAGCGGCGGGGAGAGGTGCTCTCCTCTCTTCTATTCGCTCAGCGTTCTTTTCTAAATAAGGACGCGACGGAAGCGTCGTTCCATTTCTTCCGTCCGCGCGTACTCGCGCAAAAACCGATAATAGTTCGGCTTCCCCTTTCCCCGCTGTTATATAGCGATCGCGCGGGGAACCGTCCGGGAGCTCCGAATGGCTCTCGCGCTCCGTCGCCTTTTTACGGCAATTTTCCGCGTATTGCTCGCCTACGATCGAATCGCTTTTTGTTCCTCTGCCTCTGCCTCTGCTTCTGCAGCCGCGACAGCGAATCGTTCCGGGGGTGGTGTCTCTTCTTTTTCGAGACAGTTTTGTTTGGGGGGGGGTGGGGGAGGAGACGACGTAATAGTAATCCAAACAGATAACTTCAGAAAATATCGGGAGAGCGTACGATAGTTGCATTTGAGATGTGCCGAAATAGCCACGTTTACAGCTGAAACTTTCCGCGGTCGAGCCAAAAAGGTACGTTTCGTATAGAGGAATGATATATGGCAATTACGATTTCAATAATTCCTCGAGTAGCTCGTGGATTATTATTTATAGCACTCTAAACTGTTTATATTACAGTTAACAGAGATTATTGCTTTAATAATTCTCTACGACAATTGTGGGTAAAATGAAATAAAATAGTATTTCAATAAATCTACAGAACGAATATTACAAAAAATACCATTAATGAATTTTTTTTCTTATCGCATGCGATAAATTCTTTTAGCAATATTGATGTATACGAAACTTATGTTAATTTCTTATCTAGTATTATTCCATTCAACATATGTCACGAATAAAATTTATAACGCTAAATCATGAATTTCTAATTTGATTTATCGTAACTCTTAGGGAAAAAAACTGTAATTATAAAAGGCAATTTAAGATCGAATATTGCACTAAATTATTAAATATTCTAATATGTTTTTATAACTAGAACCCTAAACCATTGATTAAAAACATTGAAGTATAAATAACACGAACAAAAAAAAACTGTTAACATAAAAACAACAACGATGACTTTTGATCGATTGATGTCTCAATAACGCTTCCTGTGGTCCCATCTAATGCTCAACTAACGATCGGTAAGTTCTACTCAAAATGTAATCAAAGTCTGAAAAATGTTCGCATTAAATTCCATCAGCGGTTAATTGACAAATATTAAATCTCGAGATACTCGAGAGCTACAATTATACAGTATTTCTGTCTCCTCGTGCTACGCTGTGCATCGGCTCGCTCTCAGGGGCCAATATAGCTTCGTTTCATCGAAAATACACGCGGGAGAGCATTCGCTAATTACTCGGCGAGCCCGTGATTTACCGACGGAGCAAACTCGCGAACGGCTGACGAGTGGGGGGGGGGGGCATGGGACGGAATAAAAAACAAACTCCGGGGGTCTTAATGGAGATGTCGCGCTATACCCTGGCCGCAATATCGCCGCCGCGGACGCTAGTGCGCCGCGCTCTCGGGGCCGACGTCGTGAAATTTCACGGCCCGCGCCGCCACGGATTTATGGGAATATTATACGGGAGCGTGGACGCGGAGCGAGCCGAGGGTCGAGTAATCCGCGCCTCTCTTGGGCGTCGATATGTGTCGAGAGGTCGGTCGGGAGGGCTTTTTCGAGCTTATTCTCCTGGAAGTGTCCCTCGTCCGGAAATTCCTCGTTTCGCTTTTATTGTGCCTGCCACACCCCTACCCCTCACTCCTCTACCACGGATCAGCGATTTCTTTCTTTGTGCCCGCCTTTTATCCCTCGTGTTGGGCTCGGTCATTTATAACTCCAGTAATATTATTCATTTACTTATGGCTTTTTCTTTGCAGCGTGGACGGTACTGTAAAAATTTTAGATATTCAAGAATAATAATTCTTTTGCGAATAAATCAACATCAAATGATAAAAATTTTATTATTCTTATTGTATGAACGTTATTATGATCTGTTTTCATAAAGATAAATTGTATCAGTGTGCTGATTTATATACTGAATTCAAGGTAAGTATCCTTTAAGGATTTTTGACTACGTGAAGAAATTAAAGTTTCATTTTTCTTAAAATATTTTCAAGGACGACGGCATATGTTGAATAGGTAACAATAGTACCAGGAACAGAAAACCAACTTAAACTCCGTTTAAGCTGCAAAATATTTTCTGAATATTAAATAGTTATTATAATTATAATAATTATATATTCTAAATATATTAATTTAAAAAATCTTGAATTTAGATTGCATTGCATATAGCTTCGTTCATCCAAATTTCAGGATTAACGTAAAATTTGTTATTCGTATTATTTACGAAGCTGATGGTCAATCATCTCGAAATTGATTTCTATTAATTTATATAATCTATTTCCATTAATTTATTTTTATTAATTTTTCATACTCCTACCAATTATCTATCAGTTTTTAAACGGATATTTTGCATTATACAATCCTGTTTCACAAACATTTGGCAATACAATGTGAAACCTTATAAAGCTGCTTTTTGAAAACTATTTAATCTATTAATTACAAAATTTTACTGAAATTTTCGACAAAACCGGAATTACTTTTATAAAATTTTTAAAAAGTGTAAATACTTCTGAGTTTGTCATTTGTTGATGTATGAATTAAGAAATTTGCACCTAGAATTATATATTTATTAAAATAACAATATTCTTTAAATACAATTTTTATACAAAAGTGATTTTTTCTTCGACTGCTATGAAGGATTAAATGTGTAAACCTGGTTTAGGTACATTTAGCAGGATTTACCTTTTAACTATTAGTATAAACAGATATATCTAAGTTTTCTTAAGCATTAGGAAAATGCAGTCGACGGTAATTAGGTTAAATACAGAGGAGGATCGGTGATCCTGAAGATAATAAACCAGGGTGAATGCAAAGGGCAAGTTTTTAACCGATTTGAGACGGTGACGCGTACAACATACTACGGGTAGTTTTCGCAAATCACGAGATCTTTAGTTTATTTTCCGATTCTATTATTTATTGGAAAATATATTTGACATTAATATACTCTTGATTTCATATAAGTTTGTTATGTTTGATACTTTATGAAATCCCTATTACGCCTCGATAGCTGATATAATTTTCTTATATAAATGTTTATACAGTCATTAGCTCTAGTAATGCAAGTGTATAATTAAATTTTAACATCTATCCTTTCCTTATTTTGACTTTTTTATAATAATTTTTTCATATGACCGAAAAAGTACTACGATATTAATCAGAATATTGCCCAGAGGAAAATAAAGCGTTACCATATTGCAATAGTAGTATTTCAATAATATATACAGGATACGTGTAGCCTACTGCAATAGATAAAACAAATTGAATTTATTAAGTCCCCGGTAACAGTAACGGAAGGTATCGCTTAATTCGGTGGATTAATCTCCGATTAATCGCGCTCGATAGGCTATCGCGGGGAAACCCTCTTCAATTAAAATTCAAATCCCCCCTCGCCGACCTGCATTCACTCTCCGGGGACTCCCAGGGGGCGCGAGAGCGCAGGAAAAGGGGCGTCGAGAGGAGGGCGCGCGGCAAAACGTGCGGATTCAGCGCGCGCGCGTGCCCGCGGATCCGGTATGCTCGCACATATATATGTATATGTATGTATATATATATATATATATATATATATTGCACGCGGGTCGAGAGCCAAGAGGCGGCTTTTAGGCTTTTATTATTAAAAAGCGACAATGCGCGCGCACCTGTGCCGGGCCGCCCTGGAGCACCTGCCGCGCATTACGAGCGCGACGAACCAAGCGAGCCGGAAGAGCGCCGGCGACGTGCGGACGCGCGGCGGCTCTCGCGTGCCAGCCAGCGGCAGGTGATTGGCTGACGCGCGCCGCAGCCCCCTGCCCCCTCCCCGTTAATATATCTTATTTCGGATCGTTTGCCAGCAGTGTCCCCTGGGCTCCGCGAGGCGCTCGCGCGTAATTCTTAGCTGCGCGATAAGGCTCGTTAAATTTCGGGTCTTTAGCATAAATTGCCGCTCTTTGCGCTCGACAGCGTCATTGTGATCCGCGAGGCGATGGTCACGGGATTATGCCGTTGGTCGCGTTTTTTTAGGCGTCCTTCTGTGGATGCGCAATCGTCACATATGTACAGCGGGATATCGCGAAAGCGATGCCAAGGATTATATATTTATATATATATATATATATATATATATATATATATATATATATATATATAAATGGTCAATCAGAGCCTGCTCATAAGCACGAAAAACTGGTCCCTTTTCCAGCTCAAACGTTGTAGCCTCTTTGGGCGTCGTAAAGCTGAAGAAAATAAAGTAAAAGGACCTGTAATAAGGACCAAACAAATGAGACGAGGTCCCGACAGAAAATCACGTATTTTGTGGATAAATATATATCTCGCGCGATAGCCATAGTAGTGATTTTTCCTTTTTGTTTCTATACTGGTGATAGCCATGGGACTGCTGGTCGCTATGCAAATGAACCAATTACGCGAGTATCCTTATCGATAAATTCGCGAAAGATACAGTAGTAATCACAATAATAAAGATTTAATTGATCATTCAATCTTTAAGTGATCTTTAAAAGCCCAGCGGCACTATTCCTTTACCTTTCATTACGAAATTGTATCTGCGTATATTAGTCAAAATAATCTGGATAATTTTTTAAGAATATATTGCAACTATTTTCACTAAATTATTAAGATATTATATTATCAGCAAATCATTGCCTTTGAGAAAATGTTCTGTTTTTTTTTCAATTAAATAGAACAATCTATGATAAATGTTAAATTATGGCAACAAATAATTTAACTCGCTTTACTTTAACGTTTATTATTTTAAATCGCATAATATTCATGTAAAATTGCGAGTCCATTATTACCATGGTCACTACAGGATTGTACATTATACACAAATAATTGATTAAATGAAGGTGCTGGTGATGTTTTTAAAAACATTGTTTATAACATATTAATAGTTTAAAAATTATATCTTTCCTTCCACGTGACTCAATGGCTAAAACTATCTTCTTGTTCAAATACGTTTATCAGAATTTAAAATTTTCTTTATTCTGATATTACACCGAATATAATAAGTTCAAGGGTCGAGGCACTCTCTATATGTCCATCTGATTTCGTCACCTAGCATCAACAACATTAATTACTGATATGAAAGCCAAACTGTTGAAATGTTTAGAATTTTGCAAATCTTAAAATTTAAGAATTTGATGTCATTAACGAATATGCTTTGTAAACAATATGGATGAAATTTCTGTCTGTCCATCTTATCCTTTACATTTTACTTTCTATCCCATCTTGTAGCGTCCCTCTACTGAAATTTACCAATGCAATTCTTGATTTTTTTATTGCCTTCGTAAATACACTCTATAATAATACGCCTACGCAAGATAACACGTCACTTATTGAGCATTAGAATGTATTTTCAATTGAGGTAGTTTACTGCCACGCACACCCCACATAGACTCGTACATATTAACGTAATATTAAATTCTTTCATAGTTTCACGCTCGTTAATTGAACCTCATCGACTTCAAATAAATGCTTACTGACGTAGCGACTGCATAGCTAAGTGTGCTTATTATGTAAAAATATTGCAAACAATTTGTACTCAGAAGTTGCATTAAGTATATAAGTGATTTTAATGTAAATTGATCTCTAAATTTTTCATCACACATGATTTGCTCGCTAGATCTTTTTAGACATGTTATCGCAACTCTTTTACTGTACTATTCTGTTCAATGCTACTCATGATAAAAAAAACTTTGTTAACCAAGGTTAAATTTCCATAAGATAGATTCTATTTTCAACTATGGTAACCTAAAGTAGACCTAATTGTAAAATTTGTATAACATTATTCATCACAGATATACTTGAATATCGTATTTTATGCAGTTCGTAAATGTTTTTGAATCGATTAATAAAGAAATTTCATATATTAGCAATGAAAATACAATTCAAATCTAAGTTAAAGAGGTGAATCATAACTCCTTTCAGGATAAAAAATATTGCTAGCTTTTTCCTATACGGACAGCAGGTACCTCATATTGCGACTATATATAAGTTTTATAATATATTTTTACATCTAGCAAAACAGTATAAAAACAAACTTCCTAGTGATGAAACTGACAAAATTGAGAAGGCCAACATCTACACAGAAAAGGCAAGGTATTGTAAAATAAGTTGTTAAAAATATTTGTACACTGAAATGAGGTGCGTACAATGTGTAAAAACGGCGATGAACAATAAAATATATTGCGAAAAAAAATTGGACACTAAAAGACGATGCGTGCCTCAACTTTATATCTCAGACCCTCATTCTGTAGGCGTTGCAGTATAGTTGAGCTCACGACGATTTTTGCGTATACTGTAATTTTCAGTTCGTATATATATATATATAGTCTATTAACCGTTTTGTATAAATATTCAATACGAAGATCTAATCTTGATAAGATTATATGTTGGGGATTATATGTTGCAGATTTTTTTATTTTTAAATGTAAAGCTGTTGAAATTTAAAGAATTTCTTTTAATTTTTTTTACTTTTTATATTTTTATTTTTCTTTATTTTTAAATCTAAAGATAAACGAGTTTAGCATTAGTCTCTCTCGTGTATTGGATTTTTAATAGAAACACTTGTTTCAGAAATCGTGATCGAGAACAATTATTAAGAATAGATAAATAATGGGAATAGGAATAAACAAGAAAAATATCTCAAAGGAATATTAATTAGATTTTCTGCAAGTTTTTATAAGCCCAGAAAATAAAAAAAAAGAATTCATCGATTGTCTATAAAAAACTAATATGAGCATGAAAAATACAAAAGTGCTGAGAAGAACATTCTACTTCCTTTTGCAGCTACTAGGAATAGGAAATTAAAAATTCCATCTGATTGTAAATAATGCAGAATGTGGTGAAATTAAGTAAACTTAACTTATGAACATAAAGGTATAGTATTCTGTCTTTTCTATTATAAAAATTGTTTGCATTTGAATTAAAGCTAGTATCACTGGTTTACTGCATACTTTTTATTGTTACACTTTTATGTTTGCATTGCTAATGTTTATTAATTATTTTTTCTATTGAAATGAGAACGGTTTTTCTTCTATTTAATCGAATATGAGAGTGAAATAATTTTACCTACAGAAGTGGTACAGATTTCAAGGAGATATTTTACATACCTATGTTTAAAACAGTAAATGAAAGAGATAATTTCAGCTCAAATTCTTGTTCGGATTTATCCATTAGCAACAATGCTGATGAAGAACGTATTTACAATTATAATTCAAGAACAAGAATTGTTGTCTCCTTAGATACATCTTATTTCAAATATAAATCGATTTATTCCTCAACAGAACAATACCATAATAATAGTCAAGTTAGCTGTAAATAAAATTCAACATTTTTTTTGAAGCTAGTAACTTTTTCCAGTATGTAGAGCGTTTTTAGTATACGCAGTATGCGGAAGAAAAGCACAAAGTGTCAAAGATATTTAAAATTAATTTAGAAACTCAAGCGATGATATATGATAATAATGTATAAAATAATATAATATAATAAATAATTTGTGAACGATGTTTTGTTCTTTAATATGAATGGTTGATGCACGCGTATTATACTTAACCAGAGAATTACATAAAGGTAAGTACAGGAATACAATCTTTAGATTTTATTATGTTAGACATTTCAGTATAATTTAAGCAAAATTAAGTTTTAAAGAAAATATGAAAATGCCACTACGATGAAGTTGTCTCGAACAATAATATTGAACCGAAAATTTTTTCTAGCCCTATTTGATAAATTGTCTAAAATTGTATGTATATAAAGTATTAAATAACACGAGCAATTAGATTACTACCATTATTAGCTTCAAATAGGCGTTTTTTAAAAATCATGCAAATTACCATTTGACTTTTATGTTGTAGAAATTAACCGAAAATATTACTGATATTCTATTACAAACTAGAATATTACAATTCGCTCTTCTATTTGATTATTTAAAACAATTTACGCTATCAACGATTAATTAGTATTCAGACATTTCATTTGAATAATAGGTTTTGTCCATTTTTGTTTATAACTATATAATAATCGGAAATTTTTTGATATATATAATTGATCTTAATTCAATTAGCAATTTATTCTAATAAAATGAAATAGGGGTCCTTGTATTATTACGCAGGCATTAAGCAATTTTCTTCGATAATTTATCGACGTTTTTCGACTCTAATTTCTCGTTATTATTATATAAATAGTAGCGAATCAACGAGTTTTCTTAAATCCTAGATACTTGCATTCCGTTGGAATAAATCCGTCAGACCGCAGCTTCCAATCCACTTTTGCGGAAAGCGCCGCGGATGTATATTTCCTTTAGTCGTGCATACGACGCTCGATTCTCCCCTTCACCGCGGCAATACTTCTTTTTCTTCCTCTTTTGCCGAGCGTACAGTTAAGACGCCGAACGCGCTTGAGACTCTCTCGCTTAAAATTATTGTTGCTACCTGCGCGCCCGTATAGCTCATAATATCCGCTTGTCGACGTGAAATCTTGGAGCGGTTTGGCAGGACGACTCGTTTTCACGTGGGACGCTTTGATATGGGTATACGATTGCTCTTCTTTGCGAGTCTCCGCGTGCGCGCGCGCACAAAGACGACTCGGCCCGTTCTTCGCGGAATGCGCGTTATACAGCCTCGTGGTTCGAGATATATCATTAAAGCTGCGAGGCCAGATTTACAAAAATAAAAAATAAGAATGTAAAATAATAAAAAATAAAAATAAAACTTGTAATTTACTCGAACGATGTTTATTGCTCCCTGGCGTATTTAGTTAGAATTGCATTAATACTATTAGATATAAATATCAATATTTTTGCATTTGTCGATTATTCACGTTATCTGATGAGACAGGTCCAGAAAAAGTGATTGAAATTGGGAAGCTAGTACACGTTTATCAATCTATTTTCAGCTATGGAATTAAAATATAATATTGCAAAAATAAGGATCAGACTGATTTTAGCACAACTTTTGAGTCAAACTTTTAAAACTGTTGAAAAGATTTGTAAAGGTTGCAATTGATATAACAACTAAAACGTTCTGTGCTCTGGATATGAAAATATGAATTTTATATACATTTAACGATAATAGAAAGTTCCGAACACTTTATTTGAAAAAGTCTTCTAAAAATTTTTCAGTTCAAATGAATGTTTAGTCTCCTATGTTTTGAAAAGACAAAAAAAAATTCTTTTAATTTCATCAGAGTGATCTGCGATATTTTCCTTACTGTTGGATCAATTATAAAAAAGTAATAAATAGTTGAGTTAGTAAATTTTCTACTGTAATTAAATCTCGTAAGAGTTGATGCTCAGCCAGAATAGCCACGTCGGTTTACTTCTCCATGTCAATTATAAGTATCATAAAGATTATTTATGTTTCACCTCTGTAATATTTAGAAAGTAGTAGTTTTTTATTGAAGGGCTTATTGAGTTTGGGGAAAGAACAAAAGTCAATTTTCAACATGATTGTTCTTTAAGTATTCTATGAAGCAACTAAATACCATAAAATGGAATATGGACAAAAACGAGAAAACAATATATTGAAATCCATTTTTGATTCGAAAAAACATTTTATAACTTCGTGATATTAATTTTTATTACTTAAAAAAATTTTCGTTGAATATTAAAAGTTACCAGTCATTTATGTACAACCATCATAGGTTAGTCAACTAAATTGGACAACACTTATCATTCTTTGATAATATAAAAGTTTTGTTTTACATTTAATTCAAGAAGATATGGATCCTATAAATATTATGCCAATAAATTTAGAATGGGGACGGGGTCTAAAAGGTAGCATGCTCGGTTTTTCATTTCAGTTTAGTTCCTGTGGATGAACCTTACCGGTTCGAAACGGCTCAGATTGTTCTTCACTAGTATAGAATATAGTTTATTATTTTTATTATTTTATTTTATTATTTATTTATCTTTATTATTTTTAATTTTTAATCTAATTTATTTGTAATAATAAGTTTTATTTCAGATTTTTTGGGGTGATAATAATCAAGGACAGTCTGACTGTCATTATTTTAGCTAATATATTATATTATAAAGACTGTAAGACCGCTAAAAATATTTATTAATTTAATTCCAGGCAGATGACATACGTACAATTTTTCATTTTAATCTATTATGTACACGTTAATTATAAAAATGAAATGGTAGAGTCATTTTGACAAATGAACCTGTAGATATTTTCTTTTCGAATATTTTATAAATTAATACGATTTAAATGAAAAAAATTGTGAAATGTCATTGAATTATTAAAGAATATCATAAAAGAGTTTTATTAAATTTTTTATTTCATTTTTTAATTTTATTACCAAGAAGTTTAATTATTGTTCGCAGTAAAAATTAAAAAAAATTTTATCATATTTTCTTACTCATTATTGATTATATAGTACCGAGAGCTTCTAGAAAAAATTCGACTCGCTTAAAATGAATTCGTAAGAAGCTGATCCGAAAAGAGATACTTTATTCGAAAAATCTTAATCATAATCACGAAGTAAAGTTACGGTAATTATTTTTGAAAAAGACTAAATTGTAGCTTATAGATTATTTATATAATTACTTATAGATTGACAATCGAGATAAGCCGGAAGCATGGAGTTATCAAACGATTCGTTAAAACAATGTTTATTTTCAATCTTAATCCATGTTAAATTTTTTAATTAATATAAGAGAAATACCATAGAGGCAGGAGCAACAAAAAGAGCTTAACGATTTTAGTACATTACGGTTTATTATAGAGCAGTTAACGGAGCAATAAATTTATTTCAATACTGTTGCGTTAATAGTCCCTTTGGTCTCCTTAATTATGCGGAATTTTTCAACGGAACTTTATGAAAACTACGCTGCCATTACATAAAGTATTCGAGCTCTCTTATATGATCCTCCCAACCTGATTCCATCATCAAACTCTCATTTAACAAACGCGCGCGCGCGTGCGCGAGCTCTCGCGAAAGCACTCAAGCACGCCGATAGTTTATGGCGCACTAGTCATTTTAAAACTTACGACGCGCGCACGCTCTCCGCCTCCCGCTCTCCCCCGCTCACCACTGCATCGTACACATATCCATATGCTATATACACGGGCGAACGGTGGCACTTGGCGCGAGGAAGCTTTTTAAAGACGCGCGGTTCGTTACGCGGCGGGGAGGAGCGGGAGATCCCCGCGGAATCTTTGAGGGACGCGCACACGCACACGGGCAGGCCGGAGCCGCGCTCGGGGGCGCGCAATTCGAACGCGCGTCTAAAGAACGAAGCGCTCTTAATTCAAGTTTTATCGAGTCGCATCTAAAATTAAGTTTATACTTTTACGAAATCGAGCTTTTTAGGTGCGCGCGCACTTCGCGCAAGATTCGCGTATGTTGCAGTCGCGGCGGAAAATAAGCAAAACGAGCTCTCGCCAGCCTACGTCGCGACGCGGCGCGCTTACTTTCTTCTATTTCGTACGCGGTCTGCACGCTACGTACGGCGTCCCGAGATAAAAATTTTAATGGCCAACGGTAACGCGCTATCCGAGGAAATTTCAAGTTGCCAAGTCGCCCCGCGAGTTACGCAATTTTATATCTCTATGCGTTTTCCGGAATATATCTCTTCTCGAAAACTGGTAAGTACGAGGCGCCCTTATCGTAAAAACCGACTCGACTAGGCTCCGACGCACTCTTTGTCATTTTATTCGTTCCTTCTCTCCGTCTCTTTCTGCATCCCTCCTCCTCCGCGAGCGTCCTCGTCGTATATATATATATATATATATATGCACACGCGGAGATTCTTCGCGTTCTCTGCTCCGACGCTCTCCCGACCGTGCAGCGCTGATCAACCGAGCGCTCGCGCGCTTGATTGCCTTATCTGCCTAATGAAACGCCCTAACTAGCTTCGCTTTCTTGCATCTCTTTATTTTCGCTATACACGTCTAGGTTTCATTGTCCACCCCTCCCCCGTCTAGCCCGCCCCGTCCGCAGCCCTCTGTGCCTCCGTGGCGCTCTGCCGTGTGTGGCGCGCGCGTTACGCGTCGCTCTGCTCCCTTTTTGCGCATTCGCAGCGGGTTATGCGCCGCGGCCTTAAAAAAAAATACGACCGCCTCGGCGCATAACGAAGCGGGCGATGCTACGACAATCCGAGGGCCGGTTAGTTAGCGAGGACGCCGAGAGCTAGCGCGAAAATACTTGAATAATTGCCGATGGCAACCGATACGATCGCTTTTTATATGATTTAAATTTTATTCGAAATTATCGAGGGAGGCGGTTTCGTTATTGAAGCTGGAAATATGTTTGCGACGCGCGATACATTTTCACTTTAATTACCGGTAGACTGATCTTCCCAACTTAATTAATCGTTTCTTTGCTCGTTAACTATTTACCGTGTGATTGTAGTTGATGCCGCCGAGCCGTAATTTGCAAAACAAAACGAATGAAAATCAGTTTGATCTAACCGAAAAATAATTATAAAACTGAAAAATTGCCAATATTTTTCGCGAGCATATTCTCTTTTATATAAAGAAAAGCGTTTAACGAGTTATCCTTCGCTCATTGAAATAAGAGGGTTCTGCTTGCAAAATTTCTCGATGTATACGATAGGACAATAGCTCGAAGTTCAGCACGACGAATTTATGCTTTCTCTCGTCGAATAAATCGTCTATTCGAAATATTTTTCTTTTTACGTCTCGAAAACTCGTTTCATAAAGCTATCGTGCACGAGAAAGCTGCATTTTAAAATAACCCAGATAAAATCTCGCTGCGCGATGAGAACGTTTTCCTAATTACCCGCTAACCCGTTACCATAAACACGAACGCGCCAAAGTCAAGTCGGCGCACGAAATTTACAAGCCCCTCGACGCTCTCCCTCGTTCTTAGCCGCGAGGACGAAAGGAGGTCCCGTGCGTAAGCCGAAATACGCGCGATGCGGCGAGGGTTTAGAGCGCGGGGCAAAGAGGCGAGGGAGGGGGGCCTTAATTTTACACCCGAAATCCGCGGTCGGTCGTCCCCGTGTCCTCGATCGGCGGGCAAAAACGTCGATCCCCTTCCCCCTTTCTCGGCGTGCCCGCGCGCCCTCGAGACCGCGAGCGCCACTCGCTAAATCCGGCGCGCTTGCGCGAACAATAGCAAAAAGCCCCGTGCCTTTTAGCCGGTGATTTATGCTGATGCGTTGTGACGTTTCCTCGACGACGAACGTAAGGCCGGCGGCGGCGGCGGCGGCGTCCTCACGGCCGGGAGGAAGAAAGTAATGGAAATCAAATGCGATACGATCCCTCTCGTACGTCAATTTGTATGAATTTATAACGTGCGCGGCCTTTCGCTCGCGTCGTTAAACGCGGATCCAGCGGCGCGACGACGAGCTCCGCGCGGTTAATTAGAAAAGTTTTAAGCGGCGTCCAGGCTAGATAGCCTGGGGAGGGATGGGAGGGGGTGGGGGTGCACCGCGTACAGTGGCTAATGTTCCTACCCGATGACTGCAGCTACTGATCTTTTCCTCTCTCTCTCTCTCTCTCTCTCTCTCTCTCTCTCTCTCTCTCTCTCTCTCTCTCGCTCGCTCCCTCTCCGTTGTAATCGAAAGGATTTTACGATTCGATCCTTCCGTCGCGAACGAGTTGTGTACCCATTGCAAGATACCGAGGCGGATGCTTAATAACCCGGCAGGAGCTTTAATCCTTCAGCGATCGGTTTTATTGGGAGAGACACAATACGGCTACTATAGATGTTAAAACGTCCTTTTTTTCTTTATTGTATTTTTATTTCATCCAAGCAGTCAATTGAATTCAGAAGTACTTATGATGGTAGAAAAAACTCATGGATATTTTTTCCAAATCACTTGGATTTTCAACTGCCCGAATATCAAGTAGTACCCTGATATATCTAGTACTGCAATCGACAAAATATCGCGCATTAGTTTTCAATATATTGTATTTTAGAATTTTCGAAGATATATTGAGTAAGGCTGCATTCTATTACTCTTAAAATTAATAAATTTTTCACAGAATTTTACTTTCGACGTTAAGTAAAGTGATCTCTCTATGGATTTAAATGTCGAGGATAAAAGACGTCGATTGATGTCGCCTATTTAAAACAAAAAAATTAAGGTCGGCCATTTAAAATTTTTTTTTGAAAATATTTTGGTTAAAGGAAGCAGAATCTTTTTACGAGATGGCATATAAATGCCACATAATCTGTGAACTGCGAAATATGCAGTTATGCTCACTTCGTATGAGAAATTGCAGATTATGTTTAGTACGCTCTATCAGAAAAGCCGCGTATATTCTGACATCTATAAACGCGGCTTTGACTTTGAACTTTCGCTTCCCGTGAATCCATTGAGCTCAAAATAATGTGCCTTTATCAAAAGTGAACATTTCTTTACAAAGATATTATCGATAAAAGTGCCTGAAGGGACAGCAAAAAGCAGCTAAAAATATTTGGATGTTGCGCGCATTGAGCAATAAAAATTCCTTATTCGTATTCCAAATGTAATTTCGAGATCTGAGCAATCGCGACCGTTTCTACTGAACGATCGAAAAAATTTTAATTGTTTCACGCAAGAACGAAAACAGATAATTTCACCGTTCGCTACGGAAAAAAAAACAGTGGCTCGTTAGAAGTAAGATTCGTATAGAAATTTCAATATTATATTTTCCATATTTAAGTTGGCAGCTAATGGACCAACTATTATGAAAGACGTTGTAAAGTATAGTTTTTAAAAAAACCTTCTCATTACGCGTTGAACGACGGGCACTGGTTTTAATTATTATTTAATTATTGCTTTTATGATGCGAATGGGAAATCTAAATATTTTAATCGTACATAAGAATGTAAATAAGTCGTTTGTACGCTCTATCCTCGTAATTTAGGAAAGCTTCGCTGTTTGCCTGGACGTTAGCTTACGCCGGATAAAATTGAAACGTACGCGTTTGAAAATTTTTACTGAAAAAAAATTCCTCCCATTTCCGTATAATCGTCTATGTAAGTTCTTTAATACATCGGTACAATAATTGCCGTGTATTTTATTCCGTTGCCCGTGACTCTTCGCCAGCTAAGCAGGCTTTAATTAGAGCCGCACCGGTAGCATTGTAAATTCAGCGATAAATTCCTTCACTCCTCGAGAGAATTCTCAGTCCCGCCCCACGAAGTAGACGCAATAGTAAAAGTTGATCTGGTTTTATTTATATAACAAGAGGGCCGGCAAACGTTATTTCTATACGCGAGCGAGCTTCCGAACGCCGCGGTGCAGCGCGCCACTCGATTATTCCTCTCCTTCTCGCAACGCAGCTCTCCACCCAGCTCTCCCCCTTTCTCACTCTCTCTCTCTCTCTCTCTCTCTCTCTCTCTCTCTTCCTCCCTCCCCGACGGACTCGCGCTTATTTTCCATCTCCGACGCGGAGGAGCGCATCAGGCGCACGCGCGGAGCCAAGCCGTATCATTATACACACCGGCCGGCGGCAGTCCGCGGCGCTCTTTGTGCTACTGCCCGGCACGATAATTTTCATTACTATCGGCATATTTCGTCGGTTGGCCGAGGGTGCCGGGAGGGGATGGGAGGCCGGCTTTTGCTTGTTTTAGTTTTCGCCGCCGTAACGACTGCTTTTAGAGATTCTTAAAGTTTACGGGCCTCTTGATGTGTCCTTTCATTTACGCGCGCGGCCGCTGGCCGCCACGGCGCGATGCGGCGGCGCGCTGCGAGCGAAGTTTACTTTGAGAAGAATGTGTTACGTCGTTTCGAAGTTTTCGAGGAGTCGATGGGACGGGAGAGGGTGGACAAGAACTAAAAAGTCCAATGCTGCCCGTGGATTTTCCGCTCTCTCTCTCTCTCTCTCTCTCTCTCTCTCTCTATCGCTTTTTCTCCATCTCAACTCCTCTTTGCATGAAGAGACTGTAATATATTAAACACAAAACTTGTGCGCTCGAACATCACTAAATGGGACTAGTAGAATACCTGTACATCTTAAGAAGTAGCCAACAATAAACCTGTATTCGGAATTTGAGGCTTATGTTTTTAACGAGCTCCTGTAATTATTCGTTGTATTTTGTTTTGACTTTTTAATGAACGTAGCCACATCATTCTTGCTCGTGAATTTCTTATAATATAAAACAGTTTCAATAATTTATCATTGCGTTTATTAGAAAAATGAATAAAGCTAAAAGGCTTTCATGATCGCCGATATATCGCGTTCCGAGATTGAATTCATATCGTTTTACTTGTTTTAATAGAAATATAATAATATCGGGAAAAATCAAAATTAAAAATAATTATGGCTGTAAAATTTTTGGATTTGAATAACATTTGCAAAATATTCGAAAGTAAGTTTTGCGATAAATAAATGATCTTTAAAATAAGAAGAGGTAATTTAATAAATCAAACAAATAATAGTTATTAAAGTATATGTTTATATGATTTCATAAGCTTAGAATATTATACAGTGTATTATGAAGTTAAAAATTTGACATACAAAATAATAACATGGGTAAAAAATTTGCTTGAATGGCACTACATTCTTGATTAGTCTTTTTAATAACGTGGTAAGCATTGAATATTCCTCGCGTTGAAAATTACTATTGAAAAATGACGCAAAATAATAAATAGACAAAAATAAATTATAATAAAAGTACTGAATCAAAGAAATCTACATTAATTTTAATAAAATTATTATAAAATTTTGTAGTAAAACTAACGTATTAAAATCAATACATTAATTATACTATCAATGCTTATAAAAATATCATAATGATATGGAGGACATCTATAAGAAAAATTTCTACAGATGAAGTAAGTGATGAAGTAGGTATATAAGGTATACAAATTCTTTAATAAAAAGATTAAAATATGGAATAAAAAAATACTATCGCTTATGAATGTAATTTTTTCAATGCTAAATGAATGTACATTTGATACTAAAAACGCGCTTTATCTTAATCATTAACATTGAAAAGACCAATAAGACTGTATCTTTTAAATTGTGTAATTTAAATTCAACCGTAGAAAATAAATATATTTGTATCTTGTATTAATTTAAATGCAGTGAATAGGTTATTATACTATCATTTCACTATTATTTCGAGTTAATTGTTTACAGTATTTGAAAATCGTACGCATACAAGAGGCGAAGGGAACCTTCGAGAAATTGCTTTCTGAATAAAGATACTATATAGAGGGCAAAGAAAAAAAAATTGCAAAAGTCAAACAAACTGGCAGCGCCGTTATAAAAGGAATACCGTCCAGTATATAATAGAGCGCACAATCAACAAACAGAACCGCGAACGTATCCGTCATTGATTATTATCAAAGTCCGCGTCCGGCGCTGCGCCCGCGCGCCACCCCCCTATTTCCTTTCCTCCTCTACAAAGAGGCCAGCCTCTCTATATACACATTATTTTCAAGCTTCAAAAGGCAATAGCGGCAAAGCGCGCCGACGTAAGCGGGGAAAAAGCTCGCCGCGGTGCCAGAGGGAGAGAGAGCAGAGAGAAAGAGACCGCCAAAGCCCTGGCGCCCGCGTCGACGAGCTCCCGCCTCGCCTTTCGGTCCTCCCGGCCCGACCCTCCGCCCGCCCTCTCCTTCTCGCTCGTTCTATTTCGCCGAGGTATCGACCGAAGGTCCCCGTCCGCATCGCTGCGTTCTATCTACACATATACGCGGGCCAAGCTCGCTGCTCCGCGTCTGTATATGTCCGTGCATCGCGTTTGTTCCCCCCTCCCCCCGCGCTAAAAAGTTCTTTTGATTAATAGCGCGAGCCCGTATAGGTTCCGTGGAGGGGCTCGCCGCGACGAGGCTCGCGCGTTTATTGAAATCGGTATAGAGCGCCGGTCGTGGAGGTGCAACGCGTGCCGTCGGGCTGCTCGAATAAAAGGCGAAGGATAGACAGGGAGAAGAATAGAAAGTCCAGGATGTATAATTCGGTTGAAATATGGAAATTAGACCCCTGAGGAGGTGGGAATAATCCGTTCAATTTAGAATAATGGACGAGTAATCGAACTTTTTTTTTAGAACGAGCAGCGAATTGAAGTATTAGTCCAAGTAAGAAACGAACGTAAGATATGAATATGAGAAATTAATGCAAGAAGATTAAATTTATACGGCCATGTTGTCTTGCCGCGTATCATTTGTTTAGGTAATCGCAATACTATTAATGAGAGCATGAAAAGTAAGTGTAGCAATTACTCTTGCTTGAAGAGTCTAATTAGGAGCATCAGCGGCGT